>VXBT01008858.1:12032-168552 GCA_013400235.1 Oriolus oriolus
AGATTTTGGAAGGGTTTGTTTTCAGAGAAAACCAGCTTGAGAACCTTCCCATTTCTCCTGTCGGATGGGAGAGCTACAGAACATTCCTTTGTGTTCAACTGCCAAGACAGACATTTCAAAGTAAATGAAAACACCCTTACTACTGTCATTAAATACACATTTAGGTGAGTATTTAAGAACCTTCACAGCCTTGTGAAAACAAATATATTTTCAGAATGTTTCCTCACTGACAGGAGAAAGCAGCATTTGCTGTATCTCTGTCTAAAAGCAGCCTCAGCAAGATCAGCAAGTTTGTTTGGAAGTTCGGATTCACAGCACAATTCAAAACTGAATGCATTAATGGACCTAATGGTTTGAAATGTGACCTTGTCAATAAAAAACCTGCAGTATATTTGAGCATCACATATGGCAATTAATCCACTGGTAGAGGATTTTATGATGTTGGCAAGTTCATAAAGGATTAAAAGCAGAAAACTTATTTATATAGCAAGTAAAACATGAGTAAGCATGTAGTATTTGCCTTGCATTTTCTAGAAAAGCCAAGAGGGCCATGCATAGACCCACCTGAACAGCTCTAACAAGCAGAAGCAGGTTTGGAACTCAAAGACAGGTTTATGTGAGACGTCTCCCCATCTATGTGCCACATTTTAGCTATTTGGTGAAGGTGAATAATTTCATTTATTCTCTTGTTTGCAGGGGATTTACAGATAGCTTTGCAGTAGTGCAGTTTCCTTCCTCTTTAAGAAGTTACTCAGTATTCATGTTCTTTATAAACAATTTTTCTGGACTAGTCACCACACTGACAGACATTTTAGATCATGTAATAGGCCCATTTTTTCAAGAAAAAGTGCATCCTTTCCTATCTTCCCTTATTTTCACCAGATTCCAGAGAATTCAGAGAACACATTTCAGCCTTTCTGAAAATTAGGTAAATAATGACCAGCCTTACACCCATCATAGTAGTGACCATCTGACATTCAGCTGATTGGTGATGCAGGAACTTCTTGGGTAAGAAACAGTTCTATTTCCTAGGCAGTGAATTAGTCCAGAATACAGAAATCAGACAGTGGCAAATGAAGCAAGAAATACCCTTGCACTCAGCTATCCCATTACATCCCAGAGAGTAATTCCTCTGCAAAGAGTTTGTCAGATGCTTTAGAGACCTGCAGGATACAAACATTGCTCAGGAGGAAGAGAGAACAGAAGTGAGACTTCCCTGCAGGTTCCTTAGTTACTGGTACTCCCATAAAACCAGGTTCATCCCAAGTGAGAGGGACCACAAAGCCTTTTGTGCTTCTGCCTGTTGCACACAGAGAAACACAGAAAAGTATTTCAAATGAATCTCTGGATAAAAAAGATCTAGATTCTCCATGAACATGGAAGTTTTCTTAGATAAGGAATAAGCTGGTCGCTGTGCTCAGCAGCCTGTCTGCAGGGGCTGGGTGCCACATCCTTTGTGTACAACAGGTTGTCAGGGAAGCAGGGACTGGATTCTGCCCCAACAGAAATATCAGACCTTCAGAGTCTCCACAACACACAGGAAAATGGATCACTCGGTGAAAGATCGATCGCTGGACAGCAATTAGCTGAATAGTTTGATGTAGCCATTGAGGAGAAGCCAAAGTTTCTTTCCATTCCAAAATACTTTGTAGTAATGGCTCTGTTTAGAGTTGTGGCTTGGCAGCACCAGGATCGGACTTCTAAGAGATCAGAATTGCCCAGACAACATTTTTTCCAGCCTGTGAGTAAGTGCATCAAGTCAGCTGTGCTCAGTTCTGGCCTTTCCAAGAATAATCAAAGTTGCAGAGTTTTGGTATTCTCACTACAGAAGCAGCATCCCCAGGCAGAGCCAGAGCCCTGTTGGATGGGATCAGAGAAATCTGATTAAACGCCAGAGCAGAGAACATCACTGTTCCTGTCTTGAACTGTCATTACGGATACAAACTGCAGCACTCAGTGCTGAACTCTGTGCTGGTTCCTCACTTGTCTTTGCAAGTCAGCAGAGTCTGGACATTTCTGCCTCCCCAGCTGTCATTAACTGCAGGAGTCTTGTGGGAAGCCAAAATAGTGCAGAGCTACAAGAAATTCTTGAGGGGTTGCTAGCACACATACAAATGCCTTGGAGAATGGGACTGGTCAATCCCTCCTGAGTGCTCCTTACACCTGCCCCTCAAACCTGCCTCCTCCAAAGTGAATCCCTTAATGCCCTGCAGTTCCACAGTGAGATGCTCATTAAACCCATCCTAATAAAGCAAGCACTAGCAGGCGTGCCCTGGATTTGGCAATAAATAGTTAAATTCAAATTTACTACCTGAAAGTTATGGTTATTTTAGTAACAGTATACTGTGAGGCACTGGGATACCCAGAAAAAGCACTCTTGATAGCATAAATATGCTGTCTTTTGTTATTTTTTTATGTTCCTGCTTTCATTTATATTCTTCAACAGAAGGATCGATAGTATCCCAAAGACATTAAAATAAAGCTGATTCTACAGAACAGAGCTCAAGGTATCTGCTGGATAAGCAGTCTTTTCCCTTAAAACAATAAGTTCCAAATTACTTCTCCCCGAACAACTTTTTCTATTCAATTTCATCTATTTGAGGCTTTCTTCACCTTTCTTCTGGATCTTCTTTAAAGTCTTACATCTCGCTCATCTGGCCTCAGAACAGTTACTCATTTTAACAGCACAGCCATAGTCCCAAGTTTTACAGCATGAGCCACAGAAAACCCATAGATGAAGAACATGAAGAGGAAAGATTAGAGATCATAGGATAGCTCAAAATCTGTTTCCTGCATTTTAATGCAAAGCCCCATTTCAAGTCCAGAACGACCATCACAGCTTTTTTTTTGCATTTCATCTTTTTCCCTTTCAGTCTCCGCTTCAATCCCAGGCCAAATTCTCCCCCTTTTCCACCCCCCAAATTGCAATGAGTACCAGGCAAATGCTCTCAGTTGTGATTGTGCCTGGATCAAGGGAAATCTCTTGGACCCTGGCAGTGATTGATGGCTGAGGGACTGACCAGACCTGGTTAGAAATTCCCGGCTGAGTGGCAGTAATTGATGGCAGCTCGTTACTCATACCCACAGCCCGGGCACTGGCAAGCAGAGGAAGGGAGCCCAATGTCCCGCTCAGAGGCAGGCAGGGCACAGACCCAGACCACAGGGACTGGGGATGGAAAAGAGGGAGAGGGATGCTGCCTTCCTCCCCTCCCCTTTCTCATTTTTAGCTCATTTGCCAAGAAGGATTTTCCTCACCCAAGACTGACACTTTCATGAGCAATCTGTGCCAGCTCCACTAAACATCGCACTCGCTTCTTAACCTTTAAACCAAACTGTTCTTTAATCTCTTTGCATTTTCATTTTTTGCCATAGTTGTGCTAAATCTTTTAGCAGCAGGAACTCCACTCACATTACATGGAAAAACGCATTTGCCCCAAGACTGCAGTATCTTGTTGACTCGAATGAGAGAGAAACCCATTCTCTTTTCAGAACTTTAGTAACCCTGGCCCTACAAGATTGTCAGCTGCTTAGTTTTGGACCTGGATATTCCTCTCCCTATGGGTGCCCCTTCCTACTCCTGCCATATGAATAATGCAAAAGAGAAAAGACAATATGAAAAGCATCTGTAAACACCTTTATGAGCAGCTGACCTATATTTTTCAGAAGCATTAAAGTAGTGTTTGATTGTATAGCTTTCGTATGTGTGAACTCACCACAGTGTGGCAGAGAAAAATGTAATTACGTACTGTTGTATAACTACTCTTTACCCCAAGGTTAGCATAATTTGTAGAAGTGAATTAGTCTGGTTTAATCACTGTAATGAAAGGAGTGGTACTGCGTCCTACACTTGTATCCCAAATGTGTAGATAAAAATAAGCAAAAGCTTTGCAAGGCCAGAGGTCACTAATGGTGATTGCTAAATACTTTTTTCCAGGTAATACTCTTAATTTAAGAAAATGTTTAATTAGGCATAAATAAGCAGCTGTAATTTAAAAGGTAAATTGAAGAGGGCATTGCATGATGTCTCTATTAAAGGCATAGCAGAAAATTACCGCTTTTTAAAAGACAGCATCTTTCCAGAATCTTAAATCCTCATTTTCCACTTCCAGTTTTCTGGAAAGTTTGTCTCTCATTTAACCAGTGCAGTGGTTGAACTTTTCTTGTCATTGAGAATTGTTCATACAGAGGGAAGATGACATTTGAACAGACCTGTATGGACTTACAAGTATGGAATTAGCAGTATGTAATATGATGCTGCTGGAGTTCTTCAAAATTTTAATTTTTTATACATTTCAAGATGTAGTGATGAAAATCTTTAAATTTTTTACTGCCTTTTGAATAATGGCAATGCTGTCTTACTCTGAAGAATATATTTCAGCTATCAGCCCTTTGCTGCTTAAAAAGAAATCAGAATACTTTCACAGTTCTCAAATTTGAAGCCATTGTGATACTGTGTAATATTACTGCAGTCTGGAGATTTCTGTGACCAGTTACTGAGATGAATGCCATTCTATACTCTGTCATTTCTTTGGTGTCCCTGATTTATCTCTCAATGCCTTTATGACTTCACGTTTGGCTTTTATGTAGAGGCAGAGCAGGTCATGTGGTAATCCAGAGGCATTAGTATGATAATTTTCTTCAAGCTGAGTAGGTGGAAATAATTAATGGACTGCTTTATTGATGTACATAGATTACTGATTCTCTCTGTGGTTCCAATTCCCAGCCTCAGTAAAGTAGCTTGAGATTTTATCTGAGGGACCAGTAATTACACAGGGCAAGAATAATCACTGCACAAATACAATCTGATGGTGTTTTATGCCATTGCCAGGGCCAGTGCTAAGGCTTCAAAATATAAACAAAGATGTGCTGCATGGATAAGTTGACACCTTTCATTTAAATTCATGAACTCTGGAGAAACTTAAATTCAGAGAACCTGTGCTCTAGGAAGTTGAGCAGACTTCAAAGAGGAAGTCACAGGCTTGGTGCAGTAAACCAGAAATAACCTGACTGTCTTGCCTAGACTCCATCTCATGTCATTGACAGGGATCAGATACCTTGGGAAAAACAAGCATCTATAAAAATAAACACCATAGAAATTGGATCACATTTGCCACTTTTTGTCTCTCCAAGCCTGGTGCAGATTTTAAGCAAGGATTTCAGCAGTTCACATCACTGTGGTATTCATCCTAGAGCTCTGTCTGACCTGAATTAATTTGTTCATTTTATCTGTTTATACTAGAAGTCACTTTTCTGATGCTTGATTCTGAGACAGTTTCTCAGATTCATTCCCCATAAAGAAGGTCCTGTGTGGGAACATCCCTTGGCACCTTTTTGTGAGCAGTAAGGAGAAGAACTGATACAGCTTTACTGCCACATAATGCTCCCTGTGCTGCTCTTACAACCTGATCTCCAGCTGGTCCTACACACTCAGCCAGTGTCCTTGCTTCTCATACTCTTAAAAAGTTATTGGTAGCTTTTAGGACCTTAGAAAATTGTTCTTTTATACCTTCTTATGGCATGTCTTATTTTAGTTTTATATTTAACTGGTCAGAGTTTATCACCTTTTCCATTTTTCTTATTTGGACAGCATTTTTTGAAAGATGCCCCCTTACTTCCAGCCACCTTCTTTATTCCCTGTATTTGAAGTTTTCTGGCTTCTTCTCCTTGTTTAAACAAAGGCTCAGAACAACCCAGAACACCTTAATTCTGGTGTCCATTTAAATAAGATTCTTCATTTCTATCTAGTTCTTCACTGGGTTACACAAAAATCAACTACCCAAGGCTTTTCCTTCCTACACAGATCTGAATTCAGTGTAGTGGGATACCTATTATACAATCATAGAATCACTAAGGTTGGAAAAGACCTCTGAGGTCATAGAGTCCAGCCCTTAACCCAAGACCCCAGGCCCACCACTAAACCATGGCCCCAAGCACCAAATCTAGGCATTTTTTGGATGCAGAAGTGTTGCTTCTATAGTTGCTGCTAAAGCAGAGTGCTTGCCTTGCTCAGAGCTGTTGCATACAGATAAAACCTTATAAAATGAAGGCCTTGTTGCCTTTGTAAAATCGTGGCTCAGGCCTGTGACTTCTGCTAGAGAAGGCCCGTGGGAAAGAGGCAGAGCTGAGTTAGAGGCAGAGAAACACGCTGCGTGATTATCGTGTGCTCACCCAGTGGCGGGGGGTGATGGGTTGAATTCAGCTTGTTGTGCTTTAAAACGATGTAAACAGCTAAGAGATTCTAAAGGACGCTGTGTGGTGTTAAAGATGAGCTCTGTGCCTGAAGTTGTCAGCGTGCATGTGTGTCATGACCCATCTCAACAGCGACACAGACCCAGTCAGTTCACACTGGATACTTGTCCACAGCCCTCCCAGGACACAGACCTTTGAGTCCAGCAGAATTTTTTATTACAATCAAGCAATTCAGATGACATACACAGCACACCCGTGTTCCCATCCTGGGAAAACTAGTGGCTCCTCTCAGCACAAATGCAGACTGTTCCCTGCAGGCAATACCGTTCTGCTTATCTGCAAGTTTGCTGTCCCAGTGGAAGGACATCCTTCTGGGACACCGTTCCCTCATTGCTTTCCTCTGGAGAGGGGAGGCTCATATTTATTTCAGCAAATCCTTGGTACTCATCACCAGAATAGCTCTCAATCCTTGCTTTATTGTTCTAGCTGCTTTTATTTCACTGCTGTTATGCACAGGTTTGGTAAAAGCCATCAGAATCTCTCATCCTGTTGTGTCATGCTGATACTCAAGCATCTTCATCTATCTCAATATAAATTGTTCCCAGTAAATTGAAAAGAGCGCAGCTGCAATAAGATACAGACTGAATAAAGATGTCAGAGATTCCTGCATGAGTACAAAATATGAGCAATCCACCTCACCATATAACACATACACAAACATCTGTTGTCCACAGTGTGCCAGCATACAGAAGAAATAAACTCTGAATTTTCTGTTAGGAGAAGGTTGAAGGCATTGATCAGACACAAACTTACAACCTGATGTCTGTGTAATGTGTTTGCAACAACTCAGCTCCCAAGCAGTGCAAGTTTAGGGGGATTTAGAGAGGAAGCAGAGATGGCACAATCACTATATTCAGGCTTTGGGTACAATAACCAGGAGCTGGAGCACCTTGTTAAATGAGATTTTGAGCTGCTATGTGGCCTCCATGCAAGCTAGAGTCACAGTAGCTCCTGTACAGCACAGGAACTGTCTAAAACGCTTCAGAGGTCCACACACAAAAAAGCAGCGTATTCCACACATGGGGAGATTTTTATGGAAATACAACATAATTGTGGGAAAGGAGACACTGTTTCATTAATGACTTAATCCCAAGTAGAACCTTGTCTGCTAGTTAAGCTGGAATAAAAAATAATTAATATTTTTATATGTTTTCCTACATTCATACACCTAATTTCTTCAGACTAAACCATTAATTCAGTACCTGTGTTCAATTTAAGCCTTGGTTTCCTACATGAACCTTCTTAGATTTTTCTGTTACAGTTCTGAGTACTTTTAGATCACTTCAGGCATCTAAGCAGCAGCACTAATTACTTTAATGAAATGTAATTAGACATTAATATTGCTTAATATCCCCATCCTCTAGTTAACTTAGGCGTGCAGTGCTAAGTCAGTCATCCTTAATTAACCCTGGGCTGAAGCACAGGCAGAGCCACTCTGATCCGTGGGGTGAGTGCAGCAGTGGGGAACTTTTCTCTTTGTGTGCCCAGAAACAGCAGCAGGACGGGAGAGGTCCTGGAACTCGAGTCTGGGGTATTTAGAGAGGAATCAAAGATTTCAGCTCAGACTCACATGTCTGGTGACAGCTGTGACCTTTGCAGGGCAATGCCACAACTCTGCAGCTCCCTCTCCTCAAGTTCCAGGCACGGCACAGAATGCAGGGTTCCCTGTCAGAAACACAAATAACATTATTAAACATCCCCGCCTAGCAGCTCTCTTCCAGTGCAGCTTTTCTAGGTCAATCCCAGTTACATCATAAATTGTTTAACTGTTATCAGCTTGAAGATAACGGGCTGACCTGTTTGGTTTGCTGGTTTATTGCACTGACCATTGTCTAGGTTTTTTATTTATTTTAAAAATTTGCTAAAGACTTGCTTTTCACCAATTCCAGGAATATTTCTGACCAGAATGGGTTTTTTTAGTAATACTAGAAATCACTGAAGCAACAGACTCCCCTTTTAATATTTTCCCCCTTGATTCTACAGCTCTACAGTTTCATTAATTCATTTTTTTAAATAACACCAGTAACACAACAGGGGGATTTATCAGGGGAAACCAGGCTCTCTCAATTAACCTAAACTTTTATTTTAGGCATCTGTATAAAAGGGATTTTCTCTCTTACAAAAGCTGAAGTGAGCTCCTATGGTATTTCTCTTCAGAAAAAGCACAAGTAATTGTGAGATAGTTTGGTTTTAATTACACTACACTTACTTTATTCCATTTCAGAGCATTAGCACTATTTTTTAGTATATTCTGCGAACTTTTCTAGGCTTCTCCGTCCAGAGCGGAAGTGGGAATTGACTGGGAGGGCAAACAGAGGAGCCAAAAAACTTTTTGAGACCCTACTGCCAATTTATTTTTCACATCACACAAAGCTTCACTTATTTTAAGGGCCTTCCATATGACCTTCTTTAGGGTGGTTATTCCAATAAAAGACTGCTGACACAATTTGACATGGGCACCTGCAGTTCCACCCATTTTGGGTGCTATTCTGTGATCATTGCTTTTGATTGTAAAGCATTCCACTACCATCCCTCCTCTGAGATTTTCATGCAGTACATCCTAAGAGGAGTTGCTGATTTGATTGTCTGTCTCAGGTGTTAAAAAAAAGATAAGTCACCAGCGAATTTAAGGTATTAGTAGCACATAGTCACATAAAATTTGTATGGAAGGCAGCTTTAAGCTCTGCTGGCTGCACCACGTCGATTACGGCTGTTAGAATTCACCTGTAGCACCTGTGGCTGCACAGACAGGCTGGGACCAAGAAAGAAGAAGTTTAAGCTGAAAATTGAGTTTTCAGGTATTTTGTAATAAGAGTTTTAACATCTGTAGATGGTAACACCTGAACCACTGGAGCAGGCAGATACTCAACAGCTGCAAAACACATTCCATGGCTCCTGCACAGACACTCACAGGGAGGTTTTGCTGTGCAAGCAGCAACCTAAGAATTTTCCAGAAAGTTTATCTAATTTTATAGAAAAGTGACATGAAATATAGATTAACCCAACCAAAGTTTTATAGCTACATACACTCAAACTTTGAAGGCAAAAAGAACTGAGTTCTATAAAACACATAAGGAAAATACTCACCGAGATCACCCTTTTCCTAGGGCTGCACGACTCAGACATATTTTCCACCTTTCTCCCCTCCAAGGAACAGCCTCTCAATGTGTTAAGCCCAATGTAAATGTGAGGTTCAAATCCAGCCAGAATTCCATGTGTCTCCCACTAGAGGAGCCAAAAACTGCAATCAGGAGCAAACATTCACACTACAAAGCCCTGCATCCAACTGACCACAGCAACAAAAAAAGCTTTTTAAAGCCCACGTGGGTTTTTTTCAGTTCCACCCACCAGGCAAAGCTCCTGTCCTGGCCCGGGCCCCAGCCTTCCCCAGTCTGGGCTTGGAGGCTTTGTCACCCACTGTTTGGACATCAGAAGAATGCTTTGAGGCTTAAAGGCTATGAAAACTTTCAGCAACATGTAGAAATTAAAAACTAAAGCCAAAAGAACTTAGAACAAGATTGTGAAATTTCCAGCTGCTACACAAAACTACAGAATGGTTCTGATAAGGTTGAAGTTGCAGACACAAATCTAAGTGTGTCCTTTGTCTGTCTTGCAGTTGCTCTCCACTCATTTACAGAAATGCTTTCAGCACCCAAAGAGAAGTCCAGGTTGATGTTGTGTGTAAACTGTGGATGAGATGCAATGGGGCCCTCAGCTGCAGTTCCCTGATAAGCAGCAATATGTAGTTACATCACATTTTTTTTCCAGTTCGGAAAAGCAGGAGGTAACTCAGTTTATCCACAATCAGGGTTTCCTCCTTGTTCCAGGCCATTGCATGCCCAGGGAAGGAACTTTTCCTTCCTCACCACCACAGTGTGACTTCTCCAACAAGATTTTTTTTTAAATCAAAAGTTTATCTAAAGAAAGATTTGGGTGAACAGGATGGAATTAGGTAGAACCTCTAGAGAGCAGGCCTGTTCTCCAGTATCACAGTGTGTGTTTCTCTTACAACATTTCTGTGGGTTTTAATGAATTTTTCTAAATATTTTAAGTATTTTTTTAAAAGTTGAGTAGAATCGAAGAGTTTCATTCCAAGGACACACGGAATATATGCAAAGTTAGCATAAGGACTAGTGAGTCACATTCCTGTTGCTCAGTAAATATTCTGTAATAGCAAAGGAGCTGTTTATTATTGAACCTGGGAGTATATCTAAGAGGAAAAGAACCAACCCACCTTCTTTCCTGATACAAAACTATATGAAACCATATGTTTTGGTCTTTCTGTATGAAGTTTTAAATTTCAAATGCAAGAGGAATTTGCCTGTTTTCAAAGTGTGTATGCAGACAATGTGACAAGTTTAATTACCTGGCCGTCTGCCTGGCATGTACTGCTCCAGTCTTTCCAGACTTCCCTTAAACTTGCACTTTCTTCTATTTTGCAGTGCCCTCCTTTTGGGGTTTGGTGAACTCAGCTTGGAATCTTTGCTCTGTTGGGAAAAGACAGTCACCTGTCAATATTGAAACCAGCCATATGATTTTTGATCCCTTCCTAACTCCTCTTCGCCTAAACACAGGGGGAAGAAAGGTAGGTGGTCTGTCCTGTTCTGGTGTACAAAATAAATGGAGTTAGTACATTTTAAAAAACCTGTGCTGTATTTTATATTTCTAAAGCATTTAGTTTATCTGGCAGCTCCGAGGCAGAATAACAGTGTAGTGTGTTTTAAAGATACTCCTCAAGTAATTGAACGCATCAATTCTGTTTATACAGCTGAAGGGTTGATATTTCGATTCTGAAATTATTTTACAAATAAAAAACCTTGAACCTCTTAGCAGTCTTGGCAATAGTCATTAGTTTATAATGGGTTTCTGTTGCTTTTGTTATGTTGGGGTGCTTAAAAGGGTATTTTAAAGTATTTATTGCTTGTTCCATGCAGGCAGTTGTCTCTTACCCAATCTGTGGTACAGACCAGTGCAGGTGAAAAGGCACCATGAGTTACAATATCAGAGCAAGCAGAGACTCCAACAAAAGGTTATTTGAAAATTATTTATCTTCCCTTGTTGTCATGACAAACGAGATGTCTGCTGGAAGCAGTGTGACATTCTAGGAATTTGGCCTGTACTTCCCATGGAGGTTCTGGTGGCACATGTGCAAATACATCCAAATTGATGTGGGCTTCATCACAGAAATGATGAAATGGTGGTGGTGTTATTAATGAAGGACAGTAATGCTTCCAACTCTGGCCCAAATTTCAGGGTAATATATACATTTTGCTTTTTAAACAGAAATGTATGGGGGTTTTTAGTTTTGATACAAAAAAAAAAAACCCAAAAAACCAGAACTCAGAGTTTTAATGACTCTGCTGTTTACATAAAGGCTTACACATTTCACATTGTATATCAATTACAGAATGACAAAACGTGAAATTCAAGAATGTGGAAGTTGTCAGTGAGTTGAATGCAGGAGGTTCAGAATATTCAATGTCTTCAGCAATTCTAAAAATTCAGCTGGGTTTTGTACCAGCTCCACGTGATGCAAATGTCTGATTATTGATAAAATTTGGAGGCACTGACAAGGTGGGAGATGCTGTATGAGTAATGAGGTTCTCACCATGCTCACAAACACTGCTGCTGATGACCTTCTGTCATGTTAGAAGAACAGGATTTGTTCTTGTTTTGATTTGTCTTAGAGAGGGTTCCAATACGGTTAAATCAAAATTCTCCTTTGAGAAAAAAGATTGCCATTTCAATGCCTTAATAAAAATTCTTCGTTCATAGTTAAGGCTTCAGTGAGGATTTGATTTGGCTGGTAGTGTATTTGTGTTCACTTCCTCGGTAATGTTTTTTGTATGTTAAAAATAGAAGTGTGTTTCATATGGGCTGAAGCACTTCAGCTCTCAGCACTCTGAACCAATTGCTGTGGCAGCCAGGGAATTTCTTAGACAAGACTTAACTGTGATTATACTATACATGAAAGGATTTTATGGAACTGATCCTAAGAAAAATGATGAATAAATAAAAAAGGGATTTGACGTGGTTTTAAATCAAAGTTATAATAAGCTAGCTTACATGCACAGTGAACAAGAGAGACAGCTACTTGCACACAGAGTCACAATTATAAACCTCTTTTGGAAAAGGGGCTGGGAGGAGACTCAAGCTCTAAGAGAGAGCAAGATGGAAGGAAATACTCAGTTCAGTTGTTCTTGGAACAGTAACTTCAAATTCTTAAAAATTTTTTTTGCTATTAATTTAGAAGTTCAGTTTTATCTGAGTTTGAAAAACATTTATTTAATTTTGAAAGCAACATTTCTACTTTGTGTGCTTCACTTTGGAAATTAGCTTGCGAGGAACAGAAGTGGCTCACTCACAGGAACAGAATCCAAGACCAATCTGTGATCACTGACTTAGTGCTTCCTCTTACCCCTTTCACTCCTTGCCACTCATTTCCCCTGGGCTTTATTTTTAGTGGGGAGCATTGCTTAATTTCTGTAAACCAGTTACCTGTTTAGTTCCCCCTTCTCACCTTGGCAGACCAAAACTGTTCCATTCCACTACAGAATTTGGTTCTAAAGTTTCCACTTAAAGCACCTCTCTTTCTAGCTCCTTTATAGGAGCTAGATAGTTTATTTTATTTCAGTGTTAGTAGTGGAAGCCTTTTAGTAAACCAGATTGAGACTTTCCTACAAGTTTTTAGACTGCTTGGAAATAAAGCAATATCTTTCCTTTTTCCTAAAGAGGAGGAATGGGCTGAAGGACAACATCACTGTTTCCCTGCCCTGCAGCCTTACAAGGGGAGGAAAGCCCAGTCTGTGGCCTGTCACACGGCAGGTGACTTAATGGTTACTTCTGGTCTGAGGCTGAGAAGAAAATTCTTCCCATTCCATTCAGGAGTAAAAGGGATGGCAGTGCTATTTGCCAAATATTTCTACCTCTTTGATCCAGTTTTTTGCAATAAGGTTGCAGCGAGCAGTGATATATTGCTCTTCGTGCTGCCCAGCAATGGCAGGGCAGTATCAGTTCACACATTTACAATTCAAGCACCATCAGATGTTCTTCTGAGTTGTGCTGTTATTCTGTATGTGTGATTCTCCATTTCCTGAGAAAGTGGCTTTTCAGGTCCTGAAGTCTTGAGTGTCATTGATACAGATAATTGGATTTCAAGATCCAGAATCTCAGCACAAGATATTTAATGAGTTTACATGCAGATAAATTCCCCAGAAGAAATGCTGCTTTTGAGGAAGCTCCCCAGGTTCCAGTTCTCTCTCAGGCCCAGCTTTGTCTCTTGGTTATCCATTTTAGTGAATTTAGCAAGCAGCCCATTTCAGATAAACAGCCCTTTCTGATAAACAATGCCAGCCCTTATTCATTTGCAAATCACACTCCTCCGTGTCACAAAGAATGGCACCCTTTTGCTTTCTCTGCTCTTTTTGCCTTGAATTCACATAAGCACCAAAGCAATCAGCAAAACAGAATATCTTACATTTAGGCAGGGAGCACGTGGGTTTCAATCTCCCAGGCAGGGATTTCCAGCCTGTCATGGATGATTGCGGTGGATGAACAAACCACCCTACTTCCCACTGACCTTGTCCTTGGCTGGGATTCCTTTCTCAGTTCACCACTGCAAGAGCTCTGCCTTTGGTCCCCCAAATTTTGTCCCTTGCCTCTCTGTAGCCCATCTGTCTTTGGTCTCCTGGTTCTCTGTGGACTTAATTTCAAAAGCCCCATTTCTAAAATTCTTTAAGAATGAACTACAGTTCTTGGCCATACATTTTTTTTTTCTTTTTCTCCTAAAAACATGTTGATCAGCAGCATTTGCTTTAGACACCAAGTGCATCCTTGCCAATTAATTAAACCTTGCCACATCAGTGACCTTATGCCTTATGAGCCATTTAAGGTCACACTCAAGGACTGAAATGGTTGCCTAAAGCAGGTAAAGTTCTGTTTAAAACCACTTTATTTTTAAGGCAGGCAAGGACATTATACCTGATGTTGACCTCTGGGGAAATAAAAGGAATTTATGTCTGCTGGCCAAGAACTGTTATTCAATAGCTCAGTGTGCATAAATGGAAGTTACTCAGCAAGATCCACACATCTGTCTGCTCATATGGAGCATTAATGAATGCAATCACGTATTATTTAAATTAATATCTTTATAAATAATTGGTTCATTCTGTGCATCACAAGATAATGGCAACATTTAGCAGCTTCTAAACTAAAACAGGGTAGGAGAAAAGAGATTTATGGATTGAAATTAGTTAAATGGTTTCTGTGCCAGCTAGTTCTGATTCCATGCTGTTCAATCAATTCAGAGTATTACTAGCATTTTTCTCAAGAGTGCAATATATGACAACTGCCAAGCTTTGCTTTGGTGATTACTAAAAGGACAGATACTGGTATGAACCATATTTCAGCACTGCAGGAATATAAAAAATGAATTGTTAGAAATGGTCCAGGAGGAATGTAGCAATAAGACATCAATGTCATCTGTAAACTGGCTTGTGATAAATTTTTAGAGGCCTTAATAATATGATTTTTGATTTAGAGTGGCTTTGGAAAGTCAAAAGTCTGATGCAAACATCAAAAACTTCAATGAATAAAAAATGAAACATACTATTGCCACTTAAATATCTGTTTAACATTTCCAATGCTTCTACAGTTCTGCATGTTCTAGAACGTGTTAGTGAGTGACCTGGTAGTGGAACCAGCAGGTTAAAGTAACTTGTTTATTCACCCTCATCATGGAATTTAGAACAGGAAAAAAATGCCAAGTTTTATTTCAGAGGTACCTGCAGGTTTTGCTGTTAGTGGATTCTGCATAGGGAAGAGCACGTTCAGGGTCTACATCTTACCCTAGATTGAGACCTCTCTTTCCTTATTGCTTCAGTTGTCCTTGAGATTGCATCAGTTTGGAATATGTGAGATCTCAAATGGGCATCTTGGTGTGTTCTCAGTTTCTTGTTGTCTCTAACTCAGATCACCTGTGAAGTGAGTCCTGAACAGGCACAAGAATATGTTTCTGCAGCTTCTTCATAGAACAGAGGGGTTTTTGCTCCAGTATAACTACTCTGCTTGACATTTAATCTTGTCTGATGCCCTAAAACAAGCTCACTTGTCTGCCATGGGAAATTTCCTGGGAGGTCCTAGATCTGGAGGGTGATTCAGTCCACAAACAGCACCGTAGCCTGGTGTTGAGCTCGGGATATGATCTCAGTTTGGCAGCAGGACCTTTCAAATCCCGTGTTACTGTCTCTCAGCTGCAGTAGTGCAGTGATTCAAAGCAGCCCTTGGTGTCCTTGCAGAGGTGGGTGTGCTGTCCCTGGAAATGCCCTCAGTGGGTGTAATCAGAAACATCAACAGGATCTGCTGTTCTGGACATTAGGCAGCAGATCCATTAGAAGGTTAAAGATGTTACTGAAGCTGGGCTAATAGATCCCAGCCAAAGGTTTTGCCCATCCTTTCTCCGTCTTCATGTTTATTTCAATAAGTTGCTTTCCACTTTCCAGTCCCTAATGATGAGACTTAGAAAAAAAAGACTGGAGCAGCAGCTGGCCTCTGACTACAGTTTGATATATACAAAGGAATTTTCAAATTTGCCCACATTGTTCTTAATGCCCCTTTCCTATTTACTAATAGACACTGTGCACTGCATTGATACTATCTTATTTGGATTTATTTCATCCAGCACTTAGGTCTATTTATAAACCTGGATATTTATTTCAAGCCTTGCAGAAGCAGAAGTAACATACATCTTGTCAGTGTACGTGATTCTCTGCTTGGGGCTGTACTCACTGGTATGAAAAAGGCTGAAGAGTTTCTTCTCTCACACTGATCCTGCTGTTATAGTAAAGGTGTGCAAGTCTCCTCACACCACATGCTTTAAATGAAATATAATTTTGTATTTTAGCACTGTTAAAACACATTTCCTGGATTCAAAATGATTCTTTGCTTTTTTTTCTTGTTACAAACATTAACAAATGTATGACGTTGAAATGTAGTCATATATAATAATATGTTATTTAAAGTGGGTATTTTTGGCACAGTATCAATGAAATGTTGTTAACTGAGAGCCTACTGTAATGGATGGGCATGTTCTATGTCATTTTGTACACAGAATTTGAATCATATTATCAAGGTCAGGATATCTGGGGAAGGTGCAGGCACGTCCAGGGTTGTTGTTCAGCTGCCACCAGTTCAAGAGGCAAAACCTTGCCATGCCAAACAGTATTAACAAGAATCCACATCCCTCTCCTCCTGGTAAATCCTGGCCTCAGCATTTACAAATTTGTGTTTGCAGTTTAATAGCAAAAGGCTGCAATTTCTGTATCTTGGAGATTTCTTTTTCTTCGCAGAAGGCAGCTGCTGGTTACCTGTTATGGTCAGTCCATCCTTTAGGACGGTGCCATTCAGGACTTTAAGTAGCTACGTTGCTATGTGGCTGCCATGCCTGTGTCTGAAATGGCTCTGGAATTCTGTAAGTGTGGATTAGGACATGAGCAGGGACTTGATAAGGTGTGTAAGGTGTCAGCTGCCCATCTGGGCAGGTGCCACACTTTGCCTGAGGCTGTGTGTGGCAGCAAGGTGCTGATGCAGCTTTCCAAAGAGCTCTGCAAACAGCAGGCACAGGGATTGCTGGTGGCAGCTGTGAAGTGGGAGCTGTCAGGGCCTCAGTTCCTGACAAACTGGATGTAGCCATTAAGGAAGCAAGGGACAAGGTTCTTTCCTTCTTTCCTCACTTTCATCGAAAATGAAAAAAAAAAAAATCAAGAAATCACCAGATATTGAGCAGGGATTTCTGCCCTGCAGCTGGAGCAGGTACTGTGTGACAGACACATGTCAGTTCTGCTGCGAGATAAATGACACTGCTGCCAGGGTGAAAAAGGTGCCATTCCCAATTCTGAGTAGCAGTTTGGTGTTGGATAGAAGTGCAAGTTCATTGTTTCTCCTCCCCAAACTGTTAATCTGTGATGGTTGAAAATTGAAGCAGGCACAGTTTGCTTATAGATGGAAGAATTAAACTACGTATTTTAGGATTAGATGCTAGAAAGGAGCTTAAGGGGAAAAACTGAAAAACTGTCATCAATGAACTGTATCTAATAATCAAAAACAAATCTGTGTATCAGCAGCTCCTCATCTAATTGGGATCTGGAGGGTGGAGCAGTGGGAACATTTAAGCATGTCATCCAGCAGGCTGAGGGAAACCATCAGTAGATGATTCTGCAGCAGAGGAGGAAAATGTACAAAAATCGGGGGTAAGAAACAGTTCTTACTGTAACAGTGTGTGTTACAGGGGCTTATGGGCCTTATAAGAAAACTGGAAAGATGAAATAATCCTTTTGCATGTACCCTTTTTATCTGGGATGTGTTGTTCCTGTACAGAAAGTGACAGAGACTCAGAGCTCGTAGTGGTGCTGTTGGTGTGTGGTAGCCCTGTGTCACTTAGGTTAAGTGTTTGAATCAGTAACTCTTTGTCTGTGTTATGTAATTTCCAACTGAATCAATTAAGAACTGAGCATTTTTACCTCCAGCTTTTTTATCAAGTCATTGTTTGTGTCCCTGAGCAACAGACCCAAACTACCAGGGTAGGTCTGACAATGGAAATTTTAGCTTTTAAGCTGGGAAAATAAGTGAAGAAAGTTTAACTTCACTGCCAAAAAACATTGGGCACTTTGTTTTAACTAGAAAATGTGAATAAGATGATAAAAATAAACATTTTCTGTTGTAAGCCTGCATAGAAGAAGAGTGTGTACTGCATTCTTATTCACTGTAACAACTCAGTGGCACCTGTCTCAGGGAGGCTGTTCAGCAGGAGAGGATGTTTCACAGAACACAGTGATATGTCATGGTGCCACATAGATACATTTGGGATATACACTGGGATGAGGAGGAAGGGGAAGGAGAAGAGTGGGCAAGGGCTAATAAGGACAAGTTGTGTCTCTTTGCTCTCTGTGGATGTTTAAAAAGGAATGCTTAAAAAGAAAAAAGAAATGGCTTTAGCCTTATTCCTTTATCCTTTCTTCTGTGCCCCAGCCAGGAGCTGGAGGCAGCACATCAGCACTGTAATTTGCTGCTGATGGTATTAAACCTGTGCACTCACATTTCTGCAGTCCCCCTTTTCCTGCCACTCTGCAAAGAGTGCAGAGAAACCTATCACAGATATGACTTTAAATCACAGCATCTTCCAGGGCAATGCCAATGGCAGCACAGCTGTGCTGAGGAGGCACTTAAAAGCTCCTTTGAAGATCCTTTGCCTTCACGAAGTATATAGCCTTAACTATGTATTTCATCTAGTCCTGTATCAGGTAGGACTATTTAAGACCTCTACCCAAAACAGTGTTCAAATGGTCTGAGCAAAGAAGCCTTTGAGGGGGAAAAAAAGATTAAAATGTGAAATTATTTTTAATCATACAGATGTACTTATGATATTGTCACAGCCCTTCCAAATGACTGTATTTGTGTGTTTAGTTTGGTAAAGCATATTATTTATGTGATGGACATTAATAGCTACTTCTGAGTGACTCAAATGATGCAGATATACATTTGTGATCTCTTTGTTCAGTTTGGTACTAAAAACCACAGGGCTGCTGTGGTTTCCGCAGCCTGAAGATAGATTGGGATGTAAATCCCTGTTGAACAGATATGGGGCCATTTACTGGGCATTGCACAATTAGAAGCACAGAAACACTGTTAAAGCGCCCTCCTGGGTTGATGTTGCCCAGGGACATATTGAATGCTGGAGACAGAAACTCTGCCCTCAGAACCTCCCTGCCAAGATGGATTTGGCACGGGCAGAAGGCAGTGATATTGGAGATCCTTGGATTCATCAGCCACAACAGGAAATCCATGCCTCTAAATCTCAAGTTCAGGCTTAAAACTTTGGCACTTTGTCTTGTCTATCAGAAACCTTCTCAGTGCAAGTAACTCACTGGCTACCCATGACCCAGATGGATGTTGCATCCAGGTTTTTCACAGTGCTTACACCACATTTCTTTTATAGATATATATTTACAGAATAATATTGTTTGGAAGCACAGGGATGTATGCCAGTTTTGGACAGAATATTCCTCTTATCATGTAAAGGCACTCTTATCATGTGCCATCTACTTACCCATTTGTCTCAACCTAATCTCCCAAGTCTTTGAATTAGTTACATGTGATTTTTGTATCTTGTTTGATTTTTTGAGAGGCCTTTTTGTGCTGAGTCTTCTGTTAACATGAAGTGTTCCATAAGGAGAAGAAATAATGCAGCGTGGTTTTCTACAGAATCTCATTTTAGCTTCTTTCATTTTAGCCTCTGTCTCCCATTATCACTTCTCCACTACTCCACAGATGCCTTCATTAAAAGACAAAGGCAGAAGATGCTGTGGCTATTTCCAAGTTCTTTTTTCCAGTGGATTCTCCTGCTGACTGCCCAGTTGACTGCTGCTAACAGGAGCTCTATAATACTCTGTATTATGGAGTTTTACCTGCCTGGTCCTCAGCACAAAGTTGGCTTGCTCTTTTCTTCTTGCCAATTTGTACAAAATACTGAGATTTCTTCTTTGTCAGAGCTGGATGAAACTGGCCAGGAGATAATGGATTTAGTGTGGGGAAAATAGGAAACTCTTCCCGAAACAGTTTGTTCCTATTATAATGAATTATTTGCAGTATATTTAATCCTAGGCACTTACTAAAAGCATTGTCTGCGAAGACAGGAGCTAAGGAATTAAGTGACAAACAGGGAATTTCACAGGTAGATGAATATTAAAGGAAGAAATTGCATATCCTGCAGACTGCCACTGATCACATCACCACAACAGTGTTTGGCTGCTGTTTTCTCCAGCAGAAATGCATCATTTTCAATATCTTTCAGGGAGCACAGCACTGAGGACTCACCATCATAAGCAAAATTAAGTCAATAAATTAATAAAAATGTAGCATTGCTTGGATAAAAATCTTAAGGAGTCTCTCACCCTAAGGAGTTTTCCTTCTTGCTTTAGAAGATCCTGCAGCATTCGCTCATTAATGATCTGCTATGTCCTTACAGTTGTGATAAATGTCAGTCAGGGAGGTAAAGCAGCACAAAGCCTTCTGAGAGCCGCTGCAAACTGCAGTGCAAAGACACTGTACGGACTGTGGGACTTACCGTGAGCAAGGGCACAGCCAGAATCCCCAGCTCCATGGTCAAGGCTCACAGGCCAAAGGGGCATGAGGAAATCTGCTAAAAAGTACCAAAGCCAGCTCAGAGAACCAGCAGAGGAATCGGTTAAGTTATGAAAACAGGGTGTCTGAGCTGGCACTGCACAGCTGCTCTGGAGCTCAGCCAGCCACAGTGGCCATCTCTGCATTCATGTCCATGGCTTGGGGGAAACCCCTGCCCAAACAGCAGGATATTTGTACGGACTGGTATTTTTCCAAATGTCATGTTCTTTAAATGCTGTTTGAAGTTGAAGGTTTGCTCAGTTCCTCTTAGAATATCACTGCAAATATCGCCAAGATGTTTATATGTGTCCAGCTGCTTCATCACCTCCTTTTCCTACTCTCCCTAAAGAGTGCAAGGAAAGAGGAGAAATTGTTTAGCAGGGAGAAGTCTGAAACCATTTTCATGATGAATGCTCACCTCTGCAAGGGAAGGCATAATATCCTCATGAAAGGACCAATCTGTCATTCTCAGTGACTGTCGTGTTGTGTGTATGGCTGCCTGGACTGCTGATGGTTACCCCTAATCCCCTACAAAATAAGCCAAAAATATAAAATCAGAAACACATTTATAAACATCTTCCTCACCACAAACTCCAGAACATGTTCATTGAAGGCTGTGCTAATGAACACCTCTACAAGGTTGTCTTGGTTTGAAAGACAGGTATCTGCCAAGAAAGGCGGGAATCTCCCTTGGAATGGAAAGTGTGACCCCCTTCCCTCTAAATTATTACAGCTTTGAAATTATGGGGCTTTCAGGCAAAGATATGGGGAAAGGAATACCAGTTCTTTACTAATATATATATGTGTGTGTAACAAGGCAAACAAACAGCAACAACGTCAGCGACAACGAACAAACCCCGAAACCCAACCGCAGCCTCTCCCGGCCGCGGGCGCTTCCCCTCGGGGCAGCCCCGGCACGGCCGGCAGGGGGCGCTGGTGGCTCCCGGCCGGGCAGGGGCTGCGATGGTTCCCCGCGCCGGCAGGGGGCGCTGTGGCGCGAGCTCGGCCGCCTCTCCCCACACGGCAATGGCGGGCGGGCTGGACGGTGAAAAATGGGCTGCAGCAGGAACGTCGGAGCGGCGGCTGGGACGGCTGAGACAGGCACATCCCCCGGGGCAGCAAACAAAATGCAACTGAAAACTCCCCAGCCCCAGCAGGAGCCATGGGGGTCGGGTGGACGCTGAGTGCTGGGTTAGAGTGTAGAAAAAAAGCCTGAGGCAGTGGCAGAAATCAGCGGAGCTGGTAGCCGCAGCCAGGCCTCTCCGCTGCAGCTGCTGCACACAGCCAGGGAAATGCACCCTCCGGGAAGGGGACGGGGTCGGGGTCCCGGGTTTCTCCCCTGAGGCACCCGAGCAGATGGTGAGGGTCCTTTCCAGTCAGATCAGGTGTCAGAAAGCTCCCAGTGCAATGGCTGCTCTCACGAGCAAAGGCTCATCCACAGTAAGGAAGAAGCAGTACAGGGATGGGCTTCAGCTGCAGCAGTGAATTCTCCCTGCAGTAAGCAACAGCTTGACCGTCCTCCTCTGATATTGAGAGTGAGAGAGCGAGAGGAGCTGAGCCCAGCCCCTCACCCCCCAGCCAAAATCTCGCAGTATCTCTGCCCTTCCCAAGAGAATTCCCCTCTGCTATGATAGTGCAGCCAGCTGCACTCCTCCCCCTCCCTCTTGGCTTCATATTTTGTCTCTCTTAACTACTGGTCATTATTGTCTTTTAGCAACAGATGGGACAAAAATTCCATGAGAGGGAAAAACGAAAGGAAAAATCCTAATCCCCAATAAAGGTACTAGGTCAGAACCCAGAAATGATCACAAGTCAGGAAGTGTTTCACTTGCATCTCCATCATTCTTTGGGTGAAAACCTGTTTCATTCCCAGATGTCTGATAATGCAGTTAATAATGAGGTATCTTTTCTCAGCTAGTTCTGGGCTCTCTGATTATCTCATTTAAAGGATTATGTAATGTTTTGACCAATGGATTTTGCTCGTATCCCCTCCTCCACTTAGACTTGACTTTTCCTGAAAGCCTTTTAGCTATAAAACCACATATTGTTTCAACATCTAAAATCCTTTGTCTAGTAATGTTGGTCCTTTTTTTAATGCCCCACTGTGCCCTGCATAACTAATCACGAGCAAAGGTATGTGCAGTGAACTGAAGAGATTCCTAAAAAGAGGAACTACTGGGAGGAGTGAAAAACTTGAACTTTTCTTCCCGCCCCTGCGAGATACCATCTGTTCTCTTCAGAAGGTTTGGTACTCCTGTGGAGGTGATTGCTGGAGAGAGAGCGCTGTGCTGGTGTGGGAACATGCAGCAGCCTTTAACTGAGCACTCCACACAGAAATTAGGAACAATATTACAGCATCTGGTGGATGTAATGGGAGAATAAACCAGCTGTGCTGGATGAAATATTGAGTATGTCAAATTATTACAACAAACTTTATAAATATTACTGTTAGTCTGACTGCAATCATTTTTTAATAGCATGAGAAGACAAAGAGGGGAGTTCTGCACATCAAATGCTATGAAAAGGAATGATGCTGCTGTAGAGAGCAGGAGAACCAGCTCCCAATTAGAGCAGACAGAAACTGGCTGCAAACACGAAGGGAACTGGAACAGCAATTCCAGAATGAGAAAGATAGTTCTCATCTCAGGATCTGCCATGGTAGCAACAGTCCACAAAGCATTAAAGAGATGTATTTTGCAATTTTTTGCAAAATGGAAGTTACATTTCTTTGGCTTTTTATGGTATTTTGAGCCCAATCAATAAGCTTTACGACCTGCATCCTCTGTTGGCTCATTGAAGCTGACTGGGCTATCAGCTTTCTGTCCTGGTGCACTATAGATGGGCAATCACACGGCATTTAATGACTCAAATGGACACCTTTCGTGATACTGCATTCTTCAATGAGATATGTAATTGTTCCCAGCTTATGCGGCTTTTATTGAATTATTATTGAAAACATAATTTCATGCTTGGTTAAGTCGTAAATTTAATTCATTCTCTAGCAAGATTTAGGAACAAATATGACACTGCCAGTGCTACTCCAAGGACAGGAAAGGCAGTTGTAGCTACGCACAAACTCTGAACTGGCTGAGCACTCACTGGTTGCTTTTCAGCACTTCCTGCTCATGAATTTAAAAGTGCAGGAGAAACTTTTCCATCTAAGGTGGGCCAGTTGTGACTGAAAATTGTCACTTAGTTGTAATACATGGGTTGAGTCTTGTGGGTACATTGCAGTCCCAATTAGCTGGATAAAATGGAATTGTCACTGGGCTTTTTGGTGCCTTCAGGACACAGATGAGTCTTTGAGTGGGCAAAGGACTTGCGGCTGCTTAGGGCTTTTCATGAACCAAAAATTCAACATCTTGGTTGTGTGCGCCTTGATTGGGCACTTCCACAAGAACTGCCCAGTCAGTGAGAATTGCCTGAACATAAACTGTGTGCAAGGGATGCCCTCTTTTTCCTTTTCATCACAAAATCCATGAGAGGCTGAGCTGGATGAAGCCATGGGTTGCTTTATGCAAGACTGGTAGGAAGCTCTGTCAGCCAGCACTGCCTTAAGTCTGTCTGTTGAACAGAACCTGTCTGCTTTAATCCTAATTTCTCTCCAGAAACATTAACTCGTATTCATCTGCTTAACACAAGCATCTACGAATAGCCTGAGGAAATGCCTGCTTTTCTTGGTAAGAAAAACCTAGCTTTTAGATGCCTGTAGTTTTATGAAATTAATTTTCCCCCTTGTTTCTTGAACATAAAGCAGTTCAGACTGTCTTTGACACCTCAGAGTAAATGCATCATAAATTAAAGGTGCGAGAAAAATTTCCAGTGAATTTGACGAGATGAAAGGTTAAAGCATTCACTAGAAATATATTTTTTCATAATAGATTGGAATTTATGGAAACCCTTACTGACTTCATATTTAAATCAGTTATTTAGCATCTGCAATATTTCTTGCTTCAAAGGTCCTCATTTTTATCTTAGTAATTCAACTAATCATCTTAGAAGCACAGTGAAATATATTTAATATATTTTTTTCTTTAACAATCAAGATTATTTAATTATTTTTGCAACTTTGTGCAACATAAACATGTATCACAGGCATTATGTCTTTGATTCTTACTGGCTCAGCCGGCAGTATTTGATTATAAAGCCCACGTCATTCTACGCAGGTGAAGAGCCAGAACCAGACACTGATATGTATGCTGCTTTCCTGAAAGTCAGTAACACGTTGAAATGATTAGGTCTTTTATGCCACAACTGCCCAAATTGTATTTTCGCAAGGAGCCCTGCCTACCTACAGAATGTTTCATCATTTTTCTACAAAGAACCTGTGGTAATATTTTTACTTGAAACAGCAAGGTTTAGTCCTTTTCCTTTCGCTCTGCTTGAATTTCTGCATTTCTGCACTGACTTTACAGAGACCAGTGAGAGGTTTTTTTCTGGCCTGTTGGTGTTTGTAATTAACTTTTAATTCAGAACTTTTGGAGACTTTTGTATGGATTTGAGTTTCTTCACAACCTTTTGAAGCTGAGGATGCAGCACATCTTACTGGCTCAATTTTTCATTAACCACGTTTTGCTTATTTTACTTCAACACAGAATCTCATTGCAGTCAGTGGAGCAGCTTTTGGCAATCAAAGGAAAGTATTTGGGAGTGGATAGCAAACAATCTTTGTTCCAGTTGAGGAATTGGTGGATATGTGTCTTTGGGATGGTTTTTATCCCATATCCATTTTCTTGGTTTTGTTTCTGGTTTTGTGTCTGGAATAGTCACATCCCCTCCCTGCCAAACCCCCCAGCTCCGGGTGTATCGTGATGGGTGAGAGCCAGCCCGGCATTTGCTGCGAGGGTTGGGGGTGGGGGGCGGCCACTTCCTTCTGGCGGAGCGATCGTCTCAGCGGCCACGCTGCACGGTGCCTCTGACAAGAGATACTGTTGCTGTGTGGCTTTTGCCCGTTTTTCCCCTTTCCCTTCGGCCCTGTGACTGGGGCTTGCCAGCTGCTTCCCTGCTCCTGTGCTTGCTTGGGAGCCCAGAGCCAGTGCGTGCAGCGCCGGGAGCGCGCCGTGCCCCGCCAGGGCCGCGCCCTCTGCGCAGCCCGACCCCAGGACCACACATCGCTGGGGAGCTGCCCAGGGGAGCCATTCCCTGCCCAGCCCCGCTGTTCTCTGCTGCTGCTTCAGCGATTCTTGATACATTTTAACCCGGCGCCCGGACGCCCCGCGGCTTCCTGCTACGGCTGCAGAGTTTCTGCTATGTTTGTTTGCTACCCTGGGTGTGCCCGCCTCTGCCATTTCAGCCGCTGCTCCGAGGTTCCCGCTACAGCTCATTCCGCCATCCGGAGGGGCACCGGGACCGGCTGTCCCCGGGGGTTTGCAAACGAAGCCCCTTTTCTCTCTCTCCCGCCGGCTCCCCGCCATTGCCGTGTGGGGAGAGGCGGCCGAGCTCGCGCCACAGCGCCCCCTGCCGGCGCGGGGAACCATCGCAGCCCCTGCCCGGCCGGGAGCCACCAGCGCCCCCTGCCGGCCGTGCCGGAGCTGCCCCGAGGGGAAGCGCCCGCGGCCGGGAGAGGCTGCGGTTGGGTTTCGGGGTTTGTTCGTTGTCGCTGACGTTGTTGCTGTTTGTTTGCCTTGTTACACACACATATATATATTAGTAAAGAACTGGTATTCCTTTCCCCATATCTTTGCCTGAAAGCCCCATAATTTCAAAGCTGTAATAATTTGGAGGGAAGGGGGTCACACTTTCCATTCCAAGGGAGGTTTCTGCCTTCCTTGGCAGACATCTGTCCTTTAAACCAGGACAATATGTTAAATAGTATAAATACTGCTAAGGAGTAAAAAATCCCTGATTTTTGCCAGACATACTTGAAACAGAAAATAGTTTAATGCATAAAAACCGGCATAACATAGTAAAGCTATAATTATTTTACCATAATTTTAATTATCAAATCTATGTTTGTACAGTAGAACATGCTGAGTGTGGGCTTGAGAAATCACTTGAAGTTAAAAAGTGATTACTGAGTCGAATACCATTATTTAATGAATTAGCCTGATTGAAATATAAGATTGTCACAAGAATTTTCCTGGCATAGGAAAGCCACTTAGCAGCCAAAATTCTAAATAAAAGGATATTATTTTTAAAAAACCAAAAATAAACCACACAGGAGAGTAGTAAATTCATAATTTCTACTGAGTAAGAATTGGCAAAGTTCTTGTCAATAGCTGTAAAACACCTTGTATGCCAAAATATTTCAGGACATTAAAGACAAGGCAATGTGTTTGGCCCTATGCCTTTGCAGTCAATACATGATTTATGTTAGCTTTACTTTTCTATTTTCCAGTAAGCCATTCTTCTCCATCTTCTCTGTAACACAGGGCTACACAGAAGTCAGGAATTCTAGTGAGACTAGAGGTTTTGTGCAGTAGTGAGGTGTGTCTGTCACTGCTTTGTTTGATGTTATGCTGGACTTCACTTTGAGTCTTTGTTCTCAAATCCAGCTCCTGCACACCTTGGTATTGTGATGTATTGACCAAAGTAAAAATACCTGCAAAATAACTTTAAAGATATTTGCATTGAATACACCATCTTTCTATCGCTGCCTGTTGCAGGAAGTAAAACTACTCTTTTATCCTATAAAGCCTTGATTACCTTCTCCTGGTCCTGATAGCCTTTTAGAACAGGTTCTTTCCACATGCAGGTAGTGCTTTTCTGTTGCCAAAGGAAGTGCCCTCTTTAATATTGCGTTTTCTCATTTAAATACTTTCTCAGTGTTCTGCTCTTTTATGTTTGCAGCTGTTTTAAAGCACCTTAGTTGAAGCCTTTTGAAGTAAAATACACACAAATGCCCTTTATGAGCCTTTCAGGCTTTGTCTCTCACCATCCTTAATAATTTTCTTGGAATCCATACATCTTCCTTTGGCAGTTGCAGATGAGGTTGCCAGAGTGGCTCTCAGCAAACAAGGGTGCATTTTAAAGGATCAGCAGAGTGCCTGTGAAATCATTGCACTGCATTATTATAGCTTATCTTTCTACTTTCATGGTCTGTAGTCCTCATATGGATTTATTTCATCTGTGCTTGCACACAGCTTTGATGGTGCCGTGTACCCTGCCCTGCTTAGACTCGCCATAAAGCCTCATACTTAAAGGATAATGCTCATGATGGGGAAAGTATACAAGGCAATAAACAGCTTTTGCAGGTGATTAAACACACTGAAGCAAAGCTGAGGCATTTGAAAACCCCAAAAGCTGTTCATTGTAAGCACAGCAACACGTCAGCTGTGTTCAACAAGCCACAACATTAAGTAAAAGCTTCTGCCTTGTCTTGCAAGGGCTGGGAGGCTTCGTCCACCAAATAGATCTTTCCTTCTCATTTTTAATGGCGTGGGTGGCTTCCTTTGTGTCACATATGGTTTAACAGGAGATGGTTCCTGAGTAATTGCTTGGGATAAAAGCAGCAAAATGTCTTTCTTCAAATCACTGTGGAGGTTCTTAATGACAGCCCTTTCCTCCTCTCCCACCCCATAAGAATACCCCTTTATTTCCAGCTTCTTTTTCCCCTCCTTGCTACTGCTTCCATTGTCCATTTTATAATTTAATTTCTTTGTTTGGTTTTTATTTTGTTTTGGTTTGGTTTTTTCCCTACTCAGTGGGTTCTTCACCTCCACTTTCCCCAGCACTTCGCAGAGTTTTCCTAACAAGAATGCCTGAGGCTGGAACATTCAGCCACTTCAAGGAGGAGGTTAGAGCTGGAGTATTATGAGTCACAACATTTGTAGTGTCAGGGAATCTCTGTTCTGCAAATAGCACAGCTTTGGTAATGATGAGCTATCTAAAACCAAACAGCCTTTTTTAGCAATTATAATTTACCAAACCATGTGGTCCTCTTATTTTCTTTAAGAAAGGATGAGACTTTTTGTTCCAATGGAGGGACATTTGATAAATTCGTGCAGATTTCTGTGGGTCTTCCTATAAAATGCAGTGAATAAAACTGCATTTACTATTTTCCAGCCCCAGTTTACTTGCAATTATAATAGTAGATACCACCATGGCTAGTTGTGCAAGTCAGACTTCAGTTAATTGCTGGCACAAACTGCATGACAGATAAATATGTCATAGGCAAATAACCCTCACAGAAGAGTGTAATTTTCTATGGATATCAATGGAAGGGAACTTACAGTCTAATGAAAGAATATTTAATATTTTGCAGTGGTTCACAAAGGCAACATTTTTGCTGTTTATTGCTGAGAATTACAGCACAGTCTTTCTCATTTATAAATTAGACCTTGAGGCAGTATCTTCTATGAAAACAAAATATGAAAGGAGTAACGGAGGTTTGGTAACCAACTGAGAATGAAGCTGTATGCTGTGAAACAGAATTCATAGATAAAGTGATCAGGAAAAGTCTGGTTGGTAATTCTAGGTAGGAGGTGTCTGAGGTTTTTTTTTTCACCTTGTCCTTTAATAATTTCTACAAGAGCAATGTTTTAGGGAAACTGATATTTACTCATTTATACAGGGAAAAACATCACAGTAGCATTGTATAAACCCTGGGTATGCTACATTCTTGTCTCAGATAAACACAAATCCAGCATAATTCTGGATTTGCACCAGTATTACTGAAATGCAAATCTATCCTTGAATGTCTTTATCCATTGTGCTCCGTTAAGTTTATCTAGGGCAAATCCTGAACCACTAAAACCATGGCTCAACAGGGAGAGGGGCATTCCTTACCCTCATGGGGAGGCAACCACGGTGCTCCTGGCACAGCAGCTCCATGGGGAATTGCAAGAACTGCCTGCAGATACGAGCAGGGCTTGTGCTGACTCCTTGGGAAGGCAAACCCAGAGCAGGCACTGGTGTGATAAGGAAAAACACACCCAGGAAAAACGTGCTGCATCTGCAGTCCCTGGGATACATCCAGGGTAACTGCTCTGCTCATCGCAGCTTGTGCTGTGCCTTTCCAGGGAGTGCAGAGATGTCACATCCTGAACGAGGAAGAGGACAACTGGCTGCTTCCTGGGAAGGCAGAAAATCCTCAGGTGTTACGTGAAAACATGCCAAGGATTTCAGCTGTCACATTCAGAATGGGAGTTAAAGCTAATGATAGAAAACATACTTGAGGAATCTCATTTTTCTCTAAAAGGGATGTGAGTTGTTTGTTCCCATTTCAGGCTGGGAAAGAAGCTCTCAGAGTCTGATTTGGATTGTTTCTCACAAAGGTTAATCCTCAAACTCTGTTCTGCGTTTACTCTTCTCTTGTCAGGCTCTGTAATGAATATGAAGTAAACAACATCCTTGGGTAGCTTTTGGTATTTATTATGTACCTTCAAATATAGTCAGAATAATACAGAGAACAGATTTGGAGAAATAGAATAGGATGTTTATTCTTCTAATTTTTCAATCATTTTGAGTTAAGCAAGATTGGTTTTGGAAATAAATTTTCTCTTTTTTTTTTTTTTTTGCCAAATACGTTACATTTTTCATTTATGAATTTCACCTGTATATTATATATAACTAAAAGAATGTGTTCCTGATGAGCGGTCAGTAAAGCTAGATGCTTTTAGTGGGAGTTCTTGGGTTGAAATAGATTTGGTGGGACTTTTCCCCCCTGTTGTACTTTCCATCAAAATGTTTGTTGCTCATTGTAATTAAAAACATAAATTCTGTTGTTTTCTGCACTGTAGGGATGAATGTCACAGTAAAGACTAACTGAAGAGAAACAAAGCTATTCCTTTTTTTTTTTTAATCTGAAACATACAGCCATTCCCATTACAAAATTTTTAGAGGAAACTTTGCAAGACTCCTGGGACCATATTTTCAACATAGTTCCATACCTAATGAAGATTTATGAATGCTCTGAATCCCATTTTCATGAACAGAACTTAGTGTCAGAATATGTTTTTGCCTCTCAAAATCACTTCAAGTGTTTATTTGCATCTCAAGGACTGAATTAGTTTTAAAACTCTGACTCTTAAACTTCTGTGAAGGAAATGATCACTTAGGGCAGTGTTGTCCTCCACTAGATTAAATAGACTTCTAATATTGTATCTTCATCTGAATAGATTTTCTTTTCATCCAGAGTTAATATGAAATATACTGCATTTTATATTTGCTGCATGAAAGGAAGATTGATTTATTTCAGGTACTTTATAGGCTATTTTATTATTCACATCAAGATCTCATCTATTCCCTCTGCATTCATATTTTATAGTGCTTTAACTGGTTGATTTGATTTGACCCAACACTTTGATGGCACCTTTGCCATGGAGGCTGCACAGACATAACACAAATAATTTACTTGATTCTTTTCAAAACTATTTACCTTACCCTTGGGTTATTTTATGAATATCTGGCCTTTTGGTTCTGACCAGATTAACCAGTAGACAAAGGCAGGTAAAACACAAGTCCCCAGTCCCCAGGAGTAAAATGTCTGCTTACTTACTTATATCATCATATTTGCAGTGCTGTACAATACAATTGTTTTCATTCTAATGCAGCAAAGACTTCAGAAATTAGCACTGAATTTGTCTAATTTCCAAAGCACCTCCTGGTCCTTGTTTTTTTCTATCTGGACTGCCAGGTTTCATATCCACTGAAGTCACATGAACAATATTAACTCTCACCCCTGTCTGAATTTGCCCATTTTGTGGCACAGGAAGGCAGGATAAGTTTTTATTCCCAAAACCTTGATTTTCCTGCAATATCTGAGGTAAGTGTGGTGGTGAAGCAGAAGCAGAGCCTGAATCTCTGCTCCCACAAACAGGCATTCTGCATTATCCTTCTTCAATTTGAAACGGTTTAGAACTCTGCTGCACTGATCAGTAAGGAGCCCTTAATAAACTGCTTGGAAATGGGGCTTAGATATCAATTCTTAAAAAAAAATAAATTTTAAAAAAGTGTTTAAAGTACTTTTAGAGAAAATAGCAAAGCAAGTCTGAGTACATTTCAAGATTTCTTTCCCTTTACCTGTTTTGTTTGCTGTTCTCCATGATCCTGCATCCCAGTGCAGGAAAAACCAGTGAACAGAGTTTCGTTTTTCCTGGGGATTATCACCGGATTTGGTCCTTCTGGCAGTAAACTTCCTACTGCTTTCACAGTTTTGAATGTGTTTCTGATTGGGATTATGGCTCTTTCCAAATCTTCTCTAAATTTACAGTTGTGGTTGCTCCCATACATACACTTTGTGGTTCCAATACAAATACATAACTCTGTCTTAAATATATTCCTATAGCAGGTCATAGTCCTGCAACCCATGAAGCAAAACTTGCTTAATGGCAGAGTAGCAGAGAAAAACATCAGAAAGGCAAAGCCATCCTCTGTCATGAGGAAGAGAAACACCTGTCCTGCACATGGGTGTAAAGTCCTGCTCAGTGAATCTGATTAATTGCACTGTAATTCTAATGTCCTATAAAAAGAAGTACTGGAGGAATTCTCTAATAGAAATTACTGCTATTCTCAAAGGTATCATCAGCTAATAAAGAAAGCACATTTTTAACCTAAATTTAAAGGTAAAATTGATATCTCTCTGTTTTTATGATTTTCAAACTTAATTCACATACTTTGTTGTAGGTTGACTTAGTATTGGCAAGGAACTCTACTCCAAACCATTACTTTATAATTCTTTTTCTAGTTCAGGTTTCCTTTTTCTGCTTGTTTCTGTGTTTTGTTGTGTTTTTTTAATCTAAATATCTAAGTGCTGGCATACATTCTTCAGCCAAAATCTTTACATCTCAAAGATGAAGAACCGCTGGTGACTGTGTGGCTTTTAAGTGTCACCTTTCTTTACAAATCCTATTTTATGTTTCATGTCTGGCTTCACTTCAGTTTACAAACATGGCAAGGCTGTTTTAAATCTCAGAAAAAGGTAAAATTAAGTGTCCAAATAACAGGTTATAAGTGGAGACCTTATTTCTCTTTGACTGGAAAGCTTTCAACATCTGGCTTCAGCAAACAAAGGCCATTTTGAAATGGTATTCAGGCAGTGACTGAACCCACGTGGAGGATGTATTTACAGCACAGGAGATGTCAAATAACAGTCAAAGTAATTTGGGCATCATAGGAAATAATAGGAGCGATTCTAGTGCTTTCTGTGAAAACCTTCAAATTCCCATTTCATTAAAAATTCCACTCTGCAGCTGGTAGCAGAGATTACTGGGTTTCACCATCTGTGCAGATTAATGTTTTCTAAAGGAGAATGAATGCAACAGATGAGATGGTTGGCTTTTCAGATCAAACAAAACCTCAGAGAATCTCTTTGCCGACTCTTGCATCTTACACCTATTTCCTTTTAATCACATGACTGAATTGTTCAGGAGAAACAATTCCAGCTTTCCTTAAAGCTGATTAATTTGAAGATTGCAGATCACCAAGATTCTTGTGGGCTGGTAGCTGTGGAGAATTGGTAATTTTATTGAGCAGATTTTATTACAGATTGGTTGAACACCTTCTTTAGATGTTGCTTTGTTCATATCCAAGAAAAATGGCTTCACCCAACATGCACAGTGATTTAAAAGCTTCCTGGTGCGTGCTCCAGGCTGGATTAGCAGTGACAACCAATATGGGGAAGCTCAGCTGCCTCCAATCCACACCCCTGTTGTTTTCAGTCTCATCTCTTTCTTTTTCACTGGCCATAACTAATCTTTCCAGGGGACTGAGCATGTGATTCATTCAAATTGCGTTTTTAAATCAATCCTATGTCATACATATCTTACAATGTTATAATTTTCAAATTACATTAGCTTCACCACACATCAAACACTGCAGTAAATTCTTGGCAGTGATCACTGTATTAGGATTCATCAGTAAAATTAATAGAGTTTCTGGGTTTGCCAGGAAATGGGATCATTAATTTGACTGTTTCTTGAGGGCAAGAAAGGAAAGCACGGCACCTGCTTACCAAACCAGATGTCAATCCCTCCCTGGGTTTCCTGATAAATATTCTGGTTATTTCCCTGAAGTACAGGATGTTTTACTCTGTTCTGATGGCCAACATCACTGCTGCTGAGAGAAAGCAGATCCATGGCATGGTGCGCTCAGCAGCCTCCTGGAGAGGAGAGGCAACAAGGGCTGGGACCAGGAGTCCAGGGCAGGGACTGCCAGAGCCTCCTGTTCCTGAAAAAGACACTTGTCCCTGCATGAGGAACAGCAACAGCACAGGGTGTTACCATCCCCATGGATTAAACACTAAAAAAGCCCAGCACCCCAGAAACCGCTTGCTGATGCAAACATGAAGCGGGTAATTAAACTCACTGGCAACATTGTTCCTTGCTCTTCCTTGCATTTTCCTTTGATTGAAACCCAGCTGTTCTCTGGCTGTTGCCAGGGGTAACCAGCAGTGACATTCGAGGTCATCGATGAAAAGCAAGGCTTTGTCCCCTGGATATTTCCCACTTTCTCAGAAACCTGCATCCTAGAATAAATTCCCTTAAAACAATGTGTTTGGGTCAGTGTAGCACTTGGGTTTGTTGGTTTTTTTTTTAGTTTCCATTCACTGCACTTCTTTGGTCAGTCCGTTACTGCTCATTCGTGTTAATTGTAAGGAGCAATATCCCAAAGAGCTCCTGGTTCAAGGAACGCCTCAGGAGTGTGTCACAGTGTCACCAAGGCTGCTCTGTCCTCCCTTAGGACAGACTGGAGACACCGCACTGTACATGCAGAGCACCAGAGTGCTGTGGGACCAGCAACGCTCCTGTCTGTGTGTTCTACCTGAGCAGCTGCAAGTCTGTTCATTCTGGTATTTTGAACATGTTTAAAATTGTCTCTTCCCCTTTCTGTAGCATTGATGACTCACTTAGAGAGTTTTCTGCCGAGGAAATAGTTTATAGAATTCATTAAAGCATTTTCAGAGGTAAAAAGCCAGAGTTTCATGGGAAGATAGGGAAAAAATCCATTCTTCTAAATGGGAATTTTGTGGTAATTCATCATGCAGTTCTACTTTATATGATTTTCAAATGGTTAGCAATGTTCTGTGTTGTTTAAATTGGATTTTATTATGGTTTTTTGTTTAACCTGTATTTGTCCATTGCATGGTTTACACTTTTTATGTAAATAAGCTACCTGATTGTGAATTGGAGAGAAATTAATGTTTTCAAATATGTTTGGTGTTGTCTTTGAGCTGCCCTTGCATTTTTGTTATTTTGTCAGTTTTCCAAGCCAGTATTTTTCTCTAGAAAGATGCTACTTAAGAAATGAGTATCTGGGACCAGAGGAACCAAATTACAGTGTTGCTTAGGTGAACATAACTGCTTTTGATGCAAGTGGGAGTTTCCCTTGTTTATCTGGTGTGTAATTTGGAAAAGTCCATTTTACATCTAACTTGACCCAGATTTTCCTGCACTGTATTTGTGAGATAGAGGGAACAAGCACAGCAGACATCAAAGTGTTTATTTGGTACCTACCCTGGCTTGAGAGTATAAACTTTGAAGTATTTTGCAGCAAGAGAGCTGGAGGTGAAGAGACCTATCAGCGCTACCTCAGAGGGAATTCTCTGTCCCAGACTCAGCTCAGCTTTTCCAGAGGTGCCCAGTTGGCATCTAAAGGCCCTGAAGTGTTTTAGGCTGGGTTATGGAAGGTGCAAAGGACAGTATTTACCTATTTTACAAGCAGATTATGGTGATGAAGTATTAATTGCTTACAGTGTAGCAGATAGATTTAAGACTTCACCAAGAGGGCTTTGCAGCTTCCCCATGGAAGTCTCCTCGATGGATAAATGTCAGCCCCCTCTCAGCAGAACAGTTGTCACCCTCAGAGTGTTCCAAGTGCTGGTGTGACAGCTGGCAGGGGAGGCAGCTGGGCTGGAGCTGGGGCTGGAGCCGGGATGTAGCTGTAGGATCATACCTGCTGGAATGGGGTGAGGAAGCGTGGAACCTGCACACAGCGGGAGCAGGAGCTAAGAAGTGTACAAAAAACCAGGCATCCCACAGCAAAAGCACAAGATGGATGGGGTTTCATCCTTTAGAGGATAAACACTGGCATTTTATTTGTTCTATGTGCATATTCACAGCAGGTTCTCAGTGCTGAGGATGGGAAGGTGCCTGTGTGGCTCCCAGTCTGTCACAAACATTCTTGTGAAGCACAGAGCAGCTTCATGGATTGGTACAGAAATTCAGTGTGTAGAGCTTAATTGGAGCAGTGTTTGTGCTTCAATTCAGGAGTCAAGGCTGCTTCTCTCTTTTGTTTCATCTCCCCTCCTTTCTTCCCTTCACAGCCCAAACACTTGCAGAGGATTTTGAGTTAATTTACATCCTGCAGAGGATAAATGGCAGAAACTGTTTCTTACAGTTCTGCATTAGGACTGACTTCTGGAAGTTTTGCAAGGAAATCTAGTCACTTCTTATTCCATCGGGAGAGACGTATTCCTTTGGAATGTAGTTACTCTGTTACCTGTGAGGCAGTATTTCTCTCATGGGCCTCATCTTCCACTCCCACCTGGGTGAGGTGGACATTTGCACCTGTCAAAATGCACTTGGTTCATGCTGTGAAAAATAATTGGTTGGACAGTGGAGCTGCTTTGAATTTACATGTGTGAATCATCCCACAACCCTTCCTGTGCTTGTGGGATTGGGCCCTGGCTTTGGGAAATGACTGATAAATATCGTTCTAAACACCTGCGATTTTAGAACAACGGATGTTGCTGAAATGTCAGCACTTCTGAAAATGGCAATTTTACTAGGAAACGAAAAGAACGAGCAGCTTTTGATGGTTAGGGCAGCAATGTCTGTGTTCTCTTGAAATTTCTGGAAAATATATTTGTATTCTGTTCTGCTTTGCTGGTGGCTCCCACACACACTTGGCACCACTGGTAATATCTGTTAGGAGAACTACTCCTCTGGGTAGATTTTGAAAGTGTGGGTCCAGCATTAATATAAACTCCACTGAATCTAGCATATTTTGATTTGCAGAAGATTAATGGTGTATATAGGACCCAAACCACATTTTTTCCTCCCTTATACAGATTATTGCATTTATTTCAATGCATTTTTCAAATTAATAGTGAAATACCAGGACACAACCCAGAAATACCTTATGATTATCTATGAATAAAGTGCTTTGCTCAGCATTACAGACTTTGAGTAGAACTGAAATGTTCCTGTAAAGTATCCACACATAATTTGACACAAACTAAACATCTTTGGTGACTTGTGAAACAAGACATTTCCACAGACCGTGCCTTTTGTGCCACTAACCTCTTGTTAACAGGATTAAGAAATCAATAGTTGTGCTGTCAAGAGAATGTAAATGTTTCCAAAGATGCTGTGGTATATTTCTGCCCAGTGCTCTATTCAGAAATGAAAAGTGTGCTGACTGCACTGCATGTTCATAGTGAGTTGGAACCATTTCACATCTCTGAAATTCAGGGAAGAACTGTTAAAATACAGGCTGTTCGTGAATAATTAGGAAAAAAATTAACCAACCCATAATATGAGTTAAGCCTATTTGAAATCCCTAAAGTATAAACATGTACTGATGTAAATCCATGGATGTATAGCTACAGTTTTACTCTCACACTACAGGTTTACATTGTTCATTGAATTAACACAATGCTAAGAAAACCCCAGTGCAGATCCATTTAGATGTGTTTGGGTTAAACATGTCACATTACTGAGCTGACAGACTTCAGCTTTGTTGAACATTCACAAACCAAACCTAGTTTCTCACAGCTGTCTGGAATGTCAGAATTCTGTGTTTTTAGAGGATTCCCCTAAGATCCTGTTCCACTTCTCTGTTCATCCTGCCCCTGAATGCATTGTTTTATGCTCAGTTTCTCTTTGGTAGACAACTGACTGATTTGCTGATCAGAGAGGCACTTGCAAACATGCCTTCTTGGAAATACAGGTATTTTTAGAGCAGCATATTCTGCCCATTTTATACTTTTTCCTAATACTCCAGTCTAAAATTGGCAAACCTGATGCACATTCCCACCAACCCACTTTATCCCATTTAAAAATAGCCACGCTAATACTGTGAGCTCAAACAGGACAAATATTCAGTTTTCTGTATTAAATATGGTGAAAGCTGTGTCAGCAATAAATATGTTGTTCTAAAAGAGACATGTTCCAGACTAGAGACAGTGGGACCGTCAAAGAGAGGGGAGAATGTCAGTGCAGTGTTTATATTTCACACTCCTCATGTTTATATTTCATACGAGAAGGCTGTAAAGAAATCTGGAGAACAGATGTAGTTCAGGGAAATGCAGACGAACAGGAAAGACAGTATGGGTTTTCAGATAACTACAGACAAAGCTATTTTAGGTGGCCAGACACGCTGACAGAAGTGCCCATGAAAATGTTCTGCTGGTTGTGTGGAGAACTGCACTGAGCCCTTGGAATTGTTTCTCGAGGCAGAAGCTGGACTAGCAGAGTAGTCCTGTAGAAAACTTCTGTATCAAGTGTCCTGCTGCACCTGTGCTTGTGTGCAGCCTTGGCAGAGCCCTGTCAAGGTGGAATCCCAGCTCCCTCCAGCCCCTGTGCCAGGTGCCCTTTCAGCACTCACTGCAGGGGCTGTTCCTGCCCGGCTTTGTCTCGCAGCAAGGTTAAAGACACAATGCAGATCTGCAAAAGGCAAACTAGGCCTTAATCAGCAATTCAGCCTTTAGAACTCTGGCCTTGAAAGCAGAAAAATATAAAGGAGGTCTTGTGAAAAACAGAGGGGAAATTAAGGAAGAGCAGTAATAGACAGATTTGGGAACAAGGAGCTGTTACCCACCCCTTACCCAACATTCAGGTTTCATTCGGGCTGCATCTTTATCTGCTGTGAGACGAAACATCAGGAGAAGCTCAATGGAAAACCCATCTGTGGGATAATTGTCCATTTTTTCCTTCATTTCACCTATTTTCAGTGAAGCTTAGAGACCCAGCACCAACAGTTCACAAGTAAGAGGCTTCCCCTTATCTCCAGACCTTCTGACAGCTGGAAAACAACGTCTGGTCTCTCTAACCGTGCTCAGCCACCTAAGGACAACACCATTTCCCACTGCCAGAGCAGAGCAACACAGGTACAAGTAAATAACTTGGCAAATAAAACCCCTTTGTAAAGCTCACATCCAGTTCCCAGTCCCTGTGTCCACCCAGGGACTCACCAGGTCTCACAGCTGAGAATGTTCAGTGTTAATAACACTCTCCCCACCTGCCCAGATGGACATTCAAGGTGCATTTCTTACTGTGTTCTCAAGTGCTTCCTCAGACCTCTCTCCATAGCAGGTGAGCCCCTCACAATGGACTGTAAGAATTGTCCTGATAAAGGATCCCTTTTCGCCTGCATGATCAGCTCCTTGTAATCCAACCAAGCCAACAGAGTTTCTGCTGTTTATAAGGGAAAAGGGAATCTTTTCTCACTGTCATGACTCCAAAGCCAAGGGCATGCCCTGAGATACCAGTGGCAAATCAGTGCCTTCCTGAGCAGATTTGTCTTGACAGCCCTGCGTAAAAATGAGAAATAAAGTAATGAGTTTACACACTACACAGCTGCCACAGTACATGTGATGATGGCAGATTTTAAAAGTAAAGCAAAGAGAAAGAAAGGAGAGAAATTAAGATTGCTGAGAACTTTTCAGAGCTGAATTGGAAAAATAAAATCCAGTAAAATATCAATTTGGCAGTGTAAAACTTTCCAGGTAGTTGTGGAAAGTCTTAGAATGGTGAAATGCTGATGAGATGAAGCCGTGGGTCTGTCCCCCTGGGGTTTGCCATGCTCATGACACATAGGCATCAGCTAAATATTCTTATTTTTGTCCATTTTAAAAAGAAGTATTTCCTCCATAAAGAGCAAAATTAACTGGAATTCTGCACCTAAAAATGTCAACAGCAATTCATCCAGTGGTGTCCTGTGGAAATATTCCTTTCTCAGTGGAAGTGGCTGTGTGTTGCCTGTGGAGCCCTTCCAGTTTCATCTGAACTTGTTTCATCAGATTCTTTATGAAATGTTCTTCAAACAGCCAAGCAGGTGTTTACAAAGGCTTCATTTCTAATAACTGGTTTGAAAAGCCACATACACTCACCCATGTGTTTTAGCCATTGCATCGTTTATATGTATTTTCTTTATCAGTGGTGCCTGAGAAAGCCGGTCTGTTTTTATCAAGGTTATTTTTCAGTATGCATTTATATTGGGATGCTTTCCTATGCATTTATATAGGTATAGCTGCTTGATATACTCACAGAGTATCTAAAATAAAAAAGTTAAATAAAAAAGTTGAATTTAGCCATGATCTCTGTTTTTGCAGTGTTGTAAAGTCACAGTAGCCTCAATAGCAGTCTTGCTGCCCAGTGTGTTCAAGGAGAGGAGAGCAAAGCAAAGCATTAGAGACTGAAATCGTGTATACACCAGTGCATGCAAAATGGACATTAAGATTACTCCAGGTTTATACAAATAGAAGAAAAAGTAAAATTTTCAATTCTGTGACCTCTGTCCCCTGTTCTTTGTGCTCATCTGCTGGCTGCTGGCGTCCCTTAAAGCTGTCTGAAGCATCAGCTTGAGAAATGCATTTCCAGGGTGAGGTGAGATGCCAGATAGCTACAGGAAGGATTTTAACAGTTGTTTAAAAAAGAAAAAAAAGCTGATGGAAGCAATTCTCTTTGGGAAATAGCTTTACATATTTCATAGCACCTGGCTTAATACGGTGATGCCCAATCCATGTTAGCAGTCCCCAGGCACAGGAGAAACACAAATAGTGAGCAGCTGCTTTGTGGAGGCCACAGACACATCATCAAAAATTAAAACAGGGTTCAGGGGTTGTATAATGGACATTTACAGAGCTAACAGCAATATTTGGGCCGTTTTCACAAACCCCCCTGCAGTCAGGCTCCTTAAATAGGCTGCTGCTTGGCCTAATTTGAGTCCCATAGCTTCTCTTGGGCTAAGGAAAACACCCAAAAGTTTCAGTTTGAAACTCTGGGAGGGTTCTCACCTGGAAACAACACAAACATACCCCAGGAAGCATGATTAAAATCTAAGGGTCACATTATCTCCTTTGGAGTTGTGGCTAAAAGAGGAAAATACTTGAGAAAAGCTGTCCAAAACTGGTTTTGCCCAATTTTTCCCATTCCCTCTCGGAAGTAAGGAACACAGGGCCTGTCCTTACATCTGTTTTGAACCTGAAGCTTTGTGCATGATTAGGTTTTTTGATAGGAGGACCTTTCGAGAATGCTCAGAAATTCCTAAACTGGGGCAATCTACCTTCTTAGGAGGGTCAAAATAGAAGCAAATATTTCTCAGCTCTGCTTGCTCCTTCTGTCTCCTCCTGCATCCTTGGAGCAAATCAGTCCAGATATTGCAGCAGAGGAGGAGCAAGCATCACAACTTCCCAGGATACGGCACTGTGGCAGGCTTAGCAGGAATTCAGAGATGCAGCAGCATGCAAGTCCAGTGAGAGAGTGAATTATTTATTAATTTTACAATATAATTTCTATATCCTAGTTCCAAAAACCATTGGACCGCGTCCAGACCTGTCCTGAGGTGATTGGCTGAAGCACCAGACACCCACTCCAGACTATTTGTCCCATGTACTAAAAAACAGAACTTAAAAAACACCAGATGTGAAAGTTATTTACAAAACCCTATCTTACTGTTTACAGAGCTTGCATAGCAAAGGAAAATTCTCACAGAATTAGTGCAAGGAGATGGAAAATCTCTCTGCTTAGCAGCATTTCAGTATCCACACAGCACCATTGTTTCCAGGCTGCACCTGCTCCACAGAGCTGTAAAATACAGGCATCAAAGCAGTAATGCTGATTTTATTGCCCGGAGAGTGTGGATACCTGATGGCAATGTTTTTCCGTGGGGGGAATGGGAAAGGGAAGGGGATGCACAGCAGGAGCAAGGCAGGGAGGGAGCCCTGCTCGGGGCTGACATCCTCAGAGATGGCAGGTGAGGTTTGCAGTGCAGAACAACAACGGTGCTGGGAAGATTCAGTGGGAAATAAACTGCTGATGGAGCACACAGGTTTGGAGCTTTGGAAAAGCTGAGTGACAATGTGTTGTCTGGATGAATCTGTAGGTTTTTCTCTTTCGGTTAGAAATTGGCCCCAAACCAAACTGTCCAGGACAAACAGGCCAAAGTCCAAACAGGTTAAAATCAAATCTAGCTTTAATAAGCTAAAAGTGTAGCTCATCTTCACTGACATTTTCTTAGCTCTTTGTTTAAAAAGAACTGGATTTTTATTGGACTGTTTTTAACTTTGTTATCTTATTTGCTTTTTAAGTATGGCTGAGTACAGAATGCTTGAAACATGCACTGGAACCATATGAAACTTTAATGAATAAAGTGCTAGAGTACCAGAGGTTTAGTGTTAGGCTAAAAATGTTCAGTCTGAAAAAAAGGAGCCCAGGTTTCCATTTTTATTTACTCACATAACATTAATAATTAATCTAGGTTTCTGTTAAGGAAGACTTTGTTGTTGATGGAAAGGATAAAAACAGCATGCAGAGGGTTAGTGAGACCAATGTGACATGGTGTGGACTTGTTTCGTCTCCAGCTCGTGTGATAATGCAAACTTCAAAAAAACATACAAGTTCTGCACAAGAATCCTTACAGCTCTTTGGTTTTAATGCCTGAGTTTTATACTTTGCCAGCAGAATGAATAATTGCTACCATTCTGCTTTTGTTTGTATTTCCTTGTAGTCCAACATACTCTGCACCATCAACATGGGATTCAAACAGCAGCAATAAGTGAAAGCTGCTGCCATGGCACCTTTACTGTTTCTGTGATTTCATCAGTTGACACTGGATGGGTGGGACAAGATAAAGAAAAATCCCCTCACTGAAAGTTATGAGGGGGAATTTAAACTTTCTGAGCACCTGAGTTTGTTTCAGATGTTTCAGTTTAAGTCAAATGAAATGTGAGTTGTCTGCTCTGAGCCATCCCAACAGCTCCAGGTACTGCTGCTAAGTGTTTTTGTTCCTAGGATGTTCATCTACAGCTCAGAAAAGGGAAACCAGAGTCCAATTTAGCCCTAGATGTGTATTCTAACAAAAAAAAATTCATGCTACCCATGGGCAGGGTTATAGAGGCAGGATAGCAGATCCTGTGCCTGTCACTACATCCTACTCAGAGGAGTAATGTATCAGAGGTTATCTCTCCTTAGGTAACAGTCCCAAGGCATGGAAATTCCTCTTCTTCTCCAATTGGCCACTTGAGTATCTCCTTAGAGAGCTTTGCAGGCTGTAAATTATAAGAAGGCAGTAAAATTGTAAAAGGAAAGACTAAGACTGTGATCCTGGATTACACTGCTGAGCCATAAGAACCATATAACTAGAATTATGGGAAGAAATAAATAGAAAATTGAGGCTGAATATCAGGAAAAACTTTCCAACAGTGAGAGCTAGTAGGCTATGAAGGGATCTCCCACGTGAAACAGTTGATGCTCTTAGTACTTGAGAGTCTCAAAACTGAGTTGGGCAAAGTGTTCTGTGAGGAGCATCCTGAAGAAGTCTTGCAAGCTGATCTGTTTTCCCTCATGTATCCAAAAGGCACTATGGCCTTGAGAAGAAGCCCCCATTCCTCTGCTTTTCTTGTCAGTGATGCTCCTTAAGTTTGTTACCACATGAGGTTAAAAATATTCAGCTGAAATATTTGTTGCTCTCTCACTATATCAAGTCTTCATCAACTGGTACCTGTCAGTGCCTGATACACACAGCACAGGGCATTTATTTTTCAGTCAGGAATTTCTCTCAGCCCTACTTTATTTGTTCTTCCTAGAAACACAGGGCTTGTAACATTCATCTTAAATGTTTTAACCTAAAATGTTTAAATGGGCTCTGTAGCCTTTTTCAGAGTAATTTTTGTTCTTATTAATGACATTCCAGAAGTTGTTTATAGCTGTCTCTGTGCATTTATTTTCAGTTTGATTTTGCAGGTTGAGCCTCCATAGCACAGGGTGTGACAGTTTCTATCTGGTTTTACTTTTATTGCTGAATACAAATGTAGAGTTTGTCTGGAACATTACTGCTGCCCTGCAGCTCTGGTAGATTTTTATGCCATGTCTTTTTAATGATTATGTGTAGTTTTTCTTCCAAACCCCTCTTCTGCTGTTTACTGGAGTTGTGAAGTATTTACCAACTTCATGAGATGTGACCGATGCGTAAGGAGGAAAATGGATTTGATTATTTAAATTGCATGGAAAAATATGCACACTGTCAAAACAAAGGGTGTAAGATTGTATTCTCTCTTACACTCTACAAATCAGGAGTAACTGCATTGGAAATAGTGGAGTAATATCTCTGCAAACTCAATTTAAACACCAGTAAAATCAGGTCTCCCAATCTGATGTACAAGAATACTGAGGTTTTAAAGATGACATTTTAATTTGAAAACTGTTTACCTTTTACTTGCTGTCAGCAAGGCTAAAAGTAATTAAAATTGGCATAAAATATTTTCCAAATCCTGGTTGTTTTCTTTCCTTTCACTTCATTTCCTACGAGCAGTTTTCTTTTTTTCTTTTTTTTTCCAGTAGTGATAGCATTTTACTGTTACTGCATTTATTGTTCATGATTGTCAATATGATTCTGCATCAGCTGGCAAGGATCTCAGGGAATGTTTTCATATCAAATCTGGTTTTAAATTTTCCTTACTAAGCTGGGTGTTTGGAGTTGATTGAAGCATGCTGAGGTTTTGATTGGCTTGGGTCACTCAGCATTAACTGAGCAATGCAGCTCAGAGTACTGCAGATTTGTGCCAGTGCAACTGAGTTAATGATCTGATTCCTAAAGTGGGATTCAGCTCCTGTGATTGGAGGTGTTGAGTTTCACTGAGGCTGCATCAGTGCAGAGAGATGGCATTTCCAGAAGCAATCTGGTCACAAAAGATGGGTGAACAAATTTTACACTGTAGGTACTCTTTGCTCTCCCCTAAGTGTAATGGCAGAGAAGACTATTAGTTTAAAGCAAGATAATTAGGTGTTAAACAGCAAAAACAAGATTACTCAGAAAAATGTAGATGACACAAACCATCTTGTCAGAAAAAAAATCTTTTAGCCTTCATCTGCGTGCTATTTATGCCACTGCAGAAGTATTTATGCTGCAAAGGAGCTGGTGGAACTGGTTCTCTTGGCTGCCCCCCATTCCAGCCCAGGTGCATTCCCGTGGGCACAGGGCAGGACGTGGTCACTGCCGCCCTAATGCGTCCTGCACGCCTGTGCTGGGAGCTGCTGCTGGGACTGGGCGGCCTGGCCTTAAATCCTGACATAGAAATGTCTCTGAAATATTATGTAACTGAGAGAAAGGCCTTAGGTTGGTTCAGTTTGTTTTTTAAAATGATCCAGATTTTGTTTATTAATAATTTTATATCGCTGCTGATGTACAGTGCAGCTTATAAGAAGACAAAGTATTTATGCTTTCTTACAGTTATCCCAAGAAAAGAAAAGATAGCATTGAGGCTCATCTGATTATATTATACTTCTGCAGTTTGAAAGATTTTCCAATTTTATCTATTGATAAAATTACTTGAAGCTGAGGATTAAAGAGAAAGGTTTAAAGCAGAAAAGCTGATTTAAGACTGAAGATCTTTCTTAGCAGCATCCATTTAAAGTTAATCTTTGATCATCTGTGAAGCTGATTACCTAACATATAAAACCTATAAAAATTATCCTCTTCTTTATTATGCAACACAAATATTGTATTCTTTCAAATTCAGTTGATCATGAGTAACATTCAGAAAATCTGTCAACAAAACATTAGTCAGAAATGTAACAAGAGAGCTCCAAACAAACCACGAGGATGGAAGGAGGGGAAGGTCAGAGGAAAGCTTTGTCATTGTCACTCTCAGCGGTGAAATGGAATCCCAGGATCACAGAGAGGGCTTGTAAGGCAGAGAGTTCCTTCTCTCAAGATAGTGAAGGGTTTAATATTTAAACATACAAGAGGATCAGGAGAATCTTACAGTCTGTCTATTGATTTCATGTGCTCTTCAGCCCAGACATGGAATACTCCAGATACTCCTCAATGCATCATTGCCAAAGTAAAACAAAAACAAAAACTGTGTTCAGCTTGCCAGAGTTTCTCACTGGGCCTCCTCAATTTTTGCTTCTTGCATTCACCTCAGTACCTGTGTGATTTCAGCTAACTCTCTCTCAAGTCCAGTTATGCACAGCAGCACCAACATCCACCTGGAGCCAAGAGCATCCCTGCAATCTCTTAATAGCAGACCTCCAAAAATGGCTCCACTGCAGGGTCTCTTCTGAGCATTCCTGCCTGTCAGGAGGTTTACACAGAAAGTAGGATAAGTTCCTGAAGTTTTCACACCCTCAGACTTACTGTAAACAGAGGGATTTTCATAGAATCTTTTTACTTATTCCCCAAAACCAAGGGGCGGGGGAAGGGGGGGGAGGGAAGAAGATGGGAAACAAAGGCAACACTACTAATTATCAGAATCCAGGCAAAAATTAAACAACTGAAGAGTCATTTCTCAGTTTATAAATCACTTTGTCTCCATCCTTACACTTTGTTTTACATTTGTTTTGAATGATGTAAGAGCTTTAAAGTCCTTTCTGCTCCTGTCCTGGTAATATTCCAAAGCTTCAGTTAACAATGCACTGAGCCAAATAAATTTAAGTCCAGAAAAGTCTTGAGCAATTAAGAAAGCTGCTAGGGCGTCTCATTTTCTATACCTTCAGAGTGTTATCTGTTATTTCCATTTATAAAACAAAACAGAGGGCATAAAACTGAGACTTAGGATTACTTTAGCTGGAAGACAAAGTCTTGCTTGCCACAGATCAAGATTTCCCATTATCCAGATGTGAAACCTTTCCATCTGGTTTCTGCAGGAAGCTGTGACGAGGTGTTTGTCATGCCTTCTGTCACACAAACCCATCACACATTTTTGTTTTTTCATGTCCATCATGTGGCCCTTAGCTTGAAATTAAGGGGCAGGCTTTATTAATCTTACATTTAGGCAAGCTTTGAATAATCATTTCGAGGGGGAAAAAAAATCTCTTTTCAACATCTAATTTGGACAAAAAGTACTTAAGTGTAGGGTATTTCTGGGTAAAATGTGTCACTGGCAGATAAGCAGCGCCTTTTGCAAAGTGTTTTCATGTTGTCAGAAATTGCAGCTGTTGAGATGATTCCAGATAAACTCACTTTGTTCATTAAATGTGGCTTGGCTGGCACAAAAATTTGTCCTGGGAAGTGCATTTTCTGAACTCGGGTACAATTTAAGAGGGTGCAGGAGTGCAGAGATCCAGTCAAGGGAATCGTAAGTGTGGGACATGAGGATAATGTACTGCTTACAGGGCTTTATCCCATGAAAAGATAGAAGAGGGGTTCCCAGGCAGGATTTATTGTTCTAAGAACTGAATTTTCCTTTTGAGTAAGTCACTTTTGCTTTTTTTTTTCCATGCTTAATCTTTGTTTCTTTATGATTTTAGGAGGCTTGGTCTCAATGAGCATTAAATTCAATTTCATGGCGTTTGTGAGACCTATTTTCTCAGAAAAATACTTCTCAAGGCATAAAGTTACTGTCACATCAGAACAAAGATGAAAATGCTTATCTGTTTTCTAAATGACTTGGACTGTTTAAAGGGTTCCTGTTTTAAATAGCCCAAATAATTCCGTTTGCTTGCTTAGAGAAATAAAATCTAATTTACAGTAATTAAAGCACATTAACCTGATTAAAAATTATCTCCATCATCCTGTCTTTAATACCCAGCAGCTTTGCTGCTGAGGCAGTATTGGTTTACGCTGAGAAGGGATCGCTCTGTTGAACAGGCAAGTTCAGCAGCAGATAAAACAGGGGAAACTGGAGAAGCTGAAAGCGAAAAAGAAGTTGGTAATTTTAGAAGCAGTTTTTGAATTCCCTGTGAGCTTATTTGACCAGCAGTAACAGTTTTGTGGGAGAAAAGGGAGAATATCCTTCAGAAATAGCTCGAAGTGCTGGAGGGTTTTTCCTCATGCATGACATGGAGCTACAGCAAACTCCTGGAGGCTCGGAAAGCTCCATCCTGTCCTGGTACAGCTCCTTTACAGTGACATTTGGGGGGGATGCTTTTGGCTCCAACTTCTGGGTCTGTACTGACAGCCAATCCAACCAGGAAAAAGTGGACTGGAGTAGTGCCAAGATTTTCCAAGAGTGTTGACCCCTGAAGTCCAAAAGGAAGGGAAACGTTAAAATTTGCTATTGGTTTTCAGCACATCATATTTTTGTAAGTGGAACAAACAAGTGGAAGTTGTGGAATACAGCCCTAGAATTCCAATTCTTTAGAAAAGGATGGTACTGTGGGATAATTCTGGAATAAAAGTGTATAAAAACTTTGTGTTAAGTATGAGGCATAAGTTCTGACCGATTAGCACAGAAAGTTTTAGGTAGAGAAGGGGTATTAATCTTTGTTATTTCAATAGGAGAGGAAAAAACCCCTCCTTTTAATCTTTTAGATTCCCATTCTAACCTTCTGTATTCCTTTTGGAATTTAGATTTAGGCTTTTTTTTTTTCCTGAGCACTAACAGAAGTTGTTGGAGCAGAATCACTGCTACACTGCATTGTAGCGTTGCATGCAAGGTCTGTTCTTCCCAGAGGATCAGATTCCATGAATTAGATTTTATGAATTACAGTCTTGCAGTAACCTTACAAAATCAGAGGCATTTCAAATATCTGAGTGGAACTCAATCTACCATCTCATTAAGTTGTTAAAAAACTCTTCTTGGAGAAAAGGCAGAAAATAGGTTGAAGATAATGTTTACCATCTACAGTTATCTGCTAACTTTAACTCGTGTTTCACGTTTCAAAGGAATGTAAATGATGTTTTTTTGAGTGAACTGGGAGTTCATTAGTTAGAAACAATATCCTGTTTCCCAGAGTCACAGATCCTACATAATACAGAGAGTAAAAGGAGATACATAACCTCAGAGGTACGTATTTTTTTTCTAGATTTCAGTTTCCAGTGAGTAAAAAAGCAAGTGCAGTGTACCATATTACATTATAAACTGGAAGTATATTAAAAATAAATCATTCTCATGCATCATATGCTGCTTTTTAAAGGAAAAATATGCATTAAAAAAATTTGTTCAATCATAGGTTTGCCTTTTAGCATCAGAGATCAATGTGCAGTCTTATTAAGTTGTGCTCTATAGGTTTCTGCAGTCAAGTTCATCAAAGAACCCATTTCTCTTCCTCTAATGATGCTTGAACCTAAAGTTCTTCTCTGAAGTACTTTAATTTTCATTTGGTCATTATAAGAAGACAGTGACTTAATGAACTGCAAATAGGAGAAGAAAGTAACATAAATCATTTTTGCATCCTTTTTTGTGGTATTAGCATAACTCTTCTTTCATCATTTTAATGCCTCCAGTGTTTTCTGCACATATGATCATAAAAATTAAATTATACTTGCATTTTTTGCAGTCCAGCATACCAATAAAACACAAAATCATTAGAATAATCAAGATAGATTAATGCCAGCAAACTGTAGTATTATTTTACATTGTGCTACAGTAACTATTAAGAGTGAGTTTCCTGCTGAGATAAAAACCACTTACCATTTATCATAAATAATCAGTAAAAATTTGTAAACTATTCTTCTGTGAAGACCTTCTTCAAAACACTTATTTGAAAAATATAAGCCACTGGTGTCTTGCCTTGGTGCTTCTGGCTGAAGGGAATATTCAGGACTCTAAAAGAAGATAGGATTTAAGATTTTTTTTTCTGGCCTCCTATTTCTGGCTTCTCACTGTGCATAGTTTTTTATAACCTCAAAAATCATGTTGCCATTATATTTCCCTCAAATAGCAACTAAGTCAGTCATGCCAAAGAAAATACCTGAAGATGTTAAAAAAAAAAGAAGGGGGGACTCACATCCAAAGGTAGTAAAAAGCAGAGTGAAAGGATAAAAATAATTGCTGGTGTCATTTTTCTGGGTTCAGTGCGCTGGTCTGGAATCTGTTGCACTGTGTGGGCAGTTGGGAGCCAGCAGAAAATGAGGATTCTGGAGGATATGCCTGACAACAAACAGGCTGATGTGCTTTGGAGGCAACACAGGAGCACTAAAACCTGGCCACGTTTGGAATGTGGTGCAGCCCCAGCTGCAAAACCCCTGGGATTTTTGAGAAAGTCCTTTTGTTTCAGAGTCATTAAAACATTGCTGCAAGTTTCCCACTTCAATTCTGTGCAAAAATCTGTAGTAACAGGAATAAAGAACAGGCAGTGCCACATGCTGGGAGGGATAATATTACTTCAAAATAATGATATGAAAATAAAATAATGAGTGTGAAGCACCTGCTCTTTGTTCCAAGGGAGTTCTCCCCAGTCTCCCTGGTAGTTCCAGAGAGAGGAGCCACTCCTCCCTCACTCACCCTCCTCGTCCCCTCTGTGCTCTGAAAGCAAAGGTGAACTTTTCTCTGACAGTCTTTTTTTTTTTTAATGCTACACTAATTTGCATCCCTATTTTTGTTCCTACAATCTGCCTATTAGTGAGAAGTTTTCAAAATACTAAATTGTTATATATTCTCACTACCACTGGAGTGCTTGTTTTAACTCCTGGGTATTGGTTACAGGGGATGAGGTCCTTGCACTTGCCATGTTCCGCAAAGGCTCTGATATATATGGATAAATAAAACTAATATTTCTGGTCACTGGAGCCTCTTAACCTGTTTTTTAAAAATGGAATTAAAAGATGGAATTAATTGCAAATGAATGATTCAAAATTGTCATTTACACTTGTGCAGTGTAATGGTTTGAAAACAGTGACTATTTTTAGCAGAACTGCTCAGTGAAAACTAAAAGCAGTGGCTAAAAAGGGATTTTATGTAACTTTTGGAAAATAAGAGTTTTCTGAATTTGGCACTGCTACACTTCACTCCATCTGAACAGCCTCCTTATAAAACCAGGATGGAGAGAAAATCACTGCAGTTGCTCTGCAAATGGGTCCCCCAGTGGCTTTAGGCATTTGTTATTAAACACAAAATAACACTTAGGGTACTGAGCATCCTCAAAATGAAGGAATAAATCCTTAACAGGCAATCCTGGGCAATCACCTATATAGGTAATTCTCCAACAATAATAAACTGTTTAGCTTCATATGCTTTAATGTCTTTTATGCATTTCTTTCTTCATTTATTTTAGAAAATGATCTTATTTTAGTAGTAGCTCCAATGGGAGCTATTGCCCAGTATTAGGCAACAGAGGCAGCTTAGTCCTGGTAAAACACCTTTAAACATTGTGTGGTATTTTTGAGCAAACATAAAGCTACTCGAGATTTGAGTTCAGCTTCATGAAACTCTGTACAAATGCAGGATAAAGCAGTTCTTTATTAGACTTCTCAGTTACAAAGAGCCAAATGCTGTTACTCCTGCTCCCACCTGGGATTTCCTCTAATAACCATTAGAGGAGGAGAAGAAGATCTTTTGCCTTTTAATTACATACAAATCACTGGCATTATCCAGCTGTATTTAGGACTGGGATCTAATCCTAAAACATAAATTTCGTCATTAAAAAATTATCATTATTCTTTTGAGTATTTTGTGCAAGTGAAGACTTTCCTTCATCACTGAAGTTTCATTTTCAGAAATACATGCAGTGGCAACTGCAGTGGTCACTGTTAACCAAAAGCTAAGAAATTACAGTTCTCTGTGTCACTCTGTAGTCATTATATTCGAATTACAGAATGGCTTGGGTTGGAAGAGACCAACAGAGTTTCACCTCTGAAATGAAAGTTAAGTGGTAAGGATTTAATCCAGATTTACATGTATCTTACTGATTCTGAAATTTAATTACATCAGTGGTTTAATTTTCCTGACCAGCCCTTGTGGAGAGCTGGCCAGGCCTGTGGCTGTCAAACCACTGCCCCAGCCCCATGTTCTGACAACAAATAAATGCTGCTGTGGGCACCTGATTCCTCTCACACATTACACTGACGAGAACTAATATTTTCTGGCAGTTATTCAAAGTATAATCTATGGAAAATACACTTGCTCCTGTGTAATTGCAGACAGAGCTTGTCTGACCACACCTGCAGAGTTTGTAGTCATGTGAAAAAGGAAGAATTCATAGAATCATAGATAGATTCAGGTACTGTCCTGGATCCTGGCCAATATTCTTGGCTCATTCTTATTAAAATACTGTTTTGCTGACATACTGAGATGACAGCAGCGAAATAGGAGATGGTAGTGTCCCAAAATATCCAATGCACTTACTGTGCTATGCTATCTGTGTTGTAAAAAAACAATTTAAACTAAAATAAATTAAGTGATGCCACTTCTCCTGTCATACTTAGTACTGCAGAACGTGGCCTTGGTTTCAAGCGCTCTCAGGTCATCCTGAGGAGAAACAAAAGACCTGCCTAGAAAATTTCCAGCTAGGGTAGAAGGAAGGGAAAAGATCTCTCCTCATTCTCTTGTGTCTCTCTTGCACCCTCATCAGGCAAGTTAACCGAATTTTTGAGCAAACACCTCTCCCTTATTTTTTGTTGATCCTTCCTGAGAAAAAAATCCCAACCTCTTCTTTCTGGGGAATAGAGTTTGCATTAATTGCTGCTTCAAACAGCATATACTTAAACATGGAAATTCAGTCTGAGATGAGACAGTAATGGAAATCTTGCCCCCAAAAAGGCAACAACTTCTCTCATAAGGATTTCAGTGCAAAAGAAAAGAGACAGAGAAAATATGCTACAGGGCACATGAAGAATTGATTCCAAACAAAACGTGTTTCAGAGATTTCCCACAAGGCATCAGCAACTTCTTAATGCAGTTCATTCCCAAATTCCTCCAGGGACCCAGTAAATAAAGGCAGCTCATTCTGCACCTCCACAGGTCCATGGGAAGAAGAATATTAAAATGCACTTGAGGATGCACAGAGGTGCCCAGAGCTGCCACAGCAGCCCAGGCACAGTTGACCTGTGTCTTTGGGCCTGACAATTTAGGCTTAGCGAGGGTCAGAAGTCCCTGGTGGTGCTGGGGACCATTCCCTAATTGAAATTCGATGGCAGCCAAACAGCTAATGAGGCAGGGCTGGAGTCAGGGATGGCTAAATGAGCACAAACAATTCTCCTGGCACAGCACTGTTTAGTCACATCTCACTCCCATGTCTGAACTCATCCCAGCCCTCCAAACTCAGCAGCAGGGCAGAAATCCTAATGCATTGCAAGGACTCTGCAGCTGAAACCAGGCTGCAGCAGTAACTTCACATTTGGACAAGGGGCTTTTTTCTTTATGCTTATTCATGCAGTTCTAACCAGCTGTAAAGAGAAACTGTAGGCAAAGAGTGAGTGAGAAAGGAAGGGCCCAGTGCAGGGCCGAATCCAACTACATTAAAGATTAAATTCTTTCTATGATAAATGGGTTTCTGTTGCAAGCTCTGGAGCAGAAAACCTGTGATTTGTCAAGATCATCCACAAGAACTCATCAAAAAAAGTGGAATATAAAGGAAAAAACATTTTTTAATAAACTTCCTAACATGGAAACATGGGATCTTTCCAATTCCTGTTTTCTGAAGGGTTTTCAAAAAAAAAAAAAGACAAACCCTGTCCTAAATTTAAAGACTTTACACTGTGAAAGAGTTTCTGAACTTGAAAGGTAGCAACAAAAAATCCATACAAATTCAAAACATGCAGCCATTCCAGACTCTTGCAGTAGTAGCTTGATCACCCACATACATCTCCTTGAATATCTTCTAAGGGTTTGGGCTGAGGATGACTGAAAATATTTTTATTCCTCATAGTATTCCATATAGGGCAATCACAAGGTGAACATGTATCCATGTGTGTATGAATATCCTAAATGTCCTTTTTTGCTGAAGAACAATGGGAGAGTATTTTTAATGCCAAGAAAGATGACAAGGGAAGGAGAACTAATGAACATCTGTAAGTGACTGATGTTAGTCATTGCACACAAGTCAGGGTGGTGTTTTCCTCAGGTGAAGAAGGATAATATATCAGTATGAAAGAAAGGTTTGTGAATGAGGTGTGAAGTCCAAAAGGAGAAAATACTGCGGAAGAAATAATTATGTCAGAAATATTCTTTATGTTTGGAGAACATCCACTGAAGTGATCACGTCTGTCCTGATGCTTCATATATTGATGATTCAAGGATATAATAAAATTCTATTTTTAGGATAAAAGAGATGCCTGTGTTTCTCATTACTTCTAAGTCAGAAAAATTCATATGTGAAGGTAGATTTAGGTAGAGTTTCTTTTTAATTGGCTGTCAAATCCCTGCTGAAGTTCAATGATGTTAATTTCCTCAGGCTTTTCTGAAACAAACTCCGTTTTGATACCCATGAAGCTGGTTAGAAACTCTTAACACCATGAAGAGCTGAAAGCAACAGAAGACTTGTTGGCTTTCTTGGCCTAACGCTGACCAGTTCTCTTGCTGAAAAATGAATGAAAAGTCACTGTCTGATTATAGAATTAGTCAACATGAAGCCTGCTAGAATCTCCCACCATGAGGACATTCTTTTATGCCACAGTCACTAAGCAGAGCAGTGAGCAGTTGTGTTTACCTTTACTGTCAGTTAAACACCAGAACCTGGTGTTTCCTTGAAAATCCCACAGATGGGATGTTCATCAGCACACTGAGCTGTGCTGGGGCTCCAGACTGCTGACTGCAGACTGGCAATGCACATAAACCTGAAAAATCCCTTTTCTGCCCAGGAAAAGTCTCTGCACTGGCAGCCTGCAGCTGCTGCTGCCTCAGACCAGCTCTGGCTGAGGAAACGCAGCAGGCAGGCGTGGGCATTCCAGGATTCCAGCAGCATCCGACCGCCAGAACCCATCCTGTGGTGCTTCTAGACCTGGACAGCCAGCTGTGAGACAGGGATTCAAATGACCTGGAAAGAAAATTTGGCTGCACTGAAATCCATGGTGGGAGTCTCATTTTCTTCAGCAGAGCCAGGATTTCACTCCTGGCAGTTGCCAAGCTGCTGTTTGTACAGAATTGTTTTCCTACTGAAGAGTGTTGGTTTGGAGTGGGAGGAGGCTGTTTCTCCTGGAATTGTTTCTGTAACTGAGCCAAGACCTACAGAATTCATCTCAAGCAAACCACTTCCACCTTTAATTTCCAAAGGAAACTTGAAAACTTTCCTTGCCTAATGCCAAGGAAATGAGGCTTCTTTTTCAGCAAAAAAACTCCACTTGGACACAATTTGCAAGCCAAACCAAGCTGTTAGAAAGGGGAGAATTGATGAAGTTGTGCACTGAGCTGTCGACAGGCCCTGAGGAAAGAGTTTGCATCCAAATCTGTGAGAAGTCAGCGGTCAGCTCCTGCTCCTATTAACCCAGATAATGCTCACGGACAGAGCCATGGATGCAGCATTAGAACTGGAGAGCTCCTCGTGTGCAGCTTTACGTGCTGGTCATTAACCAGCCTGGCTGGAGCTGCAGCCTCCTGGCTCGGGCTCAGCTGCCGTGGATTCCCAGGAGTGTCCCAGTGGCACCAGAAAAATCCCGATTGTCCCCATTCCTCCTCCAGCCCATGTGCGACACCAAGATAAGCAGCCCTCAGACAGAAAGAGGGAAGCAGGTATAATCTGCAGCTACACAGAAAACGGCTGAATATCAAGAATAAAATCCAGTTTTCTGTGCCAGTGAGAAGGTAGAGGAGCGTGTTGTCCCCCCACAGTCGCCGTGGCCTTCTGTTACCTGCCCCCTGCAGCTCCAGACAGATTACAGCAGAAATATCCCAAAGCCACAAGGAGAAATCACATTCCTAGGGACCCGTTGGCATTGAAAACCCTTTTTCCGTACTGGAAAAGCCATTTGTACATGTCAAAGTGCAGCTGGCATGTTTGGTGACCAAGACCTGCTTTTGTGCCACCACTGCAAACAACCACAGCCACAACCTTCTCTGCTGTCCATTGCACAGTGGTGTCAAGGGCTTTTCTGCCATGGCAGAACAGTTGTTGTGCAAATTTAGAATCTGAGAGGTTTTTTCTAATTCCATTTTTTAATTGTTTTTTTAGTTGGAAAAAAGTAATCCCTGTGCTATTGGAAGGGGTTAAAAGAATAATAAATGTTGTAATACCTTGATTTGAATTTTAATTTTGTAGACAATCCCTTTACTGTTAATAGGCTACTTTTCCCTATTTGGGTTTTAATCCTGAAAATATTATAAAAATAGGCAGGAATTTTCCTTCCTTAGGCTTCTAGTTTGTCTTTTACGGTTTCATGTCTGTATGTAACAATTCACAAGGACACTGATATGAATACTCATTATTCCAACAAATAGGCTATTTATTTCTGGATAGAGTTACCCAAACCTAGTAGACAATGCATTAGACCAAATCACTGGGGTTGACCTGAATTTTATTAGAGTGTTAACCTCTGAGCTTTCCATACACCGTGTCATCCTGGCTGACAAGGAAATAGCAGAGACTCAGCCTCTACCTTTATTTAGCTGCACCCACAGTGTGTTTTACAAGGAATGTATTTGCTACTGAATGCAGTAACAAATCTACAAATTTCTTGAAGAACTTAAGGCAGCCACCACTCCTCTGAGGAAAGAAACCCTCTATGGAAAAATAAAGCACAAGTTTAGAATGTGGGAGCAAACTGGTTGATTGCTGCTGTAATAATTCAGTTGTCGTTGGAATAATAATTATAATTCTAACAGAACTGATAAAGCACTTTAGGGGTATTTGAAAATGGCTTGAGCAGACTTTAAAAATTATTAAACTGGTGGAGCACACCCTACCAGTAAGTGTTATGGTGATACTGGTTTGGCATAACACGTGAGAGCAGAGAATGGCAACGTTCACTAGGTTTGGCTCTGATTGCCCTTACTCATGCAGGTGTTTGCATAAGGGTTGGAGGCTTTCTGCAGTGCTGCTCATTTGGGACTGAAATTTATCGTTCACTTTAGCTCCTAAAAAATAATCCAATTTTTCAAGCTGATAGAAAATAGTGTGCATTATTCACCTTGCTTCATTATTATAAGATACTTTATGGTGGCACCAGAGAAGTAATTATTTATAACGTATGGGATCATCTTTTATCAAATGTTTTCTCCTTTATCTTCTTGTAAATGTCTTGAAACGATGAAGTGAATCTTGAATCATCCAGTTAAAAGTGCCCAACAATGATAAATAGTTGCATTATGTGCACAGGATTGCAACTGCAATGTGTCTCTCAAAACTGTGTATTAGCTTTTACTTCTGAAAAACAAGACTTTTGATAGGAATTTTTCCTTAAGTGCTTCACTTTATCATAACACTGAATATCTACCTTTCAGTTCAGAGGGAAATGGAACAAAAATTAGGGCTAGGGAGACTGCAGGCTTCTGCTTTTGAGAGAGAGAGTGAACCAAAATTAAACACAGATTTAAATGTAAAGGAAAACCTATTACTTGCCAGAAATAAGCCAGCTGGAGTAGTGTGAGGGAGAGAGAGAGAGACTCTGTGTTTGCATGTGTCTGTGTGATAAATTGTGGGAGTGAGTTTAACTGCAGCTGTCTGACTTTGGCAGATTAATGCAATGGAGAGAAGGTGACTTTTAAAACACCAACCCCAAATTTTTCTTCTGGAATAAGGGCTAGAGCACAGCCAAGGGTACTTTGACACCAAGCTGGAAAGCTCATTTTGTTCAAAGATGAAGTACACCTGGTATGTTACGAGATGTGGCCAACCCAAAAGAGAGACAGTTAAAACCTGATGAAATCTTACTATTTAATTGTGTTTTTAACATGATTCAGGTAAGATCAGAAGTAGTTTTCCTAGTTTCTGCAAAGTATATTTTCAGTTAAATACCTGCATCGTTACATGGTGTTTCAGAAGCACCACATTCCTCATGACATTAGAGGCTTTGTCTGAAAACCAGCCTGGAAGTTGAGTCAAGCCATTTCTCACTTCTTACCATGTCAGGTCCCATTCTGTCACTGTCTTCACAAAGACACCAAAACTACAACAGGTTTCTGGTTCAAGTCTTGAAAAAGATGCACCAGGCAAAAAGAAGCCATTTTTCATGTTATGCTTTACCATCCCATCTTCTTTGCAGCTGTAAAATCCCAGAAGGAAGTCAGTAGGGATTTGGTATTTACTTGGAGGCTGGGATTCCATTCTTTGAACTCCCAGCCCTTGTGCATGTCCTCAGACATGGAGAAAGCCAGAGCACCACAGTTTAAATTAACGCTGCTGCTCTGTTACTGAGAGCAGAACCAGACACAGCAACAACAACGTGCCTGAAATGTTCTGAAAGCAAAACCAACGGGGCATAAACAGGAGCAGAATTTACTTAGTACCAGGCAAAATATTGCCGCTGCAGTAAATGATGAGGGGATGTCTTGCTGATTTGTGTCTCTGAGGAGCTCCAGAATGGTGACGCTGTGTGCTGTATTGACAGGTTCATGTAAAATTCAGCACAGCCTGGTGAAAATCCACAGCACAGAGCAGCCCATCTTTACTGCTATTAACCATCCACCTCCTGCTAAAGCACGTGAATGGAGTGTGCAGCAAAACAAAGCATTAATAGGTCATTCAGATTCTGCTCCCCAAGCACCAATAAAGGTTTACTTATAAACTGGTTTTTTAAGATGGACTAAAAATACCTGCCTCTTCCAGTTACATCCCAGAAATCAACAGGAAGGAAGGTAAATTACTGCTCCTTCTCTGACGACCCTGCTATTATGGTCTCAGTGGGGTGAAGTGACTTTAATTAGATTTTTAAAACATATCAGATGGCTTCTGTGTAATTCCCCCAGCTGTTTATGCACCTCTCCAGCTTTTAAAATCCATTTCCAGGAGATCAGTCATTGATTTTGAGGAGATTCAATAACCCATTGGTAACTGTATGGTAACCTGCAGCTGCCATGATTGCACTGGTTAGACTTTCTAATGGCTATAAGCAGCAAGAGAATACTTCTGGCAAAAATATGCACATGTGTTCACAACCCAGTCCTGTAAAATCATCTGGAGTTCTGAAAATGTGCATCTACTTCAGAATGTCAGCTCAGCTCCCGGCTGTGCTTTCAAAGCAAATTCCTCATCCCCACTCACTGAGAGTGAGAGCAGAGGTGGAAAAATCTGGCATCACTCTGTGTGTGGGCAGCAGCATGGATGGGGATGTGGAGGTGTGTGCAGGGGATTTCAAAGACATCTGAAAAACACACTTCTCACAGCAAGATCCTCGTCCAGCAACCCAGAATTGCTGATATTTGGAGCAGTGTGTCATCTCACCCAAGGTCTTGTAGTTAGGAAAAGATTTCCTATAGCTAGAGAGGAGTTTCAGAGGCAGAGAAAGAGAGGAGAATAATTTTTTAAGTATTCTGATTTCTCTTTTTTGGCCATCATGATTCTAGTGCTGACATTTGGGTTGGTTAAGTTGGTGCCTTGTTTTGGATTTTAACTTTGTGTTGTGGATAAAATATGAACTGGAAAACAACACTTCAAATCACCCTCCCATGGAGATGCTGCTGTGGCTGTGATGCCTTTTCCTGGTCTTAAAATTAAGAGAGCTGCTCACAGTTAAGAGGGAAAAAGGGTTTTACCTTGGTATTTATTTAAGGATCCTTAGGTGTGATGAAATGCACCCCAAAATGCCCCCCGAAGAAAATGGCCACTCCCGATGTGATGAGTATACAATTATAGGCCTTGCAAAAATTAGCACATCTATCAAAGGCTCCCCAATGAGGGACTCAGGTGAGACCCCCCACCCAAGGGACCCTCCCCCTGGATGGGCCTGTCTTTGTTTACAGAATGTGTTCTGGAGAGGCCCTTGGTTTCTTGGGCTTTTAGAATGTTTGGTCTCTAAACTTAACGAAATACTGGGTCTAAGGGGAGTTACTGAACTTAAAGAATTATAACTGTGTAAGCTAAAGGCACAAGGAATATATAAAGCTATATAAAAGAGTGCATAAAAGGGGTATAAAAGAAAAGCAAAAAATCATCATGGCATCAGCTGGACAGTTTTCAGAAGCCATCTCTGGGGATGTCTGGGCAAGATGCTGGAGTTTGTAAGACGGAGATGTGCTCAGTTCCAATCTCCTGTTATTGCGTCCACTTCCCTCTTGAGTTCAGGGAAGCTCCTCCAGCAGGCAGCAGCAGCACGGAGATCTGGCATGCAGTTTGCACATCTTCTGGAAACATTCCCCCAAATGCTGTTATTGTCCTTAGGTGCAGTGCCATTCATAACAAAGAGGTGGAAGACTGTGACTTGCCAGGGTGAGAGACCATCCTGGAAAGGGCCTTCAAAATACCTGCGATCCCGGGCAATTTAATGGCGTTTGCAGCAAAATATTTCTTCTTCAGAAATCCCTGTACAGGTAGCAGGGAAAAGCCTTTAGCTGTTTAGCTGAGGAGCATCTGGAGCACCAGGAGCTCCATCAGCACTTGGGAAATCATCCTAATCTTCCCTTTTGTTTGCACTGACATTTTTATAGGGGTTCTTTTAGCACATCATTGATTGAGCTTGAAATAGCATAATCAACTCAGTGGGAATTACCAAGCATAGATTACAGCCAAATTCTGCTTTCAGTTATGGCTGGCTGAGTCCACATAACTTTGCTGCAGTTACTGTGTATTTACCTCAGGGTATCAGGGATCAGAATCCATGAATCTGCATTTCCAAGACAGCATGATATTTAGAAATACTGGATAGTAATTACTAATTGAACTTCATTATTTAACTGTAGGTTGTTTTCCTCCTGAAGAGACCTACCTATTATTATTAATTAACACTGTTTAATCAGGATCCTACTTTCCTTCTGATTTCTTGGAATACTTTTTATTGAATGCTTTCAAAGCATAATTTTGTTTCCTTATATTTGACTTTAAATATACCATATAGTTTATTACTACTTTTTCCTTCAGTCATTATATTACATTCTTTTCTCGTGTAGTTAATTCAGTTGTGCTGAGCTTGGTTGGCTTTTGGGAAAAGAGATCTATGCTTGGGGTTGAATGCTTTTCCCTCACTTCACCAATTATAATCATGGAAGTTGTGCTTTAATTACAAGGGGTTTCTCTCATCCTTTCTCAGATTTTTATTCTAAAGTTAAGCCCTCTTTTATGGGGAAATTTTCCTCGTAATACCTGGAGTAAAAATAGGAATTTTGTAATTTTTGATCACTGCCTCAGTGTATGAGCCTGATTTTCAGGCTCGTGATGATAACACGGCTTTCCTGTTCCTGTAATTGCTCCAAGTCCTGCAGTTTGGTCTAAGAAGTGGATTTACAAAAAAGGAAGCCTTTTAAAAGAGGTGCTTTTTCCCAATGGATATGTGAGAAAAATCTGGAAATATGACACAGAAACAGTAAAAGTCAGTAAAAAAAGAATTCCTCCATATATTTCTTGAGCCACTCATTATTTTACTGTGTTTCTTGAGAGTTTGGAATAATTTGGAGCAGCCAAAAAATGAAAAGAACCAAGGATAATGGCTTATATGTATCTTGTTTTCATTATATTGATGTGTAGGTGAGCCCTTTGAATTTCTGATGTTTATTATCAACCATACCTTAACAGATAATAACAGGTATTTTGGATGCACTTGGCTTTTTTGGTCAGATTTTCAAAGTAGTCGTAGGTGGCTTGGGAACCATCACTCTTTTGAAACCCCAATAGCTTCTGCTGTTCTCAGGTTGAGTTCCTGGGTCCAAAAAACTTCTGCAAACGCAGCCTTCACTGGGTGTGTCGAGACTGATCAGAGCACATGTGGCATCCCTGCACTGGAGGTGACACAAACATGACCCTGAACCAGTTTTGTGGTCACCTGAACAGAGCAAACAACATCCCAACATCTGAACTCTGTCCCAGGCAACATCTTGAGAGGGACATCTCAAATCTGCTCACTTTTCCTGACTTACTAAAGAGTTCCAGGCTGCCAGTGGTTGCAGTGAAAAGCAAAGTGCACACAAAGCCTGTCCATGTCTGTCAGGCTGGTGACCAGGAGGGTGTCTGGGTCTCAGATGATTCAGAAACAGATGGGAGCCCAGTGGGTGGATAAATGCAAACCTCACCTTCAATGAGCACTTGACAAAGAAAGGTCAGGAATGAGACAGGAGAAAAGAAGTCATAAATGAAAGGGAGCGAGTGCCTGGTGACACCAGGGAGGAGGAAACTGTCTTTTCTGCACAGATAGACTGTTTCCATATAATAATTTAGCTATCAACATCTGTTCAGTTTTTAAACTTCTTTAATACTGACTGACATTTCCTTTAAATTGTAACTTGTGCAATTTGATGATAACCTTTCATTTTCTTCTACCCATGTAATGAGAAGCAGCAAAAACGGTAAGAATTAAATTGCAGACATTAGAAATACTTCCTATCAGAAGAAGGTAGAGAAGTGCATTCAGGCACTGTAATGTGTGAGAAATTAAGATGGTTTTCAACATTTTCTTTCCTACCATAACTGCTGTTTGGCACTACTTTGTGCATAATTAATATCTTTATTTTTGTATCATGGAAAATCTCTTCTACCCTAGACTGAAGACCTAGTTTTTAGAAACTTTAAGAATTGTAATGTCCCACTGACCAGTGGAAACTGAAGTTTCTGAGCTTTCTTGCATGAGATCGAAATGGTTATGAGTGCCCATTTACCCATTTGGTCTGTCCACACACACACAAAAAAGCTCTGTCATAGTTTCTTATGGGTCATTTCCATCAGTTTGTTTGATGACATGAGGCTTCTGGCTCTCTTTGTTTAATAATGTAGTGCAGAAGATATTCTGCAGAACTGATTAAATATCTACTTGAAACACTGGTACAAGTGTTTTGGATTCCATTTATCTTAAACTGTATGCATGTCTGAAAAACAAATCATTCCTTAATGTAGAGCCAGTGCTTGCCATAGCTCTCCTTTTTTCCCTTGGTCCAGTTTTTATGTGTTGCTGGAGTGTGGCTGATAGCAGAGTCTCTGGAACTTGTAACTTCAGGAATAAATCCAAGCACTGCCTTACAGTAACTAAATTTTGCTGCTTTTCAAATTATGCTGCTAGTCCTGTCTCCTGTCATGGGAGATGGGAAGGAGCTGGCCCAGGAGGTTTAATTTGCACCCTGCCTTCTCTTGCAGAGGCAGGGAGGTTCACTGAGGTGAAGAGTTTGTTTTTTAGGTCTAATGCTGTGGTTTGGCGACATGAATTCGATCAAAGGAGACAGTTTTTACCATGAGTGCATTGCCAAGGCTGATACCAGCCCATCTCTGTATTTAAGCTTGTTTTATTTTGTCCAGTCAAGCTGTACCTCAGATTTCTCAAGTATAACTTACTGGAAAAATGCTGGTCAGGGCACCTCAGAGGGCCTTTTTGTAACTGGCAATGGGAAGACTCTGGTCCCTTACTGTGAGGCAGATTCCACTGAGCAAAATTTGGTAAAAGGACCTAGGAAGGCACAGAAGTGTGTAACTTTGTGATTTACTGTCACACTGACCACAAGCAAGTCCAGGCTGAAATTTTAACAATTTAAACGCAAAATTCCTAAGACCTTTTTCACAGGTGATGTCAGCTACAGAGCTGTCCTGTTGCCATTGCTGTGATGCTGGCATCAGGTTTAGGTCAGCTCACCTACCTGGTTACTCTGATGTCCCAGAGATCCCCATTCACAAGTTCTGCCCTTTTAGCTGAACTGCTGAATTGAGAGACATCTGCACACAGAAACAGAAGAATGGTTCAGCTTGGTTCACAGAATCAATCAGTTAATCTGAGTTCACCTTTCATTTCCTGGGCTGTTTATGGACACATCTAGATGTGGACATGAGTTTATTAGAGGGATACAAAGACAATTCATACAATTTGATCCACTTCAGAACCAAGTATTTTCCTTTACCAATGACTTTAAAGCCATCAGAACACCTACCTGGCTTTTTACTACAGTCTGTAGGATGCAAAATGTGTAAGGGTCCAAGGTGTTCAGGAGATTCTACCCTCTCATAACCCAGCCCTGGGCCATCAGCTCCCGTGGGACTGAGATCCTTGGCTCTCTAAAAGTGTGTGTGAGGATTGCACTTCATCAGGATCATGAATCTTCTCTGCGTTTTCTCACTGGCAAGTTTAATTGAAAAATGGGGAAATCAGTGGCCCAGAGTGAACTGACAGCATAGTCTGAGCCTCTGTTCATTCATCTGAATTAAATAAAATAACTTTGAAACCAAACGAGCAAGGCACCTGCTTCCAGCCTCACACCCACCTGCTCTCCTGTTCCCTCACCCACACCTCCCAGCATCGTGCAAACACATTTATATACTGTGCAAACACAGTATTTATAGCCTGCTGGAATGATATTACTTATTTTCTTGCGCACACAGGCCCAATTAACAGCTATCACTCAATTTATTCTTGATTCAAACATAATTAACAATATGCTTAAGTAATGATTTTGTGTATGTCTATTAACGGCAGCCAAACTTGTCAAACTATTGCTCCATTAATTTAATTCTTCCTCTTGATTTAGGGAAATTCAATTACTGTGATGCAGTTAGTCATATAGTAAATGTTTTCAAGTTCTCTTCTGTTGCTTAGATACTTCCCGAGTATTTTCTGGATTATTATATTTTGTTGCCAAGGGAATGCATAAGCAAAAAATGATACCTTTATAAACTGTCAGGTGTACCTGACTATTCTGTGCAAGTTCTGTAGCACAGAAAGCATTAGATTCATTTCAGTAGTAAATACTCCAAAAGCATTGGATTCATTTCAGTTTTAAATGATCTACCAAATGTCTTTTCTTCCACAATATCATTTTACAAAGGGGGAAAGGAAACGATAAAGTCATTGTTGTGACTGATGTCCTCGTGTGTCACTGCCAGCCCAGTGCAGGTTAGCAGGACCTTCCCCACAGTCTGGAGACAGCAGGAAGGGAAATATTCCTCCAGAAACAAAAGAGGAGGCACCTTCCACCTCTTTTCCCTGCTGGGAGCTGCACCTCAACAGCTGAGGCTCCCTTGGGCATGTGCTCAAAAGCTGCATTTTGGAGCACAGAGTGATCTTAGAGGCTTCTTCTCTTCACTGTGTGAGAAACCAGTGTTTTCTTAAAACCCTTCAGCTCTGCCCCCACCACTGCTATTACACAGTTCCTACTGGGCTGGTTTCCACATATGTTTATTCAAGATTTTAACCATATGAACCTTAGCAAAATCATGGAATTGGAGCTGCTCAGATCATTAGTGAATTCCTCCCCCAGAATGGCTGGAGGGAATTCTTTCACACACTGAGCAGGTCCCCCCTAAGTCATTAACATGCTCTGGCTTATGTTGTGGTTCCTGACAGCGTGTGAGTGTCCAGGAGCAGGGGCAGTGTCCTCGAGGTCTCTGGGCAGGCAGCCTCTGCTGCACTGGGTGACTGATGCCATTCACTTGCTGGTAAAATCCGGATTCTTTAACTCTCCTTTTTGAGCTGAATTCCTCTATTCAGCTGCCTGGAACAAGGCAAGACAGAGATGCTGTTGTCTCCCAGGACTTGAAAAGATAGCCCAGCAGCGCTGTGTCTATTGATGTAGGGAGAGCTGCCTTGTGCATATTGCTGGCACTTCAAAACACACCCTGAGTAAGGGAACGAGCAGGGAAGGACCGTGGGGGAATCCGAGCACAAATGTTCTGCCTTGGAGAGCAGCATGTGTGAGCTGCCAGCATTTGAAAGGTTTGTGGTCATTTGGGGGAAATCTTCAGCCATCTACACAGCTCAGGGAAGGCTTGTTTTATTCAGGAGAGCTGAGGACTGGGGTCTGTGTTTTCTGAGTAATTAGGCCTCTTAAAATCTCCCTTGATGCGTAAAATAAATGATGTGTGCCTATGCTGTCATCATTTGAGTGAAAAAGACCTGGTTTGAAACTCCCCCAGCTCCCACTGATGCTTGCAGAGCTCCAAATCCAAGGGTCCTGTCTACACTGCAGTTTGTATCAGTTTGTGTAACAATAAATCAGCTTTGTTCCATAGATAAAGCCCCTCTTAAACCATGTCTTGTATTTAGTTTCCCTATCATTTAAAAGTAAATCCATGTAAACTCTTAAACAGTTTCCAGATAAAGACTAGAGGTAATTAAAGTAAATTGATCTAGAAGTAACCAGGTCTCTCACATACAGACACACGTACACATTTGGATATATGTGTCCTATATGTGGAACACAAAAATGGTGGGAGTGCACAAGGAAAAAAATGGAAAGGGAAAAGTGTTCCAAGAGCTCTAAATTGGGCAGGGTGCAGAAGGCAGAGTGCTGGGCAAAGAGAAATCAAACTGTAAGGTTGTGTTCCAGGAGTTCTGATGAAGTGATGCCTGACTGAGCTGTTTCCCTTGAATCCCCCTCCCCGGTGCACCCTCCCTGCTTGTGACAGATTGCTCTGGAGAGGAAGCTGCCTCACCCGTGCACTGCTGCTCTGGGGGTGGAAAATTACCCATCCTAAACCACAGACTAAAGCTGTGTTGCATCTTAACTTGCTTATAAATGTGTGGTTCTTCCTGAAACTCTAAATACAAAGCTCTGGCATTTGAGCCTAAGAGCTCAAGGCCTGTCATCCTCCTCAGCACATCCAGAGGGGCCCGGTCAGGGCACTCCTTTGGGCATTCCGTGATGTCCTGCACAAAGCACGTGGTGAACCTTGGCTGGTACAAAAGCTGTCCCCAACCGGGGTGGCACAGGAAGGGGCACTGCTGGGAGCTCTGTGTGGGCTCTTCTTGCTGGGATGGCATGGTGGCATTGCAGCCTCACCGCAGAGTCCTTCTGTCAAAACTAAATAAGATCTTAAGCTTTGATTAGAGCTGAAAATTTCACAAGACATCAGGGTAGGGTGGTGCCTCTTTCCTCAGTAGAAAGAGCCTAATTCCAGCTGATCTTTGAGTCCAAAACCTGAGGGTTTTTTTACAGGAAAACCTGCATGTTAATTAGCTCATTGTAAATGCACGGATCCGCAAAACTCTGTATTTGCCAATAATCCCCAAATCTCCTGTACTGACAGGAGACATTTCATTAAAAAAAAAAAATTACTAAGGAATTCTGAATCATAAAGAAAGAAAAATATTTAGACATTATGAAATATTTTATTTCAAATCAAACTCCAGGTATGTTGACTAAATTGCCATGTGATCTCCATTGTTTTTAGGCAAATGCATTTGCCTGAATTCATAGTTCTGTGTGCCTGTGCTAACAAGGGGTGAGTGGCCACTTGACTTGTACAGGGAAATACGCCCTCCATTTTTCAGCCATGTTGTTTAGGGCAAGTTGAAAATTTACCCTAAATCTGATTTAATGCCTCATAAGCCTGATTTGTATGTGCTCTGCTGTAAATGATCACTGACTGAGCACTCAAAGCAGGAAACCAAGTGATCTATACATAAAGAACGACCACTAATCTTCACAAGGGGCCCTTCCTTGCCTGTGCATTCTGAATGCTTTATCCGGTACAAATCCTCAGCTGTAAACTCCAGGTTTGATTCTCCTCTCACCACAGTGTAAATCAGAAGTAGTAGCTCTGCTGAAGCCAGTGAATTTATACTGCAGTAAATCCACCATGAGAAGAGAATCACTTGATTCCCCACTGGCATTGATAAAAAGAGCACCAGGCTCCATATAAATAAATGGCAAGAGGCTTCCTTGGGTCCATTCCACTTGCCAGAAGTTATTTGATAAATACATTTTAATTAGGTCTGTTTAGGCTGTGTTACATTTCACCTGATGTTTATATGGTAATGCTTAGAAACTGGTTTACTGCATGAAATATAACATGCTTTGATGCAGCCATCTATATGTATATGTGAGAACAGGAGGTTGGATGTGCCACATATGGAGAACATTCACAATTTAGGGTTCCCAAATGGCATCTTTACATAATTGTTAGAATACTTAGAGGAGCTGAATAGCTGTAGTGGTAAAAAAGAGAAAGAGAATCATAAAGCTAATGATAAATAAATATTTGCACACACATGCCACACAATAGTCACTAATCCAATGTTAGAAGGGAGGAACAGCTGCTAGCTGTATTTCCCATAATAAAAAAAAAAATTAAAGATGGCACAGATTTGAATCCCATCCTGTATTTTGCAGGTATTGTTGAATATTCCCTCAAGTTATAATTTCCACTGTATTTTTTAGCAGTAAGCAAAATTTTTTTCTCTTTAGAAATCTGTGTGTTCTGTGAAGTGACAGGTTTTGCTGTAAATAGGATTTTGCTTTAGAACAGTAAAGAGGCAGTTCCCTAGTTATCGATGCACCGTATTGCAGGGATTGCAGAGACCTCAGATACTGGGGCTCTTGGCAAAAATAACATTCTTTGACAGCAATTTGAAAGCAGCTCCCTTGCATGTCAGAGACATTGTGAACCCACAGCTGCACAGGCTTCAGCAAAGACAATTTTGAAACAACTTTCTAGATTTAGCTCTCCAGCTAAATAGATTTAGCCAATTACCTGCCAGTGGGATCACATTGTTTGTGGCTCCAGGGCTGTCTCTGCCAGTAGCAGCTCCAGGTTCTCTAGCTGGGAACATCAGGCAGCAGGGACAGGCTCGCTGTTGATCTCATTTTGTTTCCCTGGAATGTTTTAAGTGGATGCAGAGCTGGTTTGGTACCAGCACCTCATGAAAACACAAAGGTTTCAGCACCAAGGTTGAGCTGGAGACGTCCTGCACATCTTGGTGACAGGGAGCCAAGCACAGGGAGGAGGGGACAGGGGCCTTTGGGATCTGAGGGATGTGTCAGTGTGGATGCAAAAGAGTGTCCTCCTTTATCCCCCCAAAACACTGCACCACGAGAGTTAAAATAGAAGAAAGTTTCAGCTCTGCAATATGGAAATGTGGGAACCTGCAGCTGAAAATGGAAACTTAAGCAACCCGAGATGTTTGCAAGAAAGGAGAGGCTCCACCTGTGAATTTATCCTGGGAAAGGGAATGCAGTAAATTCCACAGGGCTGAGCACGACAGCTTTGGGGAATTACTCATGTATTAACATCTTGTACAAAGAAGTTAACGCTGTGATTTTTGTCTCAATTCATGTTGAATCATGTTGCACCTCATAGTAATAACAGTAATTTTCAGATACCATTAACGTTTTTTGAAGCAACTGTTTAATATCCAGGGCTTCTTTTTTGTCTGATTTACCAGCATCATGAGTTTAGGGGGGCTTCAGGGGCAATGTTTGTTTGTGCTTGAACACACACAATCAGGAAAGATCCTTTTGCTTGACAAGCCAGCTCCTCCCTGCTCACTTCCAGAGCTTTCATTTGAAACCAAACTGTCTAATCTTTCTCTAAAAATTGTTTACCACTCTTTTATCATCACTTGCTTTCATAAATGCTGTCAGTGCAGATGATACCCTCTCTACTTCAGAACCTGCTTATAGCTGTGTGTTTACAAAGGTGATAAAATACCTGATTTCCACTGAAACAAGCTTGAGGACCCTGTTTATAGAATATCTCTTACAGTCACATTAATTCCATTTTGTGGAAATTGAGCTGGGAATTCCAAACAAAATAATAATTGTTCTGTCCAACTGGGGTGAAGGTTGAACCTTAGAGTACAATCAGGTTCCAGAAAATGGAAACACGCCGTGTCATAAGTAAGAAACTGTCTGCATAGTAAATATTGTAATTTAAAAATTGATTAATATTACTAGAATTCATTAATATCAATCAGAATTCATTCTTCCCTGCTGCATGCTCCTAACCTGTAAGTGGAGTACATGCAGTTTAAAAATTTCAGTGAGCCCACTGCAAGGCTGAATTGACATTCCTAAGATGTAACTTTTGCCATCAGTGTCTAACTTGTTTTTGTTGTTGTATGGTGTATCTGTATCATCATCTGCAAAACCAGCCCAGAGCCATCCCCCTCACAAACCTGAGCCCAGGATTATTTTGCTTGACCTTGGAGAACAGAGGAGATGGATCAGAGAGGAGATGGGGCCTCCCCGTTGTTTTGTTGGCCCCTGTCCCTGGCTGGGGCTGTGTCAGGGCTCTGCTGCTCCTCTGGAAGGGGCTTTATCAGCTCCCTGTTATAGCCCCAAAGTGGGGCCTCATCCCACCTCTGCCACCACCAAACACCTGCTGCTCCTGCAAGAGTGAGCCTGGAGAGTGGAGCTTCCAACCTGCAGCTCTCCCCTGATCCCTGCATTAGATCTGCAAGTGTGGAACTGGAAAATAAACCCCAAACCACCAAGCTGCAGCTCTTCCTAAAGCCTAATGATAATCCTTTGTAGTGTTTGTGATTTGAACTATCACTAACAACTGCATCAGTATCAGAGACCCTGAAGATAGGCTGGTCACAGATCAGAAGGATATCAGGAAACATGAAGCAGCTCCTTAATTTCTAATCCTTTTTCAGCCTTAATCTTCTTTTTTATAGTGAGATCTGGCATTACACATTTTCTGCACACATGCTTTCTAGATGATGTAGATTAAGTCTTAGGTCTCTGATTTGCTGGAAGCAGCATGTTGGTAGGTTAACTCTTACTGCAGCCTCGTGCCAGAATGCCCAGGATTATTCTCTGTGGGCATCTGATATATTCAGCTAAAATACTCATTAAAAGTATGTGAAGTCATCCAGGATTTTAATCCATGCTTTGTTCTGTGTTTCATGAGGGTTTGTTCAATCTCTTTGCCATAGCTGGGGCTGTTTTATGTCTGCATTTATTCCAGAATTAGACTTACAAATAGCAGTGCTGGGATGGGGGGCAAGAGGGTACCGAGTGAATATCTCATGTCCAGGAATAAGAATAAATTAATCTGTAGATATTTTGAATATATATTGTTATAATCAACAGGTGGGGCTTTTTATTTTCCTTACTAGCAATTGATAAAATGTCTTCTAATTTATTTTGTGAATACATAAAATAAGTGGAGAGGCCTCTTCTACCTCCCTGACAAACAGAGATGCAATAAAGGTAGCCACCAAGCACCCTCCTCCACCCTTACCCTGGAGCAGAATCTGAAGTCTCTCAATTTGGGACATTTGAAACATATGTTAGAGAATTCTGTCCCTATCAAATTCTGTAGCAAAATAGTTCCAGGATCCTAGAGAAGGACCATAATTGGCTTTTTTTCCATGCCTTCTAGAGAAGCTTCTAAACCTCCCTATGGTTAAGCAGGAATTTTCCACTGAGATAGAGGGTTTTTTTAATAAGGAGTTAGTCCAATTTAACAACTATCTGGACAACTATCACCTGATCTTGCTTCTGACACTTCCAGTAGGAGAGTTCCAGGCTGTAACCACAGTAGAGAACGGAATGTTCATCTCTTCAAACTCGGGAATGAAGGTAGGTCAGTGCTGACAATGTGTTTTAAATTGTTCCTGCCTCAGATGCTCTTCCAGCACTCACTACCAGATCCACATTTAGATAAGAATTTATAATCTGTGCCACTGCCTTGGTGGGGAGAAAAATGTGTTGAGGTAGCTGGGATGCAGCACTGGGCTCTGGAAGTGAAAGGCTGGATGTTCACTGAGCATTTCCTGTTGGGTGGAACACACACATCCTGTGCTGCACACTTTCATCACATTTTAGGTGAGTTTCAGACAGAAAATTACAGAAAGTATTCAATTCTTCTGCAAACACCAAGAATAGAGACACAGAACAGACAATGAGTTTACCCAGAAGAGCAGGAGACACTTGAGACCTCCCCACGTGTGTTTAACTTCCTGAGGAACACAGGGACAGGCACTACACGAAAAGCAGACTTAAAATTATGACTATCCCATATGTACAGGACAGTAAAAAAAGACATCAACCTAACCAATTCGCTGGAAGGTGGAGGAAAAAATCCCTTTGCACAATTACAGACAAAAACATTAGGATTCACATTTTCCTAATAGCCTAAGGGATGTATTTAGGAGTTTCTGAGGATTATTAGAAACCTAGAATGTTATGACTAACAGAATTCTGTTTACTTAGCACTTCAGAGAAGGAGGTCATGTCAGCTAAGGTGCCTGGAGAGGGAAAAAGTTGTCCTAGATCAGGATTTCTCTGACTTGGAGCATGTGTGGAGCACTCCTGCTCATGTGCTTTCAAGGCAGGGATTCACCTGCCGGCAGCTGCTGGAAACAGCTGGGAGTCAGGGGGAATGAAGTCACTGAGATCTGTCACCTTGGGCCTCCTTTCAGGGTGGTAGCCCCGACTCTGAGGAACACTGGCCTCGAGTGTAGGTATTTTGAGGTTGCTGGTTTGACTTGGCTTTGCTTTTGTGAGACAGGATGTACCATGAAAGGGAGGGAGTATTAACTTTTTTTTAACAACATAAATGAAAAAGACAACAAGCAACAGTATTTAAACCAGTCTGAAATCCCTTAAAGGTGATTTGGCCATAATATTTCTATTCAGGTTTTTACTCAATACCTATTACTAAGTTGTCAGTTATCAGCTTGGGTGTATCTCATTTTATTCAGTAATCCCTCGGTGCTTCTGTTACGCTTTAGCATCTATAAATTTATGTTTCAAGTTGGGGTGTTTTTATGCTATGAAAGCATAAGCTGGTATGGAAAAGAGAAAAAAAAACCAGAAAAAACCAGAAAACAAACAAAAAGTTTTTTTAAAAGAGCTGGAATTACACCTGAATACATATCTCTGACATGGCATGCAAATAGCCACCTATGTACTTGGATAATTACACAGATGCTTTGAGTCCCCTCATGGATCCATATATATACAAACCCACAGTTTTCATACACAAGGTGCACTCACTCTTGAAGTGGAACTTGGAAACAGAAAAGTCTTTTTGGTATTCTAACTGGCACATTTTAGGATGTTTTCCCCTACATGGATTTTGTTATAGTCTGAGGTGTACAAGGATTTTCTGTTGTTTCCATTTTGTTTGGTTGTTTTTTAAACAGCTGTGCCATCATCACATGAACCTTCTGCCCAGAGAACCCCACAGCCACTCAGCTGTGTAAGGCAGACTGACTGAAGACACCCTGACACTCCTGAACATGTGCAGAGGTTTCATATACTCAGAGAAAAGTAAACTCCAACAGTGAAGAAAAATATTTCTGCAGTTAGAGGCAACTTTTGTAATGTTCCCGTGCTGACCCGTTGGATTGCATGGCTATGGGGTTCCCACCACCTGTCCTCTGCGAGCCAGAATGTCATCTGGAAGTGTTGGGTGCTTTGGCCCAGTGTCCTCATTGCAAATCAATGTCAGCAGTGGAGGGATAATGGATTCGAGCTCCAGCAAAAATTTCCCTTATCAATTCAGCCCTTTGCCAAGTCTGTTGATGCCCTACTTTCAAGACTGTCATAGCAAGCAATTCTGGATGCTCTCTGTTTCTTAAAAACAGAGTGCTAAAATCAATACAGCAATATCTTGGTGGAGAAAATTCAATTCATCAATAGGTTTGTCATTTTAAAGATGATTAAAGGCTTGTTTATTAGGCATCATCTGGGCTTTAGTAATAGTTGGTATGAAAATAATAAGACAGAAGCCACATTAGACTTACAAATCTTTCAATTGCATCAGGGAGAGAACATTTTTCTCTAAGTGAAGGGCTGGAAGCATTTACTGTCTTTACTTTAGCCTATATTAGTCACCAATTACATACCAAAACCTGGTACTGCTCACAGATTCCAGTGGCTCAGGAGCAGCAGATTCTGTGCATTTAAAACCATTAAAAATACCAAGTGTGCTGAAATTTTCACTGGACTCTTGTAAGGAATATTTGTTCTGATCCACAGGTGTTAATTTCTGAAAGCTCCAGTTCAGCTTCTGCCTAAGCAGTATCTAATTAGTATGAATATAAGCACATTTAAAGTATTTTCCTCTTCTGCAGGCAAGAACAGCAAACCTGAGTGTGAGAAGGAACTCTAAAACTCATCTTCATCAGGGACAAAGAGAGGAAGGCTGTCTTTACCCTGTCAGTAAGGTGTTCAGCACCTCTCAACTCCTCAGCTTTAATTAATCCCAAGCAGGACTGAGAGCACACAAGTGCTTGGGCAAACACCCAGAGCTGGGGAAGATCCCCCTACACAGGCATTTGAGAGCATCCAGCCCCCATTGGCCACAAAGAAGGAAAAAAGGTGTAAAAAAAAGGAGGAAAAGCAATTGCTGATAAATAGGATTGTGGATCCATAGCTGAATTTGGACTATTTTAAAAGAACCTTCCTGCAAAGATAATAGAGATGAACTTGTCAGCAAGTTTCAACAAGTGAAACATGCCTGAAACTCTTAGAATATAGGTGATAAAATACTTCTTAAAAATGAACTTTTTTCTGTGGAAAGCTGAGATTCTCTCTAGTCTAAACTGTATCCCTATTGCAAAAGCATTTTCATATGCTGATTCCTAGTTAACTTTATCCCATAACTCCTTCCTCTTTTCCTCAGGGATTCTTTGGCAGAGCCAGATAAATCTGTACTTTGTAAGCAAAGCGACCAAGAAAACAGAGGGGAGTTGGTGGCGAATTGGCACAGTAGAAGAACTGATTTTCTAATAGCCTTTTTCAGAATAATTTCTCACCATTTCTTTAGTATTTGAGCTTATGGAAAAGTGGCTTTCACTCTGCATGGAATAAGGCATGTGTGGGAATGGTGTAAGAGGACAAAGGTTCTTCTTGGTATCCAGAGCCTTGGTTTTGGTGACTTGTAAAAATACTGATTTACACAACTGCAGCATACATGGAGCTGTACAGGAGATCAGAATGTGGAACAAAAGACTGGCTCTTCCCCCATAGCCATGCAGTCCATAAACACAGCAGGGAATGGAGAAAAAAACAGCCAACTAAACAAAAAAACCCAAAACAACCCAACATAAAAACAAAACAGGAAAGAATAAACACAAAATCTCTTGACCAAGTTAAGCAGAGGAGTGCTCCTAAGTGAATTTGGAGCTCAAATTCATGCTGTAACTCAAATTTCCTACTCTTCTATCCACCTTACATTGTGCATTGTCAGGGGAAAAAAAATTAGGAGTTTTGGCAGAGAGGGAAGTGTCAGGAAAAGCAAAGATAGGTTCAGGATATGGGTTGGTTGTTTGTTTTTCTTTTATTTCTACCTCTTCTGCAGTTCTACTGTTTTCTCAACATAAAAAGTACACAGATGCTTTTGAGGCAGACAAAATGAGAACAGTAAAACAGTCCTCTGTTAAACTGGAACAGTAATATTTGCAGCTGGAAAGGCTAATTTATTCACCTTCTTTAAAGAAACAGAAAATGCAGGCCAGGACAAAACAGCTCTCTTCCACTCAAAAGAAAAATCCCAGTGAAATATGCTACTAGGCAGAATAACTCATGATTTTTGCATGCCACAAAGGATTTGCTTTGACACTTAATGAATTTTATTGAGGTCAAATTTCAAGTTATCTAAACACTAGTTTACCTCCAGAGATACAGGGCTCAGGAAATGATTTTGCAATAATTATGCATTTTTTCCTTGGCACTGATTTGAGAAGCAGTGAATATTTTGAATAACGCTGCTCTCAAAAACTTGATAAAAAAGCTGATAAAACTTTTGTCCCTTTCATGGCTAAAAAGCTGAGTTTATAAACTCTACATTTCTACTGACTTATAATTTCAGTAAAGCATCACCATGCTTCTCTGGCTACACCACAGCTCAGACACTGCAGTTTTCCTTAGGATCATGGAACGTCATGGCTGGAGTGGGCACAGGATCACAAAAACCAGCAGCAGTCCCTTCATTATTTTAGAGAGTTTATGAAAACTTAATAGGCCTAGAAATTAGAACATCCTGGCGGCAAAGGAACTAGGGAAGTAAATAACTACAACAAGTGGAGTTTTCTAGCTTTTGTAAAATTGAATCATTCACCTTAACAATGGTGTCTTGTGACTGTGGTGTGAAACAGATGAGCTTTGAGGGCACATCCTTTACCCTGGGCAGGAAGCTCTGTGATTCCCAGGCACTTGGATCTGCTGCTCTGGGTGCACAACAGCAAGAAGGGTTTTTTATTAGTCTTGGCCTGTGTGTGAAGACATTTTTCTCCTCCTTTCTATTAACAAAGTTAGTAAAAAATAAAATACTTGCTTCTGTAGATGTGTGTGTAGAGATATATACATGTAAAGATATCTAGATCCAGGTAAATAAAGCAGTGAGTGAATTAATAACCTACACAACACTACAGTGTTAATTACTTAGCCTGAAAGATACTTCTCAAACTAATTTAGCACAGCCTTTTTGCTAATGCTATGCACAAATAGTAAAGTAGAAGATGCACGAACAGTTTAAAAGAGAATTTAAATCAATCAACTGGCTGTATCTCATCCGCTCAGCAGGGCAGGATGTGTTAGGAATGAATGCACTGCAGAAAATGTAGAAGCAAAATCAAGATCTTAGAAAGCTGGAACTCATTTATTAATATGCAGTTGATCAAATGAGATTTAAGCATTGAATGTCTAAGTTTGTCTTGCTAGATGGTAAACACAAGGAAATTAAAACACACTAATTTCAATATACATCCTATAAATTTCCGTCTGATCTGGATTCCGTTGGAAAACCTCTGGCTTTTCAATTAAAGACCTCTCTGAAAGAAGAGCTCTGAAATCAGGCAGCTCCAAAGGTCAGTGCATCTCAGTGTAACTCACTAAAAAGGAACTCAGGCCCTGTGGATTTTAACATATTCAATTCTACCTTTTGAACCTGCATAAAAAATGGAAAGAGCAATTTTTCATTGATCTGGATTTCTCACAAATTTGTTGGCTTCTCTACCATTTACAACCTTTTGAATATTAATGTAAGCCTTCAGATTTTGAAAAGGCAGCTCTTTTGACATCCCTTTAGCAGAGACAAAAATTATCCTTAACACATTTTTTAATGCAGATTCTTCAAACAAAACCAAACTAAAATCTCTTTATAGATTGCAAGACTAAATTAGGGTAATGAGTTCTCCAAACCCCAGTTATTCCTTTAATTACTTATCGACTTAGCCTATTTCTAAACTAAGGTTAATAAACTAAGAGCAGCGTGCAAATGTAATTTTTCCCTCCTTCATACAATGCTTGTGACTGTCACGGCACAGGATGAGAGCTGTCATCAGTGCTACAAAAGTGGCTGTGGACACACAGGATTGTGAACAGCTGAGTTCTGCAGTCAGTGGAAGTCTGGCTTAGAATGCCCCAAAATACATTTTTTACTCACAATGGAATATTTTAGATTAAGGAGGGCACGATTTCACTGCAAAGCTGGTGTCAGCATGCCCAGCAATTATTAATGCCAGACACCATAAATCTGGCTGCATCTGCTTTAGGCTCCACAGTTACTAACAAGCAGAAATCATTGCATTAAGGGAGTAGTGGAAACACAGTGAAGCACTTTATTATCCCTGAAAGGCAGCATGTGGCACACGGGCTCTGTGGGGTGTTACCAGTGTCCTTGGAGCAATTTCATCCCTTCACATCCCACGGAATATCATTATCGCAGGACTAACCGTGACCCTGCGGCTCCTCTATTCAAATTATACTTCGTTACAGAATGGAGTATACATTATTGAAGTACACTGTTTTGATCACTGAAATTTGACATATTGTGCTCATTAGCCAGTAAGCCTGAATATTTAATTTATGAGGTTAACTCCACATTTTTTACGGACCAGTCACTTACAGGAAGTAAACAGGCAAAACTGCAGAGGAGTGAACGGGAAAAGTTCCTACTGAAAATGGTGCTTTAAAAGCAGAAAAAACTGTCTCATGCCATATGCTGGTAGATGACACATCACACTAGGCAGGTAAATGGGTTAATTGGGCTCATTAACATCATTTCCTTTTTAAAACTTTTCAACTGAGAAGATGAAAAGATTATGTTAATCTTTACACTTCTCTCTTACATTTTACATTTTTCACACGGGCCTTTTTAAATAAAATATTGATGATGATGCTGCCTGTTGTTCTTCAAAGCCCAGCAATTAGACTGCAGCTCCGTCCCAGTAAGTGGTGTTTTCTTATCTTTATTTCCCTTCTCTCCACATTTTTTTTTTCATAAACACAACATAAGGTCCATTGAATTCTTGCCAGAAAAGCCACTCTGGATGTTTTATCTGATGGCCAAGCAACCTGCAGAGCCTGAATCCCCCAAACCCTTCTTGAGCAGTGGAACAGATCCCACAGTTCTGTCCCACAGCTGAATCTACCACTGCTGAATTAAAGCCACGGATTTCAGCCGTGCCACCTAAACCAGATGAGTTCTCCTTCTCTTCCTGGCCGTGGCAGTCCCTGTGGGATACAGGTAAAGGCTGTGTGGGATGGGTGGACGGTGCTCTCTGCTGGCAGCAAGGAAAGCATGCAGGAAACAGGAAATTTCCCCTAAAATTACCTTCAAAAATAAAGCATTTCCACCATTTCTTTCCATAATGTTGCATACAGCGATTAAGCATAAAGATAAAGGCAGGGGAAAGGAATTAGATAAAATAACTCTTCAAATGTAAAAATATTCATTAAAAGCACCTAAATAAAACTGGATCTTCTGTAGAAAATAATTGCTTAAATACAACTTTGAAAGTTCTTTTTTGTACATGTATCTCTGTACACACAGAAAATACCCCAGGACAAGGATGAAGATCTCAAAAGTTGCGAAAATCGATAGAATAACTGTCTCCTATTTGAATAGGGCAATCTCCTCTTTAAGAGAAGACTTCAAAACACAACACCCTTTAGAGTAACAACGCTATAAAACCATTTTATTTTCCAGCTTGGGCCCCCTCTTAACAGCAGCCAGAGGAATCAACACCATAAAACCACTCCTAAAACTAACTGGATGCCATAAGCACAGTATTAAGAGAATGCACGTTCTCATGTAGCCACTGCTGTGAAATAAAGGAATATAATCCTGCTGCAGAGAGCAAAGCAGGTTGCCCTGGCAGGTTACCTTTGAAATTCTGGTTTGGTGCAGTGCTTCCCCACTGTCCCTAAAGTCAGGTTTCAGATCACAGACCTGATGTCTATGTAAACTCTGCTTTCAAACCCTGAAGCAGCCTCTGCTTTGCACAAGGGAGGTGAAGGTACTTGCTACAGTCCAGTCAATTTAAATCAGGGAGGACAAAACTTTGTATCACGGGATGTGGTCAAGATACTGTGAACAGCCACCAAAACAACTCCATTAAATGAAAGGAACTTGCTTGAGGGACTCAGAAAAACATTATTCAGTTTATCACTGTGCATAGAAACTCAAGTTCAGATGACATTAGCCAGAGAGTGAAATTTTCCATAGGACAAGTCTTCCTAACTCTCAGGAACCAACCTGGCAAAGATGTTGACATATCCCAGTGAGACAAAAAAAACCCAATTGCACACTTATTTTTGCATTTTTTGACTTTGAGATCCATAGATGGGGGATGCTATGACCAATTTAATATTAGCGTTAATGCTTTACTATTTCATGGACCACCTGTCCTTCCATGGAGCTGCTCAGGGAGAGGAACTGAGCAGAAATCCAGTGGCACATCACAGGTTCCTTGGGATCCCCATGGCACTGCTGCCATTGCTGAGGGGCAGAAACCAAAGGTAAATGGCAAAATGGTTCAGGTGCTGATCACAGAGGAGGAGAGCCCACCACTTCCACCCCTCCCAGAGCCTGCAAAGCTGTTTTCCTATTCTGCTGCAACACCAGACTCCAGGAGGAAAGGATGGGAAAGCCAGAGAGCAAATGATCAAAAACTGGTTATTGCAGAAAGTAAAACCAGGGCACTACAACTCCTTCAATACACAGCTCAAACCTTGGTGATTTGTTTCCCTCCAAGGCACTAGGCCTTCTTTTGACTGTATCTGTTTTCATCCTAAAGAAAGGAACATCTAATATTGCAGATAAGATCCAAGGACACCAGAGCAGCCAGCCATACACAATTGATTTTCCTGCTCCCTTACATTCAGTGCTGTTCCACTGGCAGGTACTGATACAAGTTTAAAAATGTTCTTGGAGATAATCTTCAGCCCACTTTTAACTTGAATAAATCCAAAATGTACTATTTCACATTTGTAAAGGCCCCAGGAAGCAGAGGGCCTGTGCTACCCCTTGAAGATGACAGTGAACTGCAGATGTAGCATGGAATTGAAAGGCAAAGCATCCATCCCCTTTCCTCTTGCATTCCCTGCTCACATTTCTAGCATGGCTTCACCCTGAAACAGGCTTCCTGTTCTCCTGCTTGGGGTTTTGAAGGCTATTTTGACAGAGGCTGTAATGTAAAGATGTAGGCCACAAAGGAAGTTCTGAAAAATAGTTTGGGAGTAATTGTGGGAGAAGACGAAGGGAAACAAAGTACACAGTTAGCTGGGACAAAACAAAAAGGTTTCCACAGATGCTGGGTTAAAGAACACCATTGGGGGGAAAAAAAAATGTTTCTGGACTGGTTTTTATGTGGCTTTTTTTGTTTGGTGGGGGGGTTTGCTGTTTTTTTTTTTATTATTGTGGGGTTTTTGCTAATGGTCGTAAGGTCTGTAGCATTTCAAGATAAACGTGCATCAAAGAGATTGTGTTTCTTGGGTGTGCATTTTTACTGACTTTGCTTATGTTCCACCTTTCAAAGAGCAGAATTGGGACTTTTTTTGTGGTCACAGGGCCAACTTATACAGAGCTACCACAGGAGTATTCAGATCTTACTGAGAAATGAAGTATGGAATATATCAGCAGCCTATGCCTGTGTGAATGTCTTGCGTCAAGATAAAGAGAGGAAAATGCTGCTGGGGAATTATGTGCACAAAGCCCTGTGAAGCAAGAATTAATGAGATTAAATAGAAAATAACTACATCAGGAATACGTTATATTAGATGTTAATAAATTAGTTAAAGCCTACCAAAGTTGAAGTGTTCCATAATTGAGATTGAAGCCCATGAGAGTCCTCTCTTCTACTTAAGGATTTTGCCACAGGTAATATTACCTGTTTGGAAATGTTTCGAAATCTGTGAGGAAAATGGGGTCAGCTGAGAATGTGGTCTGATCATTAACTTGGACGATTTTGGACTTCTCTGTTTTCTCAGAGCAACTTTATGGATGATTTAATATGTTTTCTTCACTGCAGTCTCATTTCTAGCGCATAAGATAAATGTGAATATTGATCTTCCTTTAAAAGAGGAGGTCAAGATTTAGTGCTTATTTCTTCCCCAGGTTTCTTTGCTGAGTTTTCATCTTTGTGTAACTTTCAAGTCAAACACACAGAGAACAAAGCAGAGCAAGAGGCAGCACAAAGGCCACCATGCTGAAGCACCTGAGATCCATCTGACAAATTACAGAAACATTTCTATAGATCTTAACAGGTCTTTTATATGAGCCTTTTAAACTACCCTATAACATTATACCCAGTCCACATGTAAAACATAAACACTGTGCTTTCTGGAGTAGCAGAGACTGTTGACTGTACCAGGATAAGGCAACACCTTTCCCATAAGGTGCCCATTCTCCATACTGTTTATTTTGTAGGGGAGTGTACAAAATGCAGAAAATACTTCCTTGTTAACTTCTGCACCTGCAACCATTTGTGAGGCCACATGCAAGTCTGCTTCCCCCAAAACCAGCTTAGGTTGATGTTCTAAAATGAGTCACCATCACTTTAAAGGCTCAGTACTGTAAATGTGGAGAATCCTTCTCTTATCAGCAGTGAACAAGATCAGAACCTCATTTTCCTGCAGTAACAGTTAAAACTGCACATAGGGAAAAGAAAATGCATTATTTGCTCTGCAAAAGGCATTTGTGGGTATTGAGCTTGCAAACAGAGGGTGAACACATTTAAGTGTTTCTGTGTCCTAACTAAATGGTTATACTTGAAATGTACACCTGCAAAGGTGGTGAGATTTTGGGGCTGTGTATAAACCAGACAATATTCTGAACTGCAGGAAAGAAATTCACAGAGAGTTATGATGGGAAGCCATAATCAAGCACAGCCAACTATAGAGCCTGGGCAAGTCACAGAATCTCCTCACAAAAACAAAAGTTCCTCAACATGTCAGCCTTTTCATTCAGCTGTAATCTCAGTACATGGAAAATATAAGACCCCACTTCAGAAATGGGCATGTCCTGGAGGTGCAGTTTGGTGCTGAATCTCAAGTGGTCTCTGCAGCTCCTCTTTCTTTGGCCACACACAACAGTAAAACCAGTGCTTCCCTTAAACCTAAGAAGGCACATAAAGGCCAAGGCCTTGTATTTTTCATATTGAAGATCTTGGATTTTGTCCTGCCTGGTGCTCAGTCTGTGGCCATGCAGGAGAATTTTACATCTCAGTTCGAGTGTTCACCCCTCCCCTCAGGTGAGAAATGAGGCACCTCAGATGCTTCACTGCTTTCCTGCTATTCCCCATCTGCAGGTATGCAGGGAAATTCTGGTTCCAGAAAGTCAACACCATGTTATTATGAGCACTGCATCTTTATGAAGGGGAAATAAGAAAGACAAATGTTACTCCTGGTCATGAATTTGCCTCTTATCATTTCCCCTCTCTGCTGTGTGGAGAGTGAATTCATATTAGGGGTTATTTGGGTCACTTTTACTTCGAGAGAGAAAATAATGGTAACCTCATTTGAGATTTATGCCAATTTAAGTAAGAAAATGGATTCTGAATATTTTGCATAGCTGCTAAATTTAACTGAGGGTTCAGTGAAGCATGAGCTTCCAAATGTGAATAAGAGGCTGTAACCATTTTCCCGTTTGTTTTTAAACTACATTTGTTACTTATGATTAGCAATTTTGTGTCATTTATATGCAGTGTACTGAAGCTGAGTTCAATAAACTGACCTTCTTCCACCTATTAAGCTAAACTTGGTATTTAATTATTATGCATGCAAAGTCAAGTAGAAAAAGTAAGGATCATTTATAAATAAAATCATTGTGGTTTATTTGCAGTGAACAGGAATATCTGTCTTTATGACTTTTCATAAGAAATTTATTACTGCTTATTTTGAACTGGAGTAAACACAAAAAAAATTAGAACATCTATATCAAAGTGTAAAGAACCACAACAATCACAAGCTGTTTAATCTCCTCCATTTGGTTCTAGTGCACAGTCTGTTCAGTGAAACTTTTTACAATGTACTCTGCAAGAAAACAGGTCATTTAAACTTAGTAATTAGTATTATAGATAAAATGACACTGCAGCAATGTTAATTACCATAGTACTGATGTAGTATAGGATATAATACATAATAGTCATGTCTTTAATTTTAAATTGAAGTGCAACAAAGCTTATTATTGCTACACTTCTACTTCTTAAATTAAATGAATGTTATTCAAGTGTACATTTGTATCCATGCAGAATGTTTTAAAATAAATCATAATTCTACTTTAACTCAAACTGGTATATTTGAATTTCTAATGGCATAAATTAAAGAACTTATTGATCTAAAAACTTTTTCTAAGACAGTGGAAATCACAACAGAATTATATTCCATATGAAAAATTTCCACAATCGTTTTCTTTTTCATTACAGCAGCTGTAAATCAGTTTGCAAATGAAGCACAAAATTCAGCCTTTTTAAAAATAAAGATGAATCTCAAGGAGCTGTTTGATGTGTAGTAGGAACTGGACATAGATAATCAAATTGGAATTAATTCTGCAGTTCTCTGGCTAGAAGATCTGGCAATTGTACACATAAAATATTCATAACAAAACAAAGAGACTTGCGTGGGAAGACAGTGAAAATTTTTACCTGCAGCTCCAGGAGGAGTAGAGTTCCCTGTTAATGAATAATTGCATCTCTGCTTTTTGCAGCACCTTTATTTTTGGGTAACTTTGTTATAAATATTAAAAGAAGGGGAAAAAAATTAAATTTCAGATTTGTTCGTGTGTACTTTAATAATTTATGTCAGCTGAAATGTTCCCATTTTCAGTGCAGAAATTTTGAAATGAAGTCATTATTCAGACCTGGCATGAAAAGTACTCTAAAAACCTGCTTAATTAGAAGTGCAACAATCCTATTCACCACGTCAGCCCAAGGCTAAAATGTGTACATAGGGTTTTAGGAAAATATTTGAATACACAGTGTAAGGTTCAAAGCAGAAATTGAAGTGTGACCCGAGGTTGGTTATTTCATCTCGTCACAACCACAGGATGCGTCGCTGTATTTGAAGTGAAGGTGTGTAAAGAGCAAAATCTCCAAACCGTTTCTAAGGTTTCCAAATTATTTTGAAAAAATCCTTTTTTTTTTTTTTTTTTTTTCTCTCCCCTCCACTTTGTTCAGGTCAGTGGGACGATGTACAACACGGGGAGACACGTGTCCCTGCGCTTAGACAAGGAGCACCTGGTGAACATCTCCGGGGGCCCCATGACCTACAGCCACCGCCTGGAGGAAATCCGGTTACACTTCGGCAGCGAGGACAGCCAGGGATCAGAGCACCTCCTCAACGGCCAGGCCTTCTCTGGGGAGGTATGTCACCCTGGGGGGAGGCACCACTAGCAATTGCCCACCTCTTATTTCTGCCTGAAGGCATTTGCAAGTTAATCTGTAAAAATTGTTTCCCCATAGCCATTCTGAAAATCAGGGAATTGTTTGGTTTGGTTTTTTTTTTTAACCAAGTGCTGCAAATTTTGTGACTCGTGTCTGCAAATGGCGCTGCTGTGTTTATTGTATATAGAGACACCCTCTGTTCTCATCTGTGCTACTTACAAAGTAATCAGGTCTCTTTGGATGGGGCCTTTATGCCTCTTGTAAAGGCAAATACGAGATTAACCACAAAGTAATGCTGGAAGTGCTTCAAATTCCCATAGAAGTGCTACTTTTGCTTCTCACTGGTATGTAACACTGCCTTGAGTACCATTCTGCCTTTGATTCATGCAAAAATAAGATGATACTTGATTCTAGAGATGATTCCACAGAACTCTTGCTCAAGAAATAAAGTTAACTGCCCATGTAGTCCCTGGCAGAACATTCATGTTGTATGTTACATACATGTCTATAACCGTCCCAGGAAAGACCATAATTTCATGATCCTGATACCTGTTCCAGAAAGGTCCATTATTCTTGCTGCATAAATATTTTAGTGGCTTAGATGGAGCACTTTTACAAGCTGTGCAATAAAGTTTGCAGACTTTCTGGGACAAACAAAGTGGGATCTTTCCATTTTCCTTACATAGGGACGTTTTCACATAAAAGAGATGCATGAGGTTTGCAGTACCCCATCCTCATTCAGCTTGGGCCATGGCTGTGAACTACCCAGCATCCAACTCTACAGCTCAAAATAATGCTTCACAATAACTCTCTCTTACTGTAGGGATTATATTTAAAGCCACTCTGTTACCATCCTTTCAGAATACCAAAAAAGAACAGCTTTTTCATCGTAAAGCACTTATTTTCTCAGAGAGGAGTAATCAAATGAACATCTACATTATGCATCACAGACTGGTGATGAGTCAGTAATGTGTGGCATTTTCTTTGGCACTGAGCAACAGCAGTTATTTAAGAGTAAGAAATTAATTGCAGAGCTGTCAAATGATGGTGTTGTAATTGATGGTAATCATTGGCTTTGTTTTATAAGCTACATATAGCCATTGGGAGCCTTTTTGTGAAATTACTGATGTCTTACACAACTGATTTTGGTTGCCTTTGTTGAATTCTGTAAGTGAACTCATCGTGTATTGCTCCTTTAAGGGCTGAAAGTAAAGGATGCTGTAGTAAACAAGGTCTTTGCTTTGCTGTTCAGACTTACACAAGACCAATATTCAAACAAAAAAAGTTGACTGAACCCGAAAGCAAAAATCTGCTTGAAACATACCATGGCACCTGTGATGTATGGCCACCATTTCAGGTGCTTTCAAAAGAGTTTTTAAGTTTTTAATTCATCAGTCCTAGACTATAACAATGTAAAAACGTAGAGCATTGTTTGGCAATACTTATTGTCATTAGCTAGGCTCTTCTGGTTTTGAAAATAGGAGTTCTGAAGGACTATTAATATTTGGTGCTTTCTAACAGAGACCTCAAGTTTTTCTTAATAAAAGCAGAAAACTGAGCTAAGTGGGTACTGCTGTCAGTCAGTCAGGCACAGCTGGATCTGCAGTGTGTGCAGGATTCATCTTGTCTGAATTCCTCCTGCAGGGAATAGAAAGAGCTCAGCACCTTCAGAGGACTGATCAGTCCTGGTAGCCAGAGCTGGGTCTCTTAGGACAGGACGAATCACTCTGTGGAGATGCATCCCCCCTTGACAACAGAGCACAGACAAAGAGCAGGCAGAGGAGTTTAGATTCAGTGACTCCCTTTCAGATACTGAGCTTAATTCTGTCCTTTGAGCGTGTGTTTTTCAAGGTTTCAAAAGCTGTTCTGGGCAGGTGGACAGGTGAGCTCCAGCAAGGTCAAGCATTAATTGCTAATTCAAGCCTACACCTGCACAGATGAGTCTGCTTCTAGAACACACAGTTCCAAAGTGCAAGCCCAGATGCAAATCAGTGGTGCTGAATGGCTGCCGATTTCCAGGGAAGGGCAGCAGCTGATGGAGTTATTCCAGTGTCCATCCACCCATGCAAGTGCTGCCTGTATAAATGAGTGATCTTCCACAAGCTCTCAGCACTGGGGGATGTAACATCTGCATCTCCCAGCAACGAGAGGGGGAAAGCTGTAAACAAGCCAGCTGACTTCCTGGGAGAGTGTCTTTGTGATGTCACCGGTGCTTTCAAGGCTTGCTGCTAATTATCCTGCCTTGGATAATGCTGGCAGTGGAGATGGGATAAAGAAAAATAACTGCCCAGGTTCATTAGTCTAGTTTAGCTGGTGCAGGTAAGAATACCAATGAATATTTGCTGGCTTAGGCTTTAGGAACCAGAGAAAAATCATTGCAGGACTGCACTGTGTGAGTGCTAATTGCACTGTGTGAGTGCTAATTGCACAACGCCGTCACTGCTGGTCCGAGCTGTGTTGGACAAACCCTCTGTGGGCTTTCCAGAAACCTCTGTTACGGTGGGGAAACAATTCCCAAGTTACCCAAGAATGGTGATCCATTCCAGCAGACCACAATCAGAATTATTCCTGCTGCTCCTTTCCTCCATTCCCATCCATGTCTCACCCCTCATTTTCTGTGAAGTCTCCAAGTCATATTAGAGTCAGGACATTGCAGAGAGAGGGGGGCCTGGGGAGAGGGAAGGGGACAGGGCAGCATCTCTCCCTCCCAGCACTGCCAGACTCAGATTGGCTCAGAACTAAATTAAATCCAAGTCCAGACAAAGCAGATGCCTGTAAACAGCCCCAGTACACCTTGAACCAGCTGCAATGTCCTTTACACATCTGGAAATCCTACCTGATGGCCACACTAAGGAAGTGGTTTATTTTAGGGACTTTTATTGCCTAGTTCTGCAAGGGGGCAGGGTCTCAGAGCAAGCTGGAGGGCACTGGAGTGGTACCATGGCATGAAAAACAGCCTAGAAATAGCAAATTGCTTCAGGATGTCCTGTGGACTGAATGATACCAAGAGCTGTGTAATTTCCAGGATTTAGTTTATAACTAGGTGTTAAAGGCTGTCAAGAGAGATCTCTGCAATAATCTGGTTACCTTTTAGCCCCCAATTATCACTTTAGTAGACAGAATAACTGAACTAATGTTTAAATAGTTTAAGGGCTTTAAAACTGTGTATCAGATTATCAATATGTTTGGCACTGGTAACATGGAAAGGCAGGCAGGCTTTGGAATGCTTAAATAAATAAATGGAGCATTTACTTGTCCCTATGATACAGACTCGAGTGAGTTTAATTCCCTGTTCTTTGCAGGAGCATCCTGCTGTATTATAATGATTAAAACAAAATCTTGGCTTAGGCAAAGTCTCCAACTAAGACACCAATCATTTGTGTCTGTTGCCTAATACCTCTATGCAAAACAGGTGTTAATGCTTCAGAGTCTGTATCATTTAATGAAAAAGACCATTTTCCATTCAAACAGCAGAATTGGCCTGAGTGCTGTAGCTCAGGCACTGTCTGCCTTGTTAAAATAAAAAGGTAACAACTTCCAAAAGGTTCATGGTGAAAATGGCACCTGTTAACTTTACCATGTGGCAAAGTCATAAAAAAATTTTATGGCCAATTTTTTTTTCCTAAGCATAAAAATGAAAAATGTGCTGCAGGAGACGTCCAGTCACTTTGTGGCTGTGCATTGTGGCAGCCTTATCAGTGCCAAGGCTGAAAGTCAAGGAGCTTAATTATTTGGGGTTATGCACATTTCACAAACTCAGTGGCTGGAGACTTTCAAACAAGAGACTATAGTCCACAACATATGAAAAAAAATATTTCTTCTCTTCCCACCCTTCCAAAAACCCATGGACTGATTATAAACACACAGTTATTTCATTTGGTACAGAAGAATTAAAGTGAAAGTGAGAACAGGACCTAAATAAATGGACGTGTATTGCTGTACACACCGTTTGGAACTGAGATTTACTTTTGCTGCTGCTAAAAGCCACCAGAAAACCAACACCAAAATACAGGAAAACAGGGATAAAAGGGAGAAGCTGGAGGTTCTGAAACACCAGTCTCCTCTTGCTACTGCCATTTCTTTAACTGCAGGCTTGTTCTGTGTGAGTGGGGGACTTGTAGCGATAGTAAAGGATTACTTATCAGGGAGATCAGTGTTGTAAATCCAACTTGGGATATTTTTAGAAGCAGGACTGTCAGATAGACAGCTTATGAGAACCAGCCAGCTGGGATAGTTTAATCCAGCCTGCAGCAGAATTAGATCTTGTGTTAAATCACAAACAGTGCCTCTGTTACTGAGACCTTCTGTACACCCCTCACTTGCCTGTGAGGTTCCAAACAGCCTCGCCAAAACACCTCATGGTGGTGTCATTTATAGAGGAAAAGCTTGAAATCAGATTCTGCTGGCACATCATCCTTCCTCTTCTTCAGGGGAGGAGGATTAAATCCGACAGTGATGCCATTGAGGAGGGAGGACAGGAATCCCCTGCTTCTTCCTAACCCCACTCCTGCAGGAGCTCACAGAGCCAGCTGTGAGCAGCCCCTACTGCACCAGGTAACCCCAGCACTGCTGCCCATAGCTTGCGGAAGGAAGTTCAAAATTCAGATTTTTCAGTTGCCACAGGCCACTGGTATTACATTTTGGAGCCTCTCTTGGAAGTGGTGCAGGTCATTTTTAAGCATTTCAGCCAGAAGATAAGTTTACTGTATTCCAATGCTTATTAATGTTAAAAAATAAGCCTCTGAAAAAAGTACCAGCTGAGGGAACATGTGTCTAATGGAAGGGGGGCTTAGTAAAATCTCTATAACCTTCAGATTTATGTTGAGCTTCAAAGGAGAAAGTCAATAGGGTAAGGAATTAAATTGCTATAGGAACAGAATGTAAATCAGGGAGAGGTGGTAGTACTGTCATCACTGAAGTACAGGGAGACTGCTCCCATGCGTAATTCAGAATCACTGGGACATGAATATGTGCTTCAGCTGTAGGAATGCACCTCGGTCCTCACCAAAGATTACAGATTGCTTCACCCAGAATTTTATACAATGTCAATAAAAAGCAGGCTTGAAGTCCAAAAAGACACTTATACACAGAATATTCTGCATTGAAGGAACCTACAAGGATCATCAATCCGGCTCTTAAGTGAATGGCCCGTACAGGGTTACTGTGTTTTTCTAAACCAAATTCAATTTTATGGTAAAAGTTAAATGGGCTTTTACTGCTTGTTAATATAACGAAATGCAGCTGGTGTTTCTTACCAAGAAGGCCTCTCCTTCTGAACTACTCTACTGGAGCCCACAAGAAAGATTACTTTCCAGGAACAGAGAACTGAAATTTTTATGATGTACTTTACATCAAGAGGCTGTAAACTTCCTGCACTGCCTACGTGCTAAAAATAAATCTTAATCCTTAGTGACCTTCAAAAGCAGTTTCATCTTTAACTTTGTTGGAATAGTTGACTTTTAACTTATGTTCCTGTAATTTTTTGGCTAGACAGTCATCTTCAAGCCATGGGTAATATACACTTGTTAAATAAAAAATCCCAAACCTCAACAGCCAGAAGTTCTAAAATCAACCAAAGGTATAGCAACTATAAATCATTGATCATAAATATATAAATAGAAAAAATACACAGTGAGTACAACTCATTTTATAGGAATGGCCACATTGCCAGGCAGCACCAGGGTACTCCTGCAGTCACGGGTTTGCATTTAGTGCCACTGTAGCCACACTGCCATTTTTAAAAGAAAATTAGATTCTAGAAATAGACTGCTTTATCCCTCCCTTAGGAAAAACCCTTAATTACACAAATCAAGTTACATGATGACCAAACTTTATAACAGCAATAAAGAATTTTACTTCATGTATAATCAGCTTCTCCTATCATAAATAGCATTCCTGTTATTTTTTCACCTTTCTAAAACTTGATTAGCAGTGGAAACACAAATAAGGCTTTTGACTTTTTTTTTTCCAAGGGAAGATGTTACAGTGCAAACTACAGGCCTAAGTGTGCATTTTATGATAGTTCTGGCAAAACGGGAAAAGTCAAATGGTTTTATTGGTAGCAAGTTGTAATAGGGTGTTTCTCTTGGTGGATAAATCCCAGAAATTCAGTTATTGCCCCAAGAGGAATCGGGATTGATTCCTGGATTCAGGAATCAGGACCTGATGCAGCTGTGGCTTCCTGGATACAAACTAAGAAAAGATACAGGGGCAGAATTACGTATTTATGTCTTTTAGCAGAAAGACTGACAATAACATATAATTGAAAGGAACAGTCATTTAATTTTATAATCCCAAACAATCATTAGAAACCATCTGGAGATTGAACCTTTACAGCAGTCTTTTAGTGCATGATCATTATGATTATTTAGTCATGCTAAAATTGCACGAAGTCTTTTTGGAATAATTGAATACATTGATTTCAGACAACAAAACAATACAGAAGCCACCTGATTCCTGTCGATCATTAGCTGATTTCTAGAAAGCATCTTTAAATATTCAAAAATTTTATGTATGGTGTTTAAGGGAGTTTCCCCTCAAGCACTGAATGCCAGGCTATTGAATTTGGGTACCAGCTCCTATACTACATTGACGTTCTCTTTGTCATTTCCACTGATGTGCAACAGGACATTCACTCCCAAATCAGTTCTAGCAAGAACCAGAAATGTTTCTCTGATTGCTCACTAAAGCCTGAAAGCATCCACATTCCATGTATTTCTCCATGTTTTACTAAAGCACTTGATTATTCCTGGATTCTGCGTAGCAAATTCCAGGTGCTTGATACAAGGAGCTCCATTTCTGGGGGCCAGCATGTTTTCTTTCTGTCTCTTGCTTTCTGAGGATTTTGGGATACAAGCCTCATAGATACTGTCTGTTGTACACTGAATTTCAAGAAACTCTACAGGCAGAATTTTAGAAGGGTTGTATTTCATTATCTACACATGTGGGCATTTCTTGCCAGTAAACTTCCCTTTGTTGGAAACCACTGTTCTGAATCTTAGGAACTCTCCATCCATTAGCAGGAGCTGTCCAAACAAATTCCAAGCTTTATGACAATGTCAGCTTATTAATGTAGCATGTGAAACAGCAAAATATCTTCATGGAATAATAAATATTTAATTTCTCAGACACTGAGTGAAACAGATTCCTTTAGCAATAAATATATTTTTGCACGTGTTTACTTTTTGGTTACCAACTGTTCTCTTTTAAGAGGGAAGGGAGAGATAGAAGAGAGTGTCAAGGTACTGAGAGCACAGTCTGTCACTGACTGTAATCTAAATCCCTCTGGAGCCTCAATTTTAAAATCCAGCATCATAAAGCAATAAGGTGGAGTTTTTCTGCTTAGAGTAGCAGCTGTAGGATTTGCTCTTTTAAACCACTGGGACATGAAAACATTCAGCACTCTAAACCTCCAGTGTCACTTTTGAAGTATTCACTTTGCCTCATTCCAAATTATTATCATTTGCTTGGGGTGACTTCACTTGCTACAGGATGGCTCTTCTTTAATTAAAGAGTAATTTACCTCTGCAGGCAAAAAACTATGCACATTTTGAAATGGGTTTTGTTTTACGTCACTTGGTAATCAGTTTTCCATTACACTTTTTGTAAGCTTTAACTTTTTCCCCAAATATATTTAATGTAACATTCCAAAGAAATGAGCAATCCTACTAACAACCTGTACAAAAGCTCTTGCAGCTACTATGGACAACCACAAAAGAAAATAAAAAGCAATGATAGGCATTTTTATTATTATAATTTAGCAAAACAATAAAAAACAGTGAGCAGTTACTGTAAACATTACCCTGGGCAAAACCCTCATGGAGACAACAGACTTTGGTCTGGGGTGAACCTATGATTTGGTATTTCTGTACCTGTGTAGGCTGCAGAAACCCCTGTTAGCCCAGTCTGTCCTCGCTGATGGTACCCCTGAGCTGGATGAGGGATGCTGGGGATCAGATAATAAATAAATATAAATAATAAATAAATAAATAATAAATAGGAGGCTCCAGAGTTAATGACAGATGAGCCCCAGCACTGAGGATCCAGTGCAGCTCCGGAGCCCGTTTGGTGCTGAGCACTCACACCCCACAGGTCTCTGTCTCAGTAAATGTCTAAGTGGGAGCAAACCCAACTAATTCTGAGAGCAAGCCCAGCCCTTGCACCCAGACAGTGAGTGGGGAGTCAGTTTGGAAACTCATCTTTAGTGATTTTTACTTTACTGTGTGAAAATGGAAGAGCTTCAGACAATGAATGTGACCCTAATTCCGAACGATCTGACCTTACTGGCAGAGTCCTCTTGTGGGAGACGGGAATTCCTGGCTCATTCCCGTAGCCAGGGCAGGCACGGGAGGCAGCCACAGCAGGTTTTCCTCATCCCAAAGAGATGTGCTGGTCACTGTGCCTTGGGACCCGAACGGGGAGTGGGAGCACCACGTCCCTCTGGGACTGAGTGAGGGCAGGAGGGGCTCCAGCTCCCACCTCTCCCTCCTGCCCGGTAACAATCCCTGTTTCCTAACACACAGCTGGGAACCCTCACTGTCAGCTCCCTGACCTTCTGATTATTTCTGTAGCTGCAGCAACTCTTTTGATAGATCTTTGTCCCTTGCTTTATGTTTAACAGTTTCTTATGACACACTTTAATATCTTACCAAAAAGCCAACTAAATAATGTAATTTCTAGCTGCCTTTTTATTACGTTTTCTGGGATTGCTGGGAGGTGGCAGAGTTACAGTTTTCATTTAGAATGCCGACTTGACCTTCCTCCATCACTGTAGACCTTTCCTGGCATGCAGTGCCTCCCAGAAAGTCAAAGTACTTTAAATCTGAGGTATTTCAGTTTAGCGATCTCTGTAATTTCATTTAAGACTGAGAAGGAAATACTGCTAAATTTTGTTTTCTTTAGACAAAATTGTGATAGATAATGGATTGGGATATTTTACAAACAATAAAGGGAAGCAAAATTCGATTTTGTTATCATTTCAGAAGCATGTCTTTCTAAAATTATAATTAGAACAGTTTCTCAGGCATAGCTACTTTTAAAATAGCATGCAAGTGATAGCAGCCACAATGGCATCAGTGCTAACACTGTGAAGAATTAAAATTGACAAAGTTAAACCACATTTATTCCAAGTCAATTTTCTGCCCATTTATCTTTTAATATCTCACCTTTATCTGTCTGCATTCTTATCTTTGTATAAACCAACGGGATGTTACAGCATACACCTGCCAAGATTTGGTGGTTTAAAATTCAGTAGGAATTAATTCATTACGTTCAGCTACTTTTCAGTGGTTTGGTTGGGGTTTTTTAATCTACTTGCCACGAAAACGTTCTGTCACTGATGATTTGCCACAGGCACATTAGAAAAGCACCACATACAAGTTACTACTCTGAAAGTTCTATCAAATGCAAAGAGAGTTCTGGATTTTAGCTAGAAAAGGCAAGTGCATTACTGTCCATCTCTTTCTATCACCTCAAATTTTATTTACTTTTTCTTATCTAAGTATGAGTCTGCCACTACCATACAGTCCCTGGAAACTCTGCTAGTAACAGAACCAGTTGGCAACACAGCCTTATCTGCTTAACCTTCAGTGAAGGACTGGCCAGAAACTGCTGTTACATTCTCTCAAATGCAAAATTCCTATGAATAAAGAAAACAGGTTTTAATAATTTATTTTCCAAGGCATGTTCAATGTGAACAGTATATATTTGGTGTATTTTGTTATATTAATCTTTGCTCTTCTCACCTTTAGCAATTTCCTTCCCATTTCCTCTGCCAGTCAAAGCACAGAGTGATCAAGGCCTGAGCTATCAGTCCCACACAGCCCCTCCAGCCCAGCATGGTGCTTTGAAGTCCATGTCCACAGCACAGCACGTGGGGATGGTCCCATCACTTCCCCTGCTGACACAGGAATTAATCTGACAGCATCCATGGCTGCAGGAGCTCAGCCACCCAGTTCTCACTACCTGCTGCTCTTTTGCCTCCCTGAAGACTGAAGTATCCTGGTGAGGTTGTGCAGACCCAACTTCTTCCTTCTGCCCTAATCCACCAAACTCTCAATGCAGCACTTGAACTGCACTAAAATTCATTAAATAAAGCATTAAACAAGCATAGCTGTCCAAATGGAGTTCTGCTAAGATTCTCCAGAAGAAGCAAACTTTTATCTTCTTTTTTATTTTATTTTTGGGAGAACAGAAAAGCTTATGGTAATGTGCATAAATGATAAATTAGCATACTTGCCTGAAATAAGGAATTCTGATTCAGAAAAGGATAAAAGACTTGTTAGTACTGCTAAGTGTACCACTGTCAAGCACTTTAGAAGACAGGTTAGTGTTCATTGCTTGCTCTCTTCACATGAAAAAACAGGGAAGGGTCAATAAGATATCACAAAAATATGCTACCAATAAAAACATTAAAAATACATAAAGCATTTGCAGAACAATCCACCATGGGCAGAACCTGAAGCCCTCTTTACCAAACATTCCTTTAGCAGAACGTGCCTGTACTTCAAAGACAGAAACTAATAATCAAAGGGCCAGACAGAGCTCTCCTCCCAGTTCTGAGTATCGTGGCTTTGGGGCTTGTGGGCTGTTTTGAATACTGTGGCACTGACCTGTGGAGCCAGTTTTACTCAAAATACAAATTACTACACCAAGACTGCTTCAGTTATTTTAAATTTTGGCACATTTTGTTCCATTTTTGCCTTGAGGGCAGTGGTGGCAGTGAGATGTTTCCAGTGAGGTGGCTCATGGACGAGCCCGGGAGGGTGGTGTGGCTGTGGTTTCAACCGTGCAACCCAGCCCTGACCCTTCCTGCTCTGGGCATAATGAGTGCCATGAAAGAGGCATCAGGCAGGAATATTTCCATGTGCATCCAAGGCTGCAAACCACAGCCTAACCCCAGGAATTCTAGCGTGAGGCAGAGTTCTTTACAGGAGCCTTAAAGCCCCCACGCTCTTGGTACCCAGACTGTCCTTTTGAGTCTCTGTCTGTATCCACAAACATAATTTTATTCACACTCAGCCCTTCCTTGGGGAGGGACATCACGGGAAAACCAGCCAGTTCCTGAAGGCATCAGGTCTGCAGGCTCTTGGATAAATCACAAGACAAACTGGCAGGAAATCAGGGAGGTTTCTGATAGTCTCTGCTTGTCTTTCAGAAAAAAATCTCTTTGAAATCAAGTTCCCTCCACAAGGTACTTTGGTTTTGACACATAAGCATTTTCCAGCAAAACCCTGCTTCAGCAAAAAAAAATCCCAACTAGTTCTGCTTATGATTAGTGCAAGGCCTTATTCTGTGTGAAGCCCAAGGGTGTGTTCAGTTAAGAGGATTTTCACTGTTTGATTTATAGCTTAGAGCCTCCCCATCTACTGTTCCTAAGTCACAAAAGGCACAATAGAGGAACTGTTCTTCCTCCTGACTGGTAGAGCCATTCCCTGGGGCAGTTAATTAGAAAGAAAAAAAAAAAATCACTCTTATTCTTCCAGATTCTAATGAATGTCAGTCTGTTCTATTCTCATAGGATTTTCTTTTAGAAATCCAGGAAAATGATAAAAGGAAAAATGGCAGGGGAAAAAAAAATTAAAAAAAAGAAATGTTCCAAAAGCCTTTTTCCTGTGGCCTATTTGAAAATACCTCACTATTTTTTAGATATAGTCAGTATTGAAGATGAATGCTTCAAAGAAAGTTGGAAATATTTTGTTAGAATTTTGAGCTGTCAGGCAGTATATTCGGGGTTTATCCCCACAAATCTTCATATACATCACCAACTCCCTGGAAATAAGTGAAACTGTGGGGATGATGACAGATGTAATTTGGGATGTTATGTTTGCAGTGCAGTTGTTACTGTCAGAAGCATAAAAACTATGGGGATCACAATACAAGAAAAAATAGGATGCAATCCCTAGGATTTAAAATACTTAAATCCATCTAAATTTAAAATGCAAACTCCACTGTGAGTTTTTATATGAACTTCATTTTTTCTTATTTTATGTATACAAGGTATTACCAAATAATAAGGTATCTAGAAATATCTAGAAATTGCTAATACTGAAGAAATTACCTAAAGATTAAGGTGAAAAGAGAATTTTTAAGACACAGGCTTCTTTCCTAGCAAAGAATATCACATCAGTTCTCTGATGCCATCCATCTTTCAAATGATCTTGTAAACTCATCAATATGTTGGTTGTGATCATCAAACAATCTTTGGGCAGCTTGGAGTAGATCAGTTTTATCTGTGTATTGCTAGATAGTATTCTTTATTTTGTGCTTTGAAAGTGGCAGCTTATAACTCAAAGTGAATGACCGTTATTAAATCTAAAGATGTACATCGTTTAAAATAAAATAATTTTTAAAAAGAGAATTCTAGAAAACCAACAGAATTACTGAGCTGTATCATCCCATATCAGCTGAAAATCTGTCCTTTAATGTTTATGAAGAGGAAAATAAAAGTGCAGTGAGGAGCTGGAAGGGACCATCTGTCTCCTTTTAGTTCGTTGTTTTGTTTCAAGCTGGGCCTGAACCAAAATCCTAATTCAGAGATGTCCAGTGCTGGAAGCTGTCGTGTCATGGTCCCCTTGGAAATTGGGAACTGCTGATGGCTGCACACAGCAGACACTAATGACAGCCCCTGGAATGCTTTTGGCTTCACAGCCAATAGCACGTTCCCCATTAACTATCAATTACCTCGAAGGGTAATTACTGTGCCGGGTTTACAGATGACAAGAGGATGAGTCAACTGCAGTCAGGACAAGAGGCATGGCAGGGTGAGGACCAGGACATGAGAGCTCGTGGTGTTTGCAAAGACCCAGAAATTTTGGCCACCTGATTTCTCAAAAATCATTCTTTTATTATTCCATTCCATTTATTTCCTTGATGGACGCCTCAAGCAAGCAGAACTTGCACTGTTGCTGCTCCAGTGAAAGTTCACCACCCCAAGACACTGCACTGTGCAAACTGCAGCATCCAACTGCATCAAAGAACAGTCATGATCCTCCCATCATATATACACAATATTCTGCCACCCAGAAAGCCTTTTATCATCTACACCTGAACCTGCCTCTCACCAGCTACTAGTTAAATTTCCAAACTCATAAATATAGAAAAAGAGGTAGATAAAAATAATGCCAGATAGAGAAGACTATAGTATAATAAATATGCCAAGCTAAGTAGATCTCAGAGTACTTCTGAATTGCAGGGCCATAAGCATTTGACAATATCAAAAATCAATGAAGCAGTGGAAAATAATTTAGGAGATGTGTCTTCAAAGTTCATGGAATGCTCCTGGGGTGAATACCTCTCAAAATGTCTCTAAATGTATAGTAATTTTTCTTTGGATGTATAGCCTCAGATTTATTGAACCATTTAATTATTTTGACAGTCTTCACACTTTGACTCTAATCAGGAGACCTGCAACTGAACAACTGTTTATCAGATTGCTTTTGATGAAGCAAAGAAAGCAATCCTTAACGTGCACACATTTCATCTGTACACCTTTCTTACACCGTCCCTCCGTGGGGAAGTGGAGCTGCACCAGTTTCTGCAGAGCAAACTGCACTATGATAACAACATGCTTCCCTTGTGATTTTAGTTCATACTGGAAATCTCATTTACAGCAGTGACACTATTTGTAAAGGGCCACATATGGCTGGGTGAACACCTCCAGCTGCAGACAGTGAAACTATTGCCAACGACTTGAGAGAAAAACAGCACAGCCTTCGTAATCTGAAGTCTGTGACCTGCTGCAGTGCATTAGCCTTCAAGTTTTGGGGCCAAATTTTCTCAAATTTCTCAAATAATCAGCACAGTGAGAGCTACAAACCATGTGTGTGTGCATACATGTGTGAATGTGAGATAAAACCAGCAGCAGGTGAATGCTGAGCTGGTTTGAATGAACAATCCACCATTAATGGCTGGTTAGGTGAAAATATTTTCCTTTGTTTATTAAGAAGCTGTCTTTGGTTTTGATTCATGAAAAATTTTCCTCCTCCTCCTCCTCTTCTGAAGCAATGTGAGTTGCTCCTGCTTTAGATAGGTTGCACCAATTTCTTTTTCCCTTTATTGCTGCTGGTAGTTTTACCCTTCTCCCCATTAATTATTAGCAGCAGAGGAACCAGAAGGAAATGAGAGTTTGGGGAGCTGGCAGAACCCCAGCTGCTGGTTCCCCTGCCCTTGATCTCTGTCCGCAAAGGAGTTTGCCATGGTAGCACCATCCTCATTCCTGCTTTTCTTTGCTCTAGTGTCTTGTCTGGACTGAGATTAGAGCTTGGTTTTGGAATACAGATTGACCTGCATGGTCAAAGGTACTTTTTGTTGAGAGAGAGTTCCTGGAAGGTACAAGCAGATCCTGCAGAAGTCACTGGCAATGGAGCTGTTCTGCAGCACTGCTCTCAGAACATTTTCTCACCCTGGTGTGCAACAGTGACCTGTAATCCAACCTCAACCCCAGGGACTGTAGGGTTTTATCTGGGTCTTTTCAAGTAGTAGCAATTACCTTATCCAATTCAATCTACTTTTATTATTAAACTGTTTATGTACTAGGCCTTTGGTTGGCCAATAACAGTATAAATATGGTGAGTGTATAAAACTGCACAGATCTGTGAGCAAACTACTCCAATCACCTCAGCCTGCTATGAATAATCTGTCCCTGTCCCAGCCATGAGACTCCTGACACCAGGATTTGTGACAGCTGCCAGATGCCCAGCTCCAAGGTGTTCCTCTATTACTGAATTTTGAGTACTTCACTTGTAAAGTACGGTATAAACATGAAAGATGCTAAAAAAATATGTTCTGTTCTAGTGTTCCTTACTAAAAAATTAGAAGTTCCAGAAAATATAATAAGAACAAGTCATTTATCAAGAGTATAAATACAGTACTTTCACCTCCCTACTCAGAGCATGGGCAGATTAAGCTGTGCCTGTTCTCCCTGCTGTCTTCTGAGTTAAAGGCAGTTCTTCTGTTGTCTTTTTAATTAATTTTTTTTCCAAAACAGTGCATGTACTTTGTGGTGCTTCAAATAACACAGCATAAACGTTGCTAAAAAATTACAGAATGCAGAAGTTTAGTGCTCCAGAGTTGGGAAGTGGGAGCAGAAAAGCTGGTTGTGCGTCTCTCAGTTTGCTTGCCCTGACAGTCTTTTTTGGCCTCCCTCTCTGCTGTCTCATCTGATCTGCCACAGAGAGAGATCAAACAGGATGAATCAAACGAGTCAAAGTAATTCAGATAGCTGGGGTTTTTCTCAGCCACAACATCAATTCTGCTGAATTGCAGCATCACTCTGTACATTTAGGTTGTACATTAATGCTGCCCTCTTGTATGATAAAATAAAATAATATTTTTATAACACAGTTAATGCAGCATTTGGGACATTTTCTTTTTTTCTGAAATTTGTTGATTCTAATTTTGCAACAACAGAGCTGAAATTCAGAATGCAAAGGCACAGTTTAGCTGTACAAAGAAAAGATGAGATCCTGTGTTGGAGTCAGAAATGCACAGAATGATATTGCTCTGTCTGTTTGGAAGGAAAAAACCCCTATGTACAATCCAGAGTTTGACCTCTATCCATGGGGAAAACTGCCTACTCTCTGGGAAACTGTGAAATGCTCTCAAGTGTGAACTAGGTGGTAGAATGTTGTGTAATATTGTCACAGGGTGAAAAACCATGTAGTTTTGGGGTTGTTAACAGGGTGCACAGATAATAGTGAAAACTTGCAAGATGGAGGTTTGTTGTACTTTGTATCTCTTCCTCCTTCTTCTCCTACTTCTCCATTTTCTGCAGCAGAGCAAGGTTAAGGTTACTGGATGAAAAATGCCGCAATTCCTCCAGAAGCATTGGAGAATACTGCCAGACATTGGACAGAAAAAGAAAACATCTGTCATTTCAGGTGTTAATTGGTCAATATGCCTATAAGAACGGGCTGCAGATTTGATAAGTGACCATTTTGGCATTCTGAGCTGGTAACATCCACCAGCCTGCTGTTACTTGCTGTACTTTTTAAGATAAGAATTAATAAACACCTATCTGAGCAGAAGAATGCCGAAGTCCCGTCTGTCTCTGAAACCAAGGCAAAATCCTTGAGTTCCCTCCCCCATCAGGGGAGATACATGACACAGGACTGTGTCAATCCTGCAACCTGCCAGAGCACCTGAATAGATTATTCTGTGCTTCCAGAAACACTTGCAATAGCCACCTGTGACATCCCCAGAGTGATGCAGGTGGCAGAGCAGCATCACTGCCCTTTCCCACTGTGACAGCCCCTTGGAAAAGCAGTGGCCTGGTCTCAGACTTGTATTCACTAACCCCTGAACCCCACTGAGACAGGAAACCAGGGTGTATTTAAGGACCGTTTTGCCTCTCTAGGAAATGCACAGTGGGGGATGGAACAGCTGGATGGCACTGCTGACACTGGAAGAATGACAGATTTTAAGTGACAGGAAGAAATGGGTCAGAAAAGGACAGGGGAGAAGTTTGGTGTTCATAAAAATGGGAGTATTTGGGTCTGAACACGGGCAAGGGAAACGCCACGGCTTGAGTGGCACAGGCAGCATTAAAGGAAAGGCTGGAAAAGAGCAGGGCTCAAAGGGAATCCAGCCCTGCTGGGCAGAGACAGCCACAGGCACGGCTTTGATTTCATCTTTTCATCTGCTGACACTGTCCAGAGCTGACAAGAGCGGTGGGAGCAAAATTTCAGTCTATGAAATGAACGTGGGCAGCCTCAGTTCTGCGCAGAAATCCAGACTGACTCAATAAAACAGCTGAGTTTAGTTGGACTTACAGGGGGAAAGCAGACAAACTGAAATTTGGACTGGAGCACCAGAGCCAACAGCAACTTTATATAAAGTTGTTGAGAGCTGTAAAGCCCTGAAGTACTAACAAATGCATTTTTACATCTCATCCTGAGAATCTTACAGATTTTTTCTGGAAATGTCCTAAAAATCTCAACCTTGATATTCAAACTCACAATTGTTTTGAGCAAACCTATTTCCCTGGTGAGTTGCCCTCTTTTCTTCTGCAGCAAATTTCTTCTACTTGACTCCCAGTTCTGCACAAAGTGATTTATAAGAGAGATTGCATTTTTTTCCCCTTCTGGAAATTGTCAGTTTCTGAGCAAGATCAAATAACCTTCTGCGCTTCAGTATTGACTAATTTTAATTATTAAAACCTTTCTCCCAGGAAAAACTCTTCATGCTGCTTGCTGAGAAACCAGCAATTTTTAATAGAATTCAGGGACTTCTTGAGGAGAGCAGGGAAAATTGGAGACAGAATTCTGAATTTATACTGGGCTCACAGTTCTACAACATTTTTTTAGAAGTAGATGATTTTCTTTGCCTTCTTTCTATGTGTCTCCCTTTCAACTTGAGATAATGGGCTTTGCAAAGGCTAGAGAAACAGGAACACATAATTTGTTATGCAGTAAAACTAAATCATATGTATATTTAAATGAATTATAAAGCTAAAACTTACTTTGCATATATATTAAGCTTATTAAAATCAGAAATCAATCTTTTATTATGAATCCTTTTAGTAATGCGCAGTCCCCCACTGACAGTTTCACATGGAATCCTTCCCTCACAACAGCCTGGCAAATTGATATTGTTAAAGTGTCAATGAAAGAAAATAACAGCTACATTCCTATTTGAATTTCTCACATTTAAGTTCTCAGGTTTTCACATCATTGACAAATAATCAGATGTTTTAGCAAGGTAATAAGATAATTACACTGTTGCTCCATAACTCAAAAGCTAAAGACAGCACTACCTGCATTTAAAGTAAAACACAGCTCTGCCTACAGACACCACAAACCAGCCTCTATCACCTCGACAACAAACTGTTTACTGCAGGATAATGAAATGAAATACATGCTTAATGATGTAAGATTGACAAAGTAATAAAGTTATAGAGAGAGTCAACATTATCTTCAATTAGGTGTCTACTTTGGCTGAAGAATTCTTAGCATTACAGTTCAAAGAGCTGGATTTTTATCTGCAGTAATTTTCAGCTCCATTTCATCTGTGCACTAAGAGAAAGGGTTTTTTTTTTCTCTGTGCAGAAGCCATACCAGAAGATATGGTACATAACAAAGAAATTAAATAAAGGAAGAGGTGGCAGGCACAGCACTAGGACTAACTGGAGAAAGTACAGCTGGGAGAATTGGTGAATAGTAATTGCATGGGGGAAGGACTAACAGAAAACCCACAGGAGACATTGCTTGTATAAAGCCATCATTCCTTGCACACCTAAAAAAGAACAACACATTTTCATCACCGTGCACCAGCAGTCAAATATTGGCATGATTTTATGAGATTGGCATCAATTCAAAGGGAACCAGAGTATTTACCACAGCCCAGCACTCCAGCCACACTGGGAGCACCCAAACTGGGGATTGCAGGAGCATCATCCACTCTTTGAACCATCCATCCTCCCCACGGTGTCCTGGCAGGGGGAAGTGGCTGCTGTTGGGGTGGGAGAGGGGCAGGCACCACTACTGCTCTCTGCCTGCCCTCCTCACCCATCACAGAGTTACTCAGGTTGGAAAAGACCCCTGAGCCCAACCTCTGACTGCTCATCACCTTGAGGCGTTGTCACCAAAGGACGCGGTGCTCCATGAGGAGATGGAAGCAGGTTGCACCTTTCACACCCCACTCAGACATTAATTCCCCCGTGGAAGCCACAACATCCCCACGCCGTTGGTATTTCAGGAGTCTGTAGCTCTCCCAGTGGGAGCTGGTGGCAGCAGGAAGTGAACAGTGGGTGTTGTTTGCGTGGCAGACGGGAACATTCTGAAGGCCAGGCCCTTTGCCAGCCAGAGGAAAGCGCTGCTTTCACAGCCTGACCGAGGCCAGGCTTTCTGCTAGCAGAACAGAGTTTACAAATTTGAAAGACTTCTATTTGAATCACTGCCAAAGTCACCTTTTCTAATTGCAGAAAGTCCAACAAACCAAAGATCAGTTCTTCAGGAATTCAGCATTTTAGAGCATGGCTTGCTGCCTGATCTTCTTTCATCAAGACGAAATATCTCTTTGGCATTTCAGGTGTTTCCATTCCAGTATTTCCAGCATTTCAGCTGTATAAACTAACCTGCAAATGAGTACAGACTGTGTTGTCTAATAGGCAAAAAAAGCTTTGACTTCTGTTGTCTGATGTAGAAACTCAGCTGATAAAAAAACGCTGATGTGACTTTACTGCTGCCCCTTTCACCAGCATCACATCCATGCCCTGCATTTGTTCACCAGTGTTTGCCAGGGTGCTGCTTCTGTCACCAAAGCCTTCAGAGGAAGCTAAAGGGCTTACTTTTGAAAGATAACTGGCTTAGTTCTGGCTCCTAAGTGTCACTTATCTTCCCTACTGAGTTTAACGCCACTCAAGTCATTCAGAAACAAGATAATTTTATACTTGTCTGCCTTAAGCTGTACTATCTCATATTCTTCGATAATCCATGTCCTCTTGTTTTGTTCTTGCTTGCTATTTCTCAACTTCAAACTTGCCTATTAAATTACGAACATGAAACTTGCTCTTATGCAATTCACATGAACAGCACAAGGCACTTGCACTTCCCTTAGCTTTAAAACAAGCTTCCAGGATATTCTTAAACCAAAACGAAAAAAACACACTTATCTTCTGCCTGCAGGGCAGATCTGTGCCAACTTTCTCTGAATTGTGGAAACTGCACCTCTGACAGGTGTTAAATTTCTCAGAATCATTTCTAAAAGTTTGACTCTAATTTATCATCTCATCTACCACAGCATTAATATCCTAAAGGACCTCTGACAATTCAATAAAGCATCATTCCAGAAATGCTTTTGGCTATTTTGATTCAAGCTGGGCTTTCTCAAACTCTTTTGTGTTTGAATTCTCAATTTACATTCAAACAGCAACTTCACCAGCAATTATATAAATTTCTTTTTTTTTTTCCTCTTCTATCAGGCTTTAAAAGTTTTCCTTTTACCACATTTTGAGGTGCTGGAAATCAAGTGGAAATCCCATAGTCTCCTGCCAGAACTGTTTGAATTCTGATCTTTTTATGCCTTTCATGGGTGATGTGTCACAAATTGTCATTGTCATGGATCAGTGACACAGACTGAACTCCACAACATGACATTCTTTATCGAGATGCTTTCCCCAACACCATTAATGTTACATCTGAGCCTCTCACAATACTGATGCTGGAGAAATGCAGCTGTTCCCATGTTGGAGGTGACAAGCTGGGCAGAGATGGGAGGGAGATCTGCTCAAAGACAGAGTAGGACTTGAACATCGTTTTCTTAAGTCATAGGTGAGCAACCCAGTCACTAAAGGGGAAGGACAGTCTTGAGAGAAGAGCATGAGAAAAAAAAAATCATAGAATTGTTGGAAAAGACCTTTTAATTTAATCAACTGATATCCTATAACTGCCAAGGCCACCACTAAACCTTGCCCCAGGTGCCACATCCGCACATCCTCGTGCGATGGTAACTTGACCACTGCCCTGGGCAACCTCTTCCAGGGCTTGGCAGCCCTTTGGGGGGAGAAATTTTTCCTAAAATCCAGTCTAAACCTCCCCTGGTACAACTTGAGGTGATTTTCTCTCGTCCTGTTGCTTGTTACCTGGGAGAAGAGACCAGTCCCCACCTGGCTACAACGTCCTCTCCAATGGACAGTACCAACAGCTTCTTAAAATACATCCTCAGTTTTGTTCTGTGCTTTCCTCATATACACACATTGCTGGCATTTTAAGAATATAAAATCCCATGCTTCATTTTTGCACCAAATAGAAAAATAATATTCTGTATTTACAACACACTTCTATGCTCAAGAGAGCAGGTAAAACTGATCATTGCCTTATTTCTGCTTCTTGTTTGGAATCCTAACACTAACCTTTACTTGTTAGTTAACATCAGGCATATTAAACTTTATTTTTTTTCCCCTAGATGATGAAATGAGGACAAAAGGGGTAAGATCTAGATTTTCACTAGACCAAATTCTCTGAACTTTTTTTTGCTCGTCCTTTTATTCATCAGTCTGTGATGTGTCTCTGTCTGCCCTTGCCCATCATGCCCAGCCCCTGAAGAGAAATGGAACTACAGATGGTTCTTTGGCAATGTGGACTGAGGGCTCTGGTGGTTTTTGGAGAAGGCTTGAATTGCTAATTCCTCTGTCAGTGACCTGCGCTGGTGTCCTTTGTATTCGATGTCTCAGGGCAATGCAGCGAACAACAGAAATAGCATCAATCACCACTTCCCCACATTCTTGACATGCAGGAGCCATTTTCTGCTGCTTTTTGGGCTGATTGCTAAAGAAACACAGAATTCTCTCAGAAATTCAGAGCACCATTATGTAACTGAATGTACCAAATGGAGCGTTTATACCGAGTTCATCATCATGGTGTCTGAGCATCTGTTATATTTAAAATGAGAAAACAATTTAAATGCAGTGTTTAGTCAGAAAATCCTGCACGAATCCAGAAATGATGATAGACTCATCTAATAGTGGTTTTCTTCCTACATTACCCCTATTCTTTCTTAAGATACAACTTCTGTAGATGATGGATTGGGTCAGTGCCAAATTACAGCTCGCAGTGAAATTCTGCATCAGTCCAGACATAATCAACATTAAGCGTTTGGGCCTCAAACTTCAATTTGATCCTCACACAAAACGAATTGCAGAGCAGTGTCATTTATTTATATTTACCCAGCTCTTGCTCATCTGCTAACGATGAGTGACAAGAGTGGTTGAGTGGCAGGTCAGCCAAAAATATCCATGTTTGGAGCAACTGGCTCAGCAATGACTCCCCTGTCAAAAACCCTCCCCGAGTCACTCAGCAACCAGCGGCCAAGGAACTCCTCTGTTCCTCTGGGGCTCAATTTGGATCCTTCCTTCCTTGCATTTCCTGCTGTGTGGAGGACAGTACAAATGGTTGTGACACTTGCAACAGTTCCAGCAGCATTTGGATGGCAGGAATCCATCACCTCTCACTTTTACTTTTTCAGCCTATCATTTACTTAATTTTCTGGTGTTAGCACAAAGGTGAAAGTGCTGAGAGCAAATTCTGAGATATGCACGACCAATCTGGTCTCTTCAGCCAGTAATTTGTACTTTTTATTGTAGTCCTGGGGATGTTTAAGAGAAACATCAAATTTTAAATACTATCTAAACTAGTCTCGCTTCCTACTTGCAAATAAATTAAAGTAAGACTTAGGAAAGAAATCAGAATATATATAGATATTAAAGAGAAAGACTTAATCTTCTAGATTTCATTCAGGTCCTATTTTTTTACATTTCCTAGCTGCAGTGGTTGCATATAAACAAGGAATAAGGCTCTGTTAGAGCCTCATCAGTGTGAGATACCAGGTCAGCAGCCCAAATGGCATCTAGAAATAACTAGAGATAACTACTTCAACCCTAAAGCAGGTTATGGCAGATCCTTTTATATATATATATCTTATATATTCATTTTTAGGAGCCATAATACATGCTGAAAATAATACCTCGTGTTACCCTGGGTAAGGCTCACTGTTGAACATCCTTTATTGCAAGTTAGTTCCTGTTACCAACTGCTCTAACAAATGGTTGGACACCATTTGTAGTTTCAGTGCTAATTCCAAGCATGCCATTATTTCTAATAAAGTGGATTCTGCAGCCAAGTGTAGTTAACCCAACTGCATTTCCACTTTACTGCATGATTATTGCATTTCTCTGCACAGCTGTCTGCTCGGAAGCAGGAGAAAAATGAGTTCCTTCCATGCATTCTTAGTCTTATTCTTTTAAGTAAAAAGGAATTCCAATATTGTTTATTTGTCTAGGATACAGTGTCTGGCATATAGCTGTAAGTGTGGATGACAAGCCTTTCTATTAAACCTGTTGTTTATATACATTTCTTTTAAATCACAAAATAACTGTCAAAATCAGTAACAACACAAAACAATGCACAAACCACATTTGTCAGCAACAGCCTAAATAACCTCAGTCTTAATAAAGAGAACATCAAAGAGAGTCAGAGATAAAAACTTATTTCAAGCAACTGGTTTTTTTTAATTTCTCCTTGGTTTAATATAGCAAAGTTAATCCTTTTAACCGATTTTAATCTTAAAACTGCAGTAGTTTGCTAAAATGCAAAGTAAACTGCTGGAAGTACAGGTGATCATGTACAATTCATGTTACCAATTTATGAACAAAGCAAGAGCACCTCACTGCTGTGAGCTTATACATAAAGAATAAAAGGTAAATCTGTGGATTAATTAATCAGGATGTGGGTAAAACCGCCTTGTCAAACACTAACATTTCATGGCTGACTACCCTGGGCATGAGCAGATGGGTTTATTCTTCAAAGATAAGAAAATTCCCCTGCAACCCTGCCAGGGATTGGTCCAGGAAAACAAGAGAAATGAGGACCACAGGTTCTGAGGAGCGGGTCCATGTTCGCACAGCAGGTGCTACGCCTTTCCACAAAGCAGGAGGTACATTTAATTTAATTTAATTTAGGACAATTTTTAAAACAGCTTTGCCTGTCACACAAATTTCACTGATCTCATACCTGTTCATACCCACAAAATTAATGCCATAAATAACTCTTGGGTGATGCGACATTACTGCTCCTTGCAAAGGGTTATACAAGACCTGTAAGACCAACTATATTTTAACAGTGGAGTAACTATTGTTCTTAACAGCTTTTAACTCAGTAAAATTATTTTCCTCACTGGGCACCCACCATGCAGAAACTACATTTCTTTTGCTGTTTTTATTAAACTTTGGATAAACAAAACCGCATAATTATTTTCCTTAATGATATCTTAGACACTTCTTACAGGAACTCTGAATCAAAACAAACATTTAACCTGTCTTCTTGAGAAATTTCATTTGCTTGTGTTCCCTGCTGTGCTGGAAACATGCTTTGTGCTTGCTCTCAACGAGGTATCCCAACAGTTTATCAGGTAGTGCAGCATAATACAAATATTATGGTTACAGATGAGCTGTTCCGTGCTGCCATTGACTTCATGCTTTACCTCCCCTGTCATTTACAAATCAAAAATGTTTATGTACTCAATTATAACTCTTCAGGTGAGAATAAAGGGCATTCCATTATTCCCAAGAGGACTGTGGAAAAATGTGTGTGAAGTACTGCAATATTCTAAATTCCCTGCATTTCCTATTGCTCCATGTTTGGCTGCAGCAGAACATGGACAGTCTTGAGAGGCTAAAAAGTTCTGGTTCTGGTCCAATGCACATTCTTGGGTGATGGAACAAGGCCACATTCTGGTTTTTCATCAGCTAAAAGAGAGTAATTAATCTTAATTCTCTTCTTTTTCCTGCAAAATAGAGCTTCTGTAGCTGGAGGCAAACAAAGAGCTATCAGTTGTTCCGTGGCAAATTAATCTTAAAGGGAGAATCTTCCAAAGAAAATCAATAGGTTAGAACAAGAGTCTGTATTGTCTTTGAGCCCTGAAACCCAACTTAAACTCAAAGGGTGCTTTCAGCAGTGTAAGTCTGCTCTTGTTGTGATGTGCTTTTAATACAGTGTCATCATTTGAAAAGTGAGATTTTAGTATATGAGCAATTTTACTTAGGTGGCTTCACCTTCGTGGAAGACTCCCAGTAATATTTTATACAGACCAAAAGCTTACAGGCATTTCAGGCAGCTTAAAGAAATTATTCTCAGAGGGAACTTAATAGGGAATTATGCTTTTTATCCTGTTGTACTCTGTGTTTAAGACACTTGAATCTTTTAAAATTAGCCTGTTCCATGTGAGAAACTTTGAAAATGATGTCTCCTTAGATGGTCAACCTTTTTTTAAAAAAAAGATAAACCTAATTAATTTAACCATAGTACCCTGGAAACAGCTTTAAAATTAATTTGGGTGCAAGGAAGAAGGACACAACTCCAACACAGAGAAAGTGACAGGTTTGAGAAGAAAAAAAAATGTCTCTCTTCAATAAGCACTGAGACCTTTGTTTGGGACAAATATCCTGTATGTGGTTGTATGTACCTGAGGGGTTTTATTTGCATAAGTTCCATCAGTCAAAACAAGAGTTTGATGTTGACTCATGGTTCCCATGGGTGGAAGGAGAACTTGGCCCTTGGTTTTACCCACTTCTGCACTCGGCATTTTGGTTTGTTATATAAAATGAGTTTATCTAATTCATTGTTATTCTGGGACTTTGTACAAAAGGAGGTCCAGTCTAAAGGAGATTTCATCACTTATTTCCTTGATAACTCACAAGTTAATTTGGCTGCCAGGGTGAAGAGTTGTACATAAAAAGAAAAATATGTGACTAAGGCTAAAAATTTCAGTGAGTGCACGGTCCCCAGAACGGTGACATTATCAAAGTTCAGTAGTACCACAAAGTGATGACTAATGAGCATTATAACTTCTGTGTGCTGTAGAGTAAATGCTGTCATTAATTCTTTATGAGACCTTCACTTGTCCTGCTTTCTGGCTGTCAGAATTTGGTAGAGGACTCCATTGGCTCCTTTGACATTTTTACTTTTTCACTGCAGTTTAATTTGTTTGCTTGCCTTAAAAAAATGCGAACTGGGTAGACTGTAGAAAAAACAACCAATAGTTCCCAACTGAGACAGGACAAAAGTAATTGAAATTAACACATCATAGCAGTACTTTTCACCCTCACCTTATTTTTTTGGTCGGTGAACTGTGGGCTGTAAATAGCAAAGCTACACACCAAAAATCTTCTAATCCTACCAACGTAAATTTTCTCTTTCAGAATTTCCATTGCCCCTTTTTACATCAATGTCCAGCCACTAAAACAGCATCACAAAGGGATTTAGGGGGTGGTGAGAGGACAATGCTTGGGGGACTTTTATATAAAGCTTATGAGATGAGGTTCTGAGTAATTTACTTACAAGAAGAAAACATTTTGCAGTCAGGGCAGAATGTGAGAAATGGAACTGTTTGAATGCATCATTTATTTCTCACCTTATCTTGGACTGAGATAATAAAGGTGTAGGTTACACATAATTGGGGATGCTGCTATAATTCAGATCAGCACATGGGTTGGTGAACTTACGTCTTTGAGTGGCAAAGTGAGGTTTAGTCTGTGTAACTTGACTGTGCACAGCAGATCCTGTAGGGACATCATTCCTGCAGGAAAATCCTCACCACTGTGTTTCACTACTGAATAACCAGATCTCACATTCATCCAAAGACAATGTCACCAATGCAAGCATTAAACCCTGCTTCAGTGAGGTTTAGGGGTTGTTTTTTTCCCTCATTATAATGAGGGAACAGCACATTATAATGACTTTTTTTTACTGGCAGTCTTAGTCTTGGACCATTTGTGCAGTTACAAAGATTACCAGATATAAACCAAATTAATACTGATCTTATTCACAGCATGCAAGTCCAGAAATTTCTCTGGACAGCCTTTAGAATTATCAGCACATGAATGACAGACCTGATTTTTAAATGTGAACATCAGGCTGCTGCAGTTCTGACAATGCCAGAACAAGAACCTCCCTTTTCTAACTGACATCTGAAAACTAAGAAAGATCTTTAGGCTAAATACAGCTGACTAGCCTTTCATCCGTTCAGAAGTACTTCACTGCCACCAGAGTTCATTAAATTTGTTCATCTTTTTGTTAAAAAAAGCTACAAATTGCAGTGTAAATGGTAACAGTGTCTAGCGATCCCAGACAAATCAAATATCAAGGTTCTGGGTAAGATATTTACATAGGCAGAGAGAGACGGGAGCTGTGCCTTTGTAATTTAAAAGTTCCAGCAAATCATAAAACTAAAAAGTGGAAGGAAAGCTGCAGGAGCTAAGGACAACCTGGTTAACAATAATGCAGTAAGTGCTGAACTGTAGGAGCCTTTGTAACCAAGTTTGCAGAATCTGGGGCCTATGAATATCAGTATTTTGAATTGTGCAAGTACTGGTTTTAACAGTTCCAAACTCATATCCCATATGTTTCCTCAGATATTTCAACCCCTGATTCGTCTGTGCTTGGCTTGAGGCTGCAGAGTACAGATTACTTGGTGCCCATGGCAAGTGCTGCTGGAACAGGGAAATTATGTCAGCCCCTGCAGTGCAATCTGTAACTGGATGTGGGTGAATTCCCTGGCTGGCAATTCCGAGGAAAACACGCTGGTGCTGTACCAGTTGGAGCCAGATGGTGACTGAAATTATTAAAATCACACGTACTGCAAACGCCTGAAAAATCACCCTGCTACGAAGTCCCCAGAGCAGAGATGGGATCCTGATACAAACTGAGGGGTGTGTGGGGAGTGTTTGCAAACACTGTATGGGATGATTTGCCACTGGTTAATTGTAATACTTCCCTTCACCCTTTTCTAGGTTCAGCTGATCCACTATAACCATGAGCTGTACACAAATGTCACAGAAGCGGCAAAGAGTCCTAATGGGTTGGTGGTAGTTTCCATATTTATGAAAGTAAGTATTCAGTGCTACAGATTCCTAATATATGGACAGTAAACTTTTCCCTGAACTGTAAATGTAAGAGTTAGACTCCTCATTATGCTACAGCAAATGCCCAGAGGCTCTGATCTGGAATCCAGAGACAGCTTCATCCTGAACTGAGCACACCATCTCTGCTCCAAAGCTTTTACAATATAAGGGAAATGAACAAGTATAAGGAAGGGGGGGAAAAAAACCCTTACATCATAAACATCACTCATAACACCCTAATGGCTATGACAGAAGTTACTAGCTTTGCAGATTTAGTGTTTCTTCATGAAATGTTATTCACCCAATCTCTTCTAGTAGGTTGAGGCCCTGGGAAAGAGGGCATGTCATGCTGATGTGTCAAAGCCAGCAAAATCAGTTTTTCTCACAGTGTTATTTAAAACATCTTAAGCTATCAAAACTGAAAAACGTTAAAACTAGAACTTCTAATATCTTCCATTTCACAGAACTACAAAGACATGTGAATATTTTATATAGTCTCCATCCTGTCGCATTCAAGGCACATAGTTAGGTCTATAACTTACAGTGATCTAACAGTGAACTCAAGGCTTCATTTTTTCCTCAAACCTCTTTAACTACATTGGAGAAACCTTGTCTCTAATTTTATATAAAGAATTTATTTCTCCCCTCCAAATATTGTTAATATTCTGCCGTTATGTATCTCTATTTCATCAGTCTAAAAAAGTGTGTATTTCTGAGTAATGCTGAAATTCACCCATCACACCTTAGGTATGGGATGTCTGTTAGTTCCCCTTAGTACTCTAATCCCATTTCATAAAGCTCCTAACAAAGCATTAGCCTCAGAATTAAAGTATGCATTTCACAGAGCATACTGAATAATTAGATATAAAAGGGCAATTTTCACACAGATCTAACATTTAAGAAAGATATTTAGGCTACCTTTTTTTTTAAAAAAAATCCAAAATGTACTGTAATATGACCCAACAATCTGACTTGAATTCATTAAAAAGGGAAAAATTAAAGAGAAGACAGAGGGAATACTGTCAATATGTAGAAGTACCTCTTGGGAGGTGTCAGAGGATGGACCAGGCTCTGCTCGGGGCTGCTGAGCTACAGGAAAGAGGCAACAAGGGGGCAGAATCTGACACATGGGAAATTGCACCTGAACACGAGGTGTTAGCTCATATGTCACCCAGGCATAAACCAGAGGAAGAGAGCTTTTATTTGCAATTAAAATAGCCTGCTGCAAGGAAATTATATTTATCAATAAATAAAATAATAGAATATTAATTAAAATCTTTCCCAGTATATCAACCACCTGCAAATTCCATCAAAGCTGCTGGAGAAGAAACCTGTGCTCATGCTTTTATCCAGGCAGTAATTTCTGTTCACCCTGTTCTCCCATCCCTGTGTTTTATTTATTTTACCAACTTTCTATAAAGCTTCATTAGAAAAGCAACTAAGTAATTATTTCCTTCTCCCACAACAATGAAAAAAAGGCAGAACCCAGTTGGAGGAGTATCAGAGCTTGAGCGTGTGGGTGCACACATGGAAGAGCTGCAGTTCTGGCAAGGAAATGTTTGTGAGAAGATTTTGACATTGTGCATTTTCTCTTCTGCAGGTATCTGAATCATCAAATCCATTTCTAAATCGTATGCTTAACAGAGACACCATAACGAGAATAACGTATAAGAGTAAGTTTCTTTTCATTTCCTCTGGTAACAGCTGTGTTCTTTCAGTATCAAATAACACATTTAGTGATCCTGAAATAAGAGGCACTTCATGATGGGCAGAAATTCCAGCTTTGCATTGCCAGCAACTCTACATGATAAACTCAGGAATGTGAAAAATCTCATTAGGTCATCACTTTATCAAATGAATTTTGAACTTCAAAGTCTGTTTTATGTCTGAAGGTGCAACAGATTAACGAAATTATATTTGACACATACATATACTGTATTCACACAGAATGCTCAGGAGGAACTGCCTACTGTGAGCAATAAAAGGGACATGTGGAGCAGCCTGGGTTATATCAGATCTGGTTATGTCAAGATGCAGCACCATTAGCTGGATTTAGTATTCATCAGTGTTTTCTTTTTGTACAGAGAAGTTACCACATTCCTATTCAACAACTGCTGTATTTAACAGATACAGAAAGAGGTCATTAACATAGCTTGTATATTTGTTGTATTCACATCTGGAAAGCCTTAAACTGATGATCCTCAATAATTCCATGTTCATATACTGACCTGGTGGAAAACTGGAGCTTAATTAAGATATTTTAGAGAAAGTAAGGAAAAATATGTATAACAAATTCAATCTCTTCTCCTGAAAACCTCGTTTCCTTTGTCAAATATTCCAAGCTGCCATGAAGTTCGTAAGTTCAATGATACCAGAATTTAACTTTCAGAAAGTACGCAGCAAACTGGTAACACAATTTCAGCTCCTTGTCCTCTCCTGCAACACACACACCTTTCACCCCACTGATGTTTCTCTGATTTTACCTGACAGTTAACAATTCTTGTTACATCTTTGGTCCAAATAAGAGGCTTCTGTGATGATAAAACTCAGTTCTCTACAATACCTAGGGAAAGGAAGGCAACAGAGGGTTCTCCTCAGAATGTTTTTTCCAGATTGTTCTATCAGTATCAAATGTCATCTTCTCTGCGTGGAAGAAGCAGATCAGTCCCATTTTTAAACTGCTTGTCTTGATTCCTTGCAAAAACAGAGCAATGCTGTTCTGCAAGAGCTTCCTGCCTACCAGAGCTGCTGCAGCATCCTGGAAACAGGAAATTATTGTTAAGGCTGTGTGTGCTTTTGCTAGCTTTTTCACCCACAAATTCCGTATTCCCAGCTTCTCTCTGGGGATCAGCCAGATGTTCTCCCATGGAGCCACACATTCCCAATACCAAATATTTCATTTGTATGCTGCCTTTACAGAGGGAACTCCTCCTCTCTGGGGTTGTCAGCATCCCACAGCCTCCCCCTGCTTGTTTTGTCTCCATACAAGGGAAACACAATTCCAATCACACCTAATTTGGGTTTCCTAAATGAAATTTTGCATGAAGATGAACACACAAAACACAGGCTGGAAATGCAGTGATTAACAGAATTGCTTTAATTTGTAACCACTGTTTTCGCTAAGTTTATCTGCTAAAATTAAACCCCGGGTAGACACACAATGCACACAGTATTCCACAGGGCACTGGGTTACTTACTGTAGTAACAAGTATTGACTGGGAATTTTTAGTGTAAATTGGAAACGTGAAAGTGTTATTGAAAGTAATTTTGCAGTTGTCTTGCATGATGGATTATAGCATCATTGCTGAAAACTAATTTTACCTCTTACACTGCAAGGATTTCTAGTGTGCCTTTAGCAGCTGGAGTTTTTCAGCTTCTGCTTTACGGCTCCACTCCTGAAGTCAATACTCAGCACGGTGCTGACAAAATGCCCAGGCCCAGTGTGCTCAGGAGGAGTGTGGAGGGAATGATAAATGGAGCACTGGCTCAGAGTAAGGACAGTTCATAACATAAATAAAGGTGGTTTGGTTTCTTTTAAAGAACAGCAACAAAATTAAGTGCTATCTCTCCTGCTGCATGAAATTTCCACAGGCAAAATGCATTAAAAGGGAAATTTCTACTCTTAGATATTAATGGTTACAGTGAAGTAAAGTGGACCCCAAGGAATTTTTAAGGAGATTTTAAATGCTTATTTTATTCTGTTATTGCAGCCCAAAAAATCTACTGTGAGCAAGCTGAAACAAGGGGTCTTTCAAGCAGGCTTTAGTCAGAAGCTGTGTGGATATCTCAAAAGAAAAACTGCTTTATTATTCCTCATTAAGTGTGCTATTGAGGGGATAAGTTAGTTTTCTTTCAAACCAGTTATGCTACATGAGCTTTCACCCAGTGTTTGCTTAACATAGGAAAAAAAAGTAACTTTTTAGATTCACAAAATTCCACATAAAAATTTGGTCTTGTCATTGTCTGGTAAGCAGAGAAACTGAGGATCTCTACATTCCTTACCCTGTAAATCTAACCTGGACCCTTTTCTGGGTTATCATGATATGAACTTTAAAATCAAATGTACCTTCCTCCACTCAATAAACAATATGCTCCCTATAAAAAGCATTATTATAAAGAGAACATACACAGAATTCGCTGTGAAAGCAAACACCACACATCTATTACAAACCTAGGGATGAAAGGATTTCCATCATTTCCTAAGTAAATTGTCAGAGTCAGGGCCTTTATGTAAATGAATGTGAAATCTAATGAAATCTAATTTGTAGAGAGAAGAGTTCCTGAGTTTGGAAATCACCCTAAGGTACCAGCAGACAATGGGAAACAGACTGTGGGCTGTAGATAGGAATGATGCAGGGGATCCAGGAAAGGCTGGATGGGTTTATGAAAAGAAGTTTGTCACTGGCAAGAGTTCACACGTGGTGATTTTGAGCATTTTGAACATATTTGCAGTAAATATAAGCAAGACTTTGAAGTGCTGCAGTCTGGTGTTAATACCAACCCACCAGGTCTGCTTCAGCTCCAGAGCAGGAAACCCTTACCAAGATACGGGGAAAGGGCAGACCTGTTCATGGGAAGGATGTTGGTAACCAAATCCTTCTTGTGTAGTCTTCCCTCATGGAGCCATCTGACTTCCCATGGGAATATAACTCATACACAGGCATTAATAACTACTGCTTTTTCTTGGACAAACTCTTGTTTCATTCACCTCTATCTTCCACTTTTCCTGAAATGATATTTTCCTCCAGTTTCCCATATCAATATCCCTCATCTGTATTAATCTTCAGTTAGCTTTCCATCTCCTAGTAAACATTTCAGGGCAATTTCTACCTGGTTTAAATCATTTTAGCTCGGCTGAAGCCAATATGGCTGTGAGAAAGCAGATCTGGTCCTCAGGGATCTCTTCTGCCTGACTCTGTGCCACTTGGTGCTAAACACACCACGCTCCGTGGCTCATAAATAATGAACAGGATGTTCATGTGGGAAAGGGAAAAGTGTGTCATGACTCATTGAAAACAGGAGCTGGCATGAAAAAAATCCATCAGTTCTCTTCTGATGCAATTCTAGCAAAATTGCCAGCGCACTTCAAATGTTTTTAATGAATAGGACACAGGTGTATTCAGTCATCTCTACCTGTTCAAATATAACTGCATTTTGACTGTGTTTTCATGCTTCTGTCTGGAAAATTGGGGTTTAGAAAGAGGCTATCACAGGCCATGGGCCAGTGAAGCCTGGGCATATTAAAAGAGGTGACAGTCAGCCACCTACCAGACACTAATGGCACTTTCCCCTCCGCCTGAGGATCCAGCCAGCCATCCAGCAGGGCAATCACCCTGGCTCAAGCTGCAGGGACAGGGCAGAGGGCTCTATTTTTGACAAACAGGAGAGGACCTGCCAAGATTTTATTTTGTAAAATAACAAACACATTTAAAATATGAAATAACAGTAAGGCCCTGGTCAGTGAGGCAGAAGCATTACACTCTCACCTTGACACTTTAACTGATGCTGTAGCTGCCAGTATTGCTGCCCCAAAACCCCGTACCATGTTGACTGTGCTGTGTTAAAACAAAAAACAAGGTCACATTTGCTCTGCCTGTGTTCTTTGATTTTCTGTTGCCCAAGACAATAGTCTGCAGCCTTTTTTTTCATTAGATTTTGTGAGACAAGTCTTCTGCTCATCTAAGTTTTGTCCTTCAGCTACAATATGTTTAATTCAAGTTAAATTATGCCTTTCTTTTTTAGCTCTTATACACTTCCTTGATCATTTGGACTTCTCTGCAAATCAATGCCAGCTCTTGTTGAGCACTGAAAGAGGGAACACACCTCAGTGTGCACATTTCCTTGCCTGCATTTTAATGTTCCCTTTGCAAATGAACCAAATTGGAGACACCACACACGAGTGAAAGGGTTCAAAGAGATCTCAAAATGTTACAACTCATAACCACCTCAGCTTTCTCTGAGATACACACAAGCAGAAGTGTATCAGTAATAAAACATGTTTATCCCCGAGTGGATGAACTCCTACAGCCTAAGATTTGGCAGGAAATCTGAGTTTTAGCTTTGACAGCACTGCCAAAATACTGCAGGGCCAGCATTACCCAAGGGAAATAGTGCAGGTAGTACAGCAAACACCGAAGAACTCTGATGAATTTTGAAAGATATAACCATATCTCATTATATTTTGGTACATATCCACAGAATAAATTCTCTTGCAGAGGAATACACCTCATTAATTCCCAGGGAGCCTTACAATAAAGGCAGGGACCCTGGTGCTGCTTCCCAGCAAGCTTTCCACCCAGAGTTTAGCTTTGTGAGGGAGCTGGCACTGTACCCACCCCACTGTACACATGAAAGGCCAGGAGGCTTCATGGAGCAGCTTTATTACGGTGCATTAACTGAAACTTCCTCTCATGCCAGACGGGCAATTAAGTTTTAACTCTCTTGGCCTTCCCAAGGCTTTGTTGAGAAAAAATTGTTAATCACCCCAAAAGATGGAAAGTTGGCATTCTCCAAAGGCTTCTGCATCTCCAGCAATAACTGCAGCTTCCCGAAGCTTTTGACTCCAGTCCCTAAATGTGATTCAGTTTCCCCGTGAGTGCCTGTGCTCAGCTCAGTGTGTGAATGGGAATCTCAGTGCAGCCCCACCCAGCAGCATCAGGGATGTTATTTGTGTTACTTGTTCTTGTCTAAACTGCTGGAGCATCCAGAAATGTGCATCTGTTAAACTTCATTCTTTGGTAAAACTGAACATCATGTTCTAGAACTAGGAGACATGAAAGGTGGAGGTGGGGGGGGATGTTTATTGTTGTGATGCCTTAGGTTTTAGCTTTTACATTTTTCAAAATTCTGCGTTCCCAGTGTGTGACTCTGAGCTACCTTGCAGCCTGGCAGCTGCTGCTCTCTCATGCTCACACAGACATAACAAAGCCTCTCCAGGCCTGCTCTGCAAGGACACCCAGCCCGTCCCAGGCCCAAAATGTGTAACCCAGCACCTTGAGAAGGGGGGCGAGCTGAGGGGCAGTTCCATCATTAGCTAAAGTTTAATTGGGGAATTTATGCTGATCTGCAAATGGCCCAAACCTGTAACAGTGTGAAGAACTCGTGACTCGGGGTCCATCTCGGGTGCAGCCTTTGGCCTGCCCAGGGTGTGCCTCTGAAGGCCTTTCCAATAAATATCCACCTTTATTCCCTTACCCCTGTCTGGTCTCTGTTTCCAGGTTTGGCCTCTTTAGGCATCAGTTGTTGTTGTTTTTGTGATGCTGCTGTTTTACCTGATTTGTTTTCCTCCTTTGTTCTCCAGATGATGCATATTTACTACAGGGGCTTAATATTGAGGAACTTTATCCAGAGACATCTAGTTTCATTACGTATGATGGGTCAATGACAATTCCACCCTGCTATGAAACAGCGAGCTGGATAATAATGAACAAACCTGTCTACATAACAAGGATGCAGGTAAAGCAATTTACAAATTACTCAATCTAGGATAGGTACAAAATAATGTTTTAAGCATAATATTTATAGCTTTACAACAAAAATTAGATTAAACCCTTGTGCTGTAGGGATCTCTGTGTGCAATTTATACAGTTTGCAAAAGCATTGAAGAGGCTTTTTGTCAAAATAAAAATATTAACTGTTTGGAGCTCCGTCAGTATCCACACACACAAACTTTGAGGGGGGCCCTGTTTTCAGTGAGGGTTTGAAACAAGTGGTCTCCAGCAGTCTCTTCACAACTGCATTATTCTCTGATGCTGTGAACAGTTACTTGGGGACTCTAAAACAAGCACAGCAGTGTTGTACAAACATAACTGAGGTTATTAAGGATAACAGAGGCCATTCCTAGGTCTGATTAAATACCTGTTGATAGCACATTAATGTGACAGAGATACAGCACCTGGAGCCTTCTGGAAATAAAATCAGCTGATGCTTTCTGGTATAGAATAAAATTACAGGATACACACCACAAATACCTTTGGAAAAATCAGACTGACATATTGAAGCCCCTGTTAGAGAGAAGCATAAGAAATTATGCAAGAGAAAACACAATTTCACATCTGAAAGGAAGCTGTTGAGGAAACACATCAGTGGAAAAGTCTCAAAAACTACATTTCTGTACAGCTCGCTTACAATCCAACGCCTGGCATCAGAAAACAGCAAATTTAACACCAACTGCCCTCTTCTCCAGAGTTTCCATCAGTGAGTTGCCTAAGCTGAACTAAAACCTCCTCTCTTACATACTGGAACCCCAAGGAATACTTGAACCACCATCTGCCTGCCCCAGGCAGGCAGCAGAAGAAATCTGGCCTGAGAAATGAAATTAGGAACAAGAAAACAACCCTAAATATCACTTTGGGGTTTAAAATCATATTAATACTGTAAATAAGATGACTTTAAAAAGCCTGAGATGTTTTATTTTTATGATATTCCTTGTGTCCAGTTTAGTCTGGAGGCAGAAAAAGCACTTTGTTTGTTTTCTAAATGGGTGATTTGGGAGAACGACACAGCTGAGAACAGGCACAAATGCTGAATATTGTGAACTTTTCAAACACAGAACCTGAATATTTTCCTACAAGCAACATTTTTAGGTAGAACAAAAATGTGCAAAGTAAGGATTAGAATATTTCTAGTCTGTGCTGCTACCTATGGGTTATAACCTCATGATACCTGCTCCTTGTCGTGCTTTAATGGTTATTTACATCCTGCATTAATACTTAGTTATATCCTCCATTATTAGTGCTGCAAATGGATTTCGTGAATACTTAATAATTACATTCTGTACTCAAACTGAAAAAGCAATGCCCAGCTCAAGTTTTCCCTAGAAGCTGTTAAAGACTTCCAGTATATAAAACTCAGCTACTGGATTTCCCCACTAAATGCCATAAACTAACCTCTTAAACTGTACACTGACGGGGAAGATACTTTCTTTTTATATCTTTAAACCAAAATACTGAGGGGATTTCTCGTTTGTAACTTGAAACTTCTTTTTCCCTCTCTGATTTTGGTTGACTTGAATCAATTAAGAGTTGCATAGTCACCGTAACAGCCATTTCTGCCAGCCAGTGCTGGATGCACAGGATGATTCAGTAATTCCCTCTGTGCTGTGAAACCATCTCAGGAGAAGGCCAGAGTCTGCTGCAGGAACATTCACACTCACAGCATACACGGTATCATGACAGACCTGTCAGCAGAGAGAGGCTCTCACTTTTTAACATCATTAATTTCACGACTTCAGCAGCATCACTGTCAGGTTTCCTTCCCATCCTCCTGGCCCCTACCTGGTTCTTGAGTAACAACCACCAAAGCTGTGGCTTCTCAACTGAGAGCTACACTGATAGCTACAAAATTCAGGAAATTAGCTCTTGTCACTCATCAAGTTCATTTGCTTTGCACCAGCTGCTGCCATCCAGCACTGTGGATTCCATTTGTTTCCTGCTCAGCCAAGGACACCTCAATGCTGTTTCCAGTTGCTCCCCACAAAACTGGTTACTCTCATTTAAACTGGGGCTCAGAAACAGAGGAGCACACAAGGAATGGTCTTAAGTTACCTCTGACTACAAACTGCCAGAGTTAGCTTAAATTCTGTTTTACCGAAACTCTGTTTTACTTCCATTTATTATCTAATCTATTTAACAGTGTTGTATGGTGTTTACTTACAGCAAAGACCGGTACTAAAACCCCCTTGTTTTGTGTTTATAGATGCATTCTTTACGACTGCTAAGCCAGAATCAACCATCACAGATATTTCTGAGCATGAGCGACAATTTCAGACCAGTCCAGCCTCTCAACAATCGATGTATCCGAACCAATATCAACTTTAGTTTACAGGGAAAAGATTGTCCAAACAATAGAGCACAGAAACTACAATATAGAGGTACGTTCCACCTCAAGAATAACCCCTTCTATGCTTGCACTGAGCTTCTTTCTTTGAGAAATCCAAGGGCATAACAAAGCACACAAATAAAAACACATAAAACTCCAGATCTGGGGGAATAACTGTGTCAGCCAAATGCCACACATTTGAAATAGATGAGGAAATGTGCAGGAAAAGCATGACAAAAAAACAGCCTGGGACAGCCAATAGGTTTTTAGGAGTATATACGACAGGCCCTTGGTTTTCTAGCCTCATTTTAAAGTCTTCTCACCTTACAAAGTGCATTTTGCTCTGGTTTACTCACCCACAAGGGGGATGAGCTAGTCTTGATGACAACTGATCTGAAACAAAATTAATAATTGACAAGACTTAATTTTGCTTTCAAGGTGCACCACCATAACAAACACCTAAATTGCTAAATGCAGTATCAAGCAGTGGGTATTAAACAATGAAGCAGCTCAGTCACCTGCAGTTAGAGTCTTACACTGCCACAGCTGTGGCTCACAACTGAGCTTTAATGTGTCTCATGCATCTCTGAGCCCATGCACACAACTGTATTGCCTGAAAATAACGGTGTTGAAGTGCCCTCCCAGCAGTAATATCATCATTATGAAGGAGTAGCACTGAAGGCTGGAAAAGAAAGGACATTTTCAGCAGCAAGGCAGATGACTGTGTTGCAATACTTCAAAGGAACAGTAATTCAGACTTAATTTTTTTCTGGAAAGAGGAGGAAACTGAACCTCCTGGCTTTTTTAAGACATTTTGTCTAAGGGCCTAATACAGTGTTAAATCAATTTGATTCACAGTGTTAAACCAGTTTCACATTTGGAGTTTATTAAAGTTTTTTTTGTTTCTCTTCCAGTAAATGAATGGCTCCTCAAGTAAGTGAGACAGAGCAGGCAGAACCCAAATCCTCAGTGGAAAGCTCCTTCTGGGAACTGACATCATCTACAATGCACCCAACCTCCCTCTCTGGGCTCACGTGCACCACGTGCTGTGGGAAAAGAGCTGCCGTGCTGGAAAACTCCTCAAAATTCATTCATATGATCGGTGGCCATTTAAAAAAAGAAAAGGAAAAAAAAAAAAACAAAACACCAACAAAAAAAACCAAACCAGTATTACAGTAAATGTGATTACAATTTCCCTGAACTAATTTAGAGTCACAAAGAAAGACTTTTCAGCCTTTGTACATATGAAATTCTTCCTCTGCTCCCCCCTCTCCCTCAATTGAAAAAAAAAAAAAAAAAGAAAAAGAAAAAAGGTGGCTTGGTACAGCATCAAAGTGGAGTTGTGTTCTGTGTGCCAAGTAATCCTTGGAAAGCTCTCATTATTTCACTATCATTAATGGATACTGACAAGACAGAACAAGACTACTGTAAAGGAAACCTATTTCTAGGTTATGATCTTTCTGTTAATTTAATTTTAAAAGGGACAGACTTTGAGAGATAAGTACTGTAAATATATCACTGCAGAATATAAAGGAAATTGAAATATTTCCCTCTGTCACATATCTGTAGTAGGATTTGGCAAAATCAGAACTGATCCATTTTCTGTTTCTTGTTTTACAACAGATCATACGTTGTGTTGGTTACTATTAACAGCTCAATAAATGTGTTTAACAAATTAATTTAGTAAAGTTGCTTTGACTTCTTTTTTCCTTTCTGAAATAATAACCCTCTACTGTGGATGCATTATTTGTGTTTTTCTTTTTTTTTTTCTTTTTTTTTACTTCATTTCTTTGTTTGCAGCCCATTTAAGTGAGTTAATGACAACTGGGAATGCACTTAGAGGTGGTATAACTTTAACTCCACTTTATGGTCCATCATTAACAGGAACTGGGCTCAGAAGCAGAAAGCTGTTGAAACAGATCTCAGTTTAAAATTGCCATTTTCCTTGCTGAAGCCATTATTGGGACAAACATTCAGTCCTGTAAATTGGTGGTGAAAGGGATATTTTTTCTTTACAGATAAAGCAAGAGCTGACCAAGTAAAAGGAAATGCCTTTTTTCTTGTTTATAATGGTCATTCACTGTGTTTGGTTACTGTCAAGAACTCAATAAACGTGTTTAACAAGTTCACACAGCGCATGTTTGACCTTCTTGAATATTGAGGGATTTTTCAGGTTAGTTTTTTTTTCAGTCTGGAGAGGGGTCAGGCCTCATGATATCCCATCCCTAATGCTCACTTTGTACCACATTTAAGTTCACAGAAAGCAAGATGAAGCCAGAAAATGCACTGGCACCAAGGAATTGTTTACACCAAATGGAAGAACAGGCCCTACAAGAAGTGTGAGGGAACTGCCAGGGAGCTTTAATGTGACAAAAATGTTATTTTATCTGTGCCTGAAGAGAACAGTGCAGGGAGAACCTGACAGGGAAGTCCAGAGTCTGTGTGGTTTGGAAAGATTGCAGCTTGTAAAGTGAGAGCAGGCCAGGACTGGCATTCAGGGGACCCTCAGGATAGAGATGGAAAACTGTGAGGAACCCAAAATTGCCACCAGTTCAATTGCTCAGTGCAGGGAAGGCTCTGGTGAGAAGCGCTGACACAAAGGTGCCCTGTCTGCAGCAGGCATTGGGCTGGTGACCCTGACCTGGAATCCTCTTAGTACAAGTGTAATATTTGATCCTCAAGTTATCTCATTCCCAGGATCCTGTTAGCACCCATATAAATTACTTGATTCTCAAGGTATTTAACTTCCAGGATCCTGTGTGCATATGTGTAATACACTTGATCCTTGAGCTGGTTCAATTTAAGCGTTTCAAATGACTTCCAATACCGTGCAGTGGTCTGAAAAATCCACAACACAACCACAGAAATGTCACACAGCGAGTATTACACTGTAGATTAATACTGTCAAATTCTGTAACTGAAAAAAAGCAAAATTACCACCTTAGGTTTACCTACCTAACAAAAAACTGAAAAACAGTGGAAGTCACATGCCTTCAATATTTTTGAGTGATCTATAATGTACACATTTGTTTCTCCTACTTGTTTGGGGTCTTTTAAGCTTCTCTTAGGGTGCAGAGTAAAGTTACTGAGAGCATAAAATCCACAATGCATCAATGTATATTTTGGACAAATATCCAGCAGTTGTTGGTCCAAGATTTTCAGTGACAGAAGGTAAGGCAGATAGGACAGGCCTCCACTGTAAAGCTTTTAATAAGTAATAAACCCTATTTTCTATTTTACTGAAAGCTGATTGAAGGGATTTAAGCGGAGGTAGAGATATGATAGAAGGGACTAGTCCTAGGAAGGAATCATGCTGTACTTTGGATTAGGCTGCAATATAGGAGCCCTGCAAATTGGGAAAGGGAGCAATCATACTGGGACACCACAAATATATTTCTCAACATTTCTAACTCCATTTTGTGAGCAAAGAAACTGCGTATCTTGCCATTAATTGCTTAGGTTTTTATTTTAGTCGTAGATTGCAGCAGAAATAGACCCAAATAAAACTTAGAATTAAGTGTTTTGCCTATTTCAGTAGCACTCACATTTAGACATCCAGCCCCAGTTGTTCAGATCAGGCACGGAGCTCTGTCAGGAGACTGAGCAGCCAGAGAAAGCCACACCTGATCACAAAAAGCAAAAAGATAAAGTTCCAGGATCAAACAGCTGGCACAGGCTGGGTGCTCAGAGCCCACACAACACCTGTCCAGGGTAATCCCTCCACCCACGATGCTCAGCAGAGTCTGGCTGCACACAGAGCCCAGTACTCTTGGGCTGAATGTGGCCTCACTGCCACCCCTGCCTGAGCCACTCTGATCAGGACTGGGATTTTTCACTGGTGGTGAGGCTCAGCACAGAGGGGAGGTACCTGGCAGGTAAAGCACACATGGCAGGGCCAGGTATTCATGCCATGATGATAACAGATATTAAGAACCTAATAATGGGAGGAAATGCTCAGATTTGTCCACTCACAGTGAAGAACATGCTATTAAAACAGGTACCAAACTATCAAGCTCATCTGATGATAAAAAACATGAGAAAATTCAAATTTACAATACTCTAAAACCCTCTGCTTCAAGTAGTAGTCAAAAAAATGTAACAGCCAAGTTTTATAAGCTCATTTTTTCCTCTGATTTAACCAAAACCAAAAAATATTCCCATGCAGAAACTCAGAACTAAAAGAGATCTGTGGGATGAAAGCAGAAAGCAGACTTTCAGCATAACAGTACCTATAGATACCACACATCTGTCCTTCCACCTTCCTGTTCCAGCCTTGAAAGCTGAACCAGCAAGGAAACACCTCAAGGATGTGCCTGGAAGCTTGGATATTTTATTATAAAACAAGCTCCTGTAAAACAAAAACCCATCCTTTCTCACCATTTAAAACCTCTCACTTTTCTATCAAGCAGAGACTCTGAAAGAAGAGAGGCAATGGAAATTGTGCTGCAAAACTGAGACCTGAGATCACACCACCAGGAGCAAAGACACGTGAGGGTGTGCAAGGTTGTACTCCCTGCACTGACCCAAACACTCAAACACAGGCAAGGAACTCAGTCAAAATAAGTTGGTCTGCAAAGATCAGAACAACTCCAAAATCAGCCAACTCTTGTTTCTGTGAATAGCAGTGCTTGCTCTGAGTGTTCCACTAATGCCAACACTAATTGCTGCTCATGTGACATTAGTTCGTCAGGCACCAGAGACACTGGGGGCCTGGTGGAAATCGTTTTAAACTACTTTGTATGTCAAAGAGTAGGATATTTCAAGACATTTATTATAAAACAAAGAAAAAACCCCAGGATAATACTTCAGAATCCTTCCTGCTTCTGACAGACCCTGCCTTTGCTCTCCCTATTTTCACTTTCTGGGGATTTCACTCCTTGTTACTTCCACCAGTACCCTCCTCTTACAAAAGCAGCTCTGAGCAATACAGTAAAGGTTTATCCCACAGAATCACAATGCTGCCATGAATATATGAGAATTGGCAAGTTTCTTGATACACACTATTGCTGGAATCAACACAATTCAGCAGCCATTAAAAATTTTTAAACGAGCTGGTACATATATTAATTGGTGAAGACAGGCTGGAAAGTAGGATATGATTGTACCCAGAATGCCAAGACAAAAAGGCAAGTAAAACCCTTCCAACATTTAGGGTGTTCCTCATGATCTTTAATATTAAAGGAGAAGGATGGTCCATCTTTTTATTTTACTTTTTAAAGTGCTCAGGGTTAACTTCACCAAAATTCCATCTAAGTCTGAAAACAAAGCTGAAAATTTTGCTGCTTTCAGGAGGTGAGCCTTCCCTAAAAGTCAGGAACTAAAAGGAAAACTGTAAATGGTCAGTGTATTTTATTGCAAATACCAGATTTGTAGCAAAAGGCAGATGTTTTGCACATTGTACTTTACATCTCAAAGCTTTAGTACTGAACACTGCACCCCAAAAATTCGCAGGTATTTGGTTCCTAAACTCAAAACACTCTGAGTTTTTCAGGGAGATAAGCTATAACTGCTCCATGTTTGGATTCTTTTTATTAGATTTTATTCCCCAGATACAGTGGCTGACAAAGTATGGAGAGTTTACTGTAAGAGATGCTGATTTACTGGCAAATGGCTCAGCAGAGTTCTCAACAGCACACCGTAAAATTATTCAAGGAGCCTGTTTGTATGGCAAAGAACAAGCACCATTTATAATGTGAAATGTAATGCAGGCAAACACTTTTTGTTTCCTATGGTGTCAGGGTTCTATTCTAATAACTAAAGATGTGTCAAACACATACTCAGAACAGAAAATGAAAAACAGGATAATAAATCTTCTAAGGACAGGAAAATAACACTTAGTATTTGAATAGAGGAAAAAAAAATCCTTAGAAGCATTACAAAAACAGCACAAATTTTGATGCAGTTTATGAATTTAGGCAGATGCTCCCACCCCATAAGGGGAGAAATAGCTGGAGCAAAAAGTAAATCCAAGGGGAGAAAAGTTACAGTGAAAAATGGTGTAGCTGCCCCAGAAGGAAGGTCAAGGCTATGAAATTCACCCTTGGGTGCGTAATCCCAGCACAAGGAGCCAGCCAACACCTCACATCCCACTTTCTGAAGCATTCAGGTATTTGCACCCATGGCACGTGTTCAAAGGCACCAGGACCACGTGTGAGCTTGGTCAAGGGAAGCTGATGCTGAGTCAGGGTCAGAATGTCCTTCCCAATCGCTCGAGGGCCATTTTGGATGTGTCTCCTCAAGGATTTTGTGAACCCTCCTCAAGGATTCTGCAAAGAAATCCCCAGAAATGCCTCATGCTTGCTTCACTTGCTGTCCTGCTGCACCACCCAAGCTTTAGTGAGACTCCCTGGAAGTTTATCCCTGCAAAGCTGCCCTAAAGGATTCCTGGATAAGTGCCAGATTTAATGTGCTGGATGAGAAAGTGATTGTAAAGTGATGGTAAAGAGGTGGGAATATGTCAACATGATGAGGAAATATCCTATTAATATTCAAATATGTGATAAAAACCTTATGCAGGAATGTTAAGACAACATAGAAAGTCATAAACATGATGGCAGAAAACAGAATTTGGGAGAATCACAAGGGGAAAAGATTGGTCTTTTCCCTCTGTCCTGAATTTTCCCCTTAACGATGCAGCAATATACCAGCATGCTGATTTCAGCTTGCTGCCTCCTTTCAGACATAATTTAAATTTGACAGCAATAGGAGTAACTGTGACATTTTCAGACATTCATGCCAAAGTTTCACAATACTGGAGGCCTCGCTCATTAAACATTTATTTGTATCTGTGTTCCTCAAGCTGCAGAAAAAGATACAAAAATGGAACTCCACTGACAAACATTGCACCCAGCTGCTGCCCGTGTTGCTCCCACACAGATGGGCAGATGAGACACTTAAACTGAATCACTGAGACTCTGCCCTCCTGCAAGCAGTGGCCTCTCCTGGAAGCATGTGAATTATCAAAGGCAAATATCACCTCCTGAGATCTTAAATCATGTAGCCCAAACTACAGATCAACAGGACTTTGGCTTTTAAAAGTCTTGATGAATCCCTGCATAATTCCGAATACAAAGGATGAAGAATCGTCAAATAATTCCAGGTTTCAGCTTTCACAAATTGACTCTTTCCACTCCTCCTTGCATGTTGCTTGTCTTACAGAGAGAACTTCTTCATAAGGGACAAACTTTCCTGCCAGCATGGGAAATGTCAGAGGACATGGCTGTTATCCCAGGTAAGGTTTCTGCAGGGAGTCTAAACGATCTCAACTGAAATATCACAGCTCTGCCTTTTGGAAGGCTGATACAGCCAATGAAATAAAACAAAAACAAAAAACAGACAAACAAATAAACAAAAAAAAAAAGACTAAAGCTGGTGGAATTCATCAAATATTCTAATAAACAGCTCATTTCTACTAAAGACCTATCATTCAATGCTGTTTTTTTCACCACAGTGCACAAGGGTTTCAGTGCCGTGTGGGGCTTCACTGAGGATGCACAGCCCTGGTGCTGGATTTCAGCTCAGAGCTCACCCACCTCCTTCCTCCCCACATCATTCTTATTCTGGCAACTCAGACAGCACTTTAGTTTAATTATTAGTGTGTCTTTCAGATTCTGCTATTCCAGGTACTTCCCCTGCACAGCAAAAGAATTCCCAGCAGGGCTGGGAATGCGCTGCCCTGCCTCTCTGTGTTGCAACCCTAGGTTCTGAGAGTTCCAGCCTTTCAGTGCTGACAAGCAATGATCTTCAAAAGCACGCTCCATTTGACCTGAGACCTTGGGAAAAACTTCCTAAATTGTGTGGTAACACTGAGATTGTTGCTGTGTAATTAAAATTATGTCACTGGGTGGAATATGTAGAAATGTAGAAATTCAGTAGTATATATCTATATATATGTGTGTGTGTGTGTGTGTGTGTGTTTAACAAGATGGAGGGTTTTGGGTGCAGTTTTGGATTTTGGGTGCAGTTTTGTTCTCTTTCCTTTCTCCTCCTTCTTCACGTTTCTGGGTGTTCTGTCATTGGCTCAAAAAGTCCGCAGTGCGGGACGTAGATGAATAGTTACTGGACTATAGGTAAAAATAAATCAGTTGGCATTTGTTAATTGGATAGTTTGAGGTATAAATGACCTTGGACGTGAGAACTCTTCGCCATTTTCTTGCCTTTTTCACCTTTTTAACTCAGAAGCTGCAGCTGTGCAGCTGTGTTATAGATAAGAGATAATAAACACCTAAGTCCAAAGAAAAAACTTCACTTCTCCCACTTTTTAATTCAAACTCTGAGTAAAAGGACTCACGAAAAAACAAGAAAAAATAACAGGAGGCAAATTTACATCTCTGTTTGTTTTCATCACAGGAATTTGGGTAGCAGCCACAGCAGAGAGCAAAATGCACAGGATGATCATGCCCGGTGGGCCGTGCTGCCCCAGTCAAACAGGGATTAGGGAGAAGCCACCCAGCCTGGCCTTCCCCACCTTTGTCACGGTGTCACACGCACGGAACAAGTGTGGTTTCCAACACAGAAGTGTTTCCACCAAAGTGCAGACTCCAATATTCCACTTTGATCGGTCATTGTCGTTCCCAGCCAGTGCAAGCAACCATGGAAAGGGAAGCAATTTGGGGCCAGGTTCAAGTTTAGAGAAACTGCAACCAGCAACAACTGAACTGTGTGTGCTCTATTTACAGCTCCTTGATGCTGCACTGTGGTTTGGAAAGGACTGGGATCTTGCTAGCCACACAAAATGGATGAGAAAGGGAACATCTGAAAGCAGGAATGAGGTTGGATGGTTAGACTGTAACAGCTTGCTTCTTTATGATGTTTGTTTGCATGGTTACTCTAAATTTTGTGATGTTTTATTACCTCTTTTATGTTAACGCTTCAGAATAATAGTATCAAGTTCTTTTTCCTATATTTATTCTTTATTTGCAGTTTCATGATAAATTTTCACAAGCTAATGAGAAATTTGCTTGTTTGGGACACTTAGGAGAAGAACAGGTCCTACATAAATGATATTAAGGTTCCTTACATAAAGGATTCTTCAAAGTTCTCTGCAGAGCAAAAAGGGAACAAATTTGAGATCACCTTCATGCTTCTCAGACAAAAACACTGAAAGAGACAAACACAAAAAAGGAAACTTCTCCAAACTTTACAGCCTTAAAAATATTTTTTCTTTTAACAGAATTTACCTGTAGTTGATTTACAAAACAGAGCACAGGAATAACATTCGGTGCAAGCAGCACCATAAATACTGTGAAATGAGTAACAAGAGACACACAGCAATGGAATCTGGTTGCTTTTCTAGTGTAGGATTTGTCACTGTGAATCAGGAAGCGTTGTGAAAGGGCAGTAAAGTCTGGTGAGTGATTGTGACAGGCTGGAGCCTGGCAAGGTAAGCAAAGCCCTTTGTGTCTCAGGAGTGGGCATCTTATCATGATGGGTGGAAGAGAGAAAGGGAAAAAAATCAGACGAGATTGACTTCAAGATGTTTCTCTTAATGAAAGTTTTCATGTCAACAGTCATTCCAATGCTAATGTCAACATTTTTTTGGAAGTAGTACCCTATAACATTCATTAGGGATGTCATAAGCATCCCACAACATATGGTGTCTGAAATCCAATTACTTTTGTATTCAAACCATGACCTTGAATACGTTTTTAAAACAAGAAAGAACACAGAAACAAAGCCCCTATTGCTAATTTGATGGCTCAGTGGCATAGTACTGAAATTCAGAATTATGTCAAGTTGTCTTTCTGTTTGATTTGCTTTCCGGTTTTGTACCTAATCTAAAAAAAGTGATGGAAGCTTATTTTAGAAAAACAAGTGGCAGCATCTACTTCCTGAGACTGTTTACACATTAAAAGCACCATGTACACAGAAAAAGGCATTTTGAAACACTTCAAGCAGCCATTGGCTGGGTTTCAAGTATCTCTAATTCCGAGGGCTAACGCTGGAGCTCTCTGTACACTGCATGGCCTGGAGCTGAAATCCCTCTCTCTGCTGTGATAACCTCCCAACCCAGATGTACAAGAGCCTCTCACTGACCAGCACTTCCTCACTGCAGCTGCTGCCTTGGGTCACCTCTGGACATCAGTTTTTCCAGCTCAATCCATGAAAAAAAAAAAAAACAAAACCAGAAAGTGTTCCTAAGACAGTGATTTAGGCCCTTCACCTGGGTAATTCAAGAAACAAAAAGAAACTTTTTCATCTAAATTTTACCTTTTGAAAGCACCAATTTCACACAAAGATTATTTGGCAACACTTTCATCAGATAGAGCTTTTCTCCTGCGACCATCTTCCCCTACGTGATTTTAACAAAAGCCCCCAAGGATATTTTGCTTATGTGAAGATCTAAAAATCTAATCCATTCTATCTCAAGCATGTTATGCCTCCAGAAAATAAGTTCTTTATAAATATAAATGATATCTTACTGGAATTTCTCCTCTTGCCACAAGAATAGGGATAGCACTGTGCTGCTACACAAATAATACTGGTCATAGAAAACTTACAATTACTTGCCATGTTTTTGCAAGTTCTTCCTAAATCAGATTGTATTGTTACAATATAAACACTCATGCCTTTAATGGTACAATTAAATCTAGAGCAATTACTGCAGATACTTCCCATAGTTCTTCACTGAGCTTTGCTGAAATAGCCCAAATCATTCTTGCAGTTTAATGCATTTAAATATGTAATTACGTTTAGCATATGACTATTTATTATGCACAGTCACTGGAAATCAAGTTCACTTTGAATATATTTTCTAATTGATACTTAGAAACACTGGCAGACAAAACAAGTGCTGAGGCTACATTCATGCACAGATAAATACATTAACCTAAACCTCTGTTACCCTTTATAATGCTAAGAAAATTAATTCAAGGCATTCACTCATGAAAATATTCATCATTTTCCTCTTAACTTTAAAGTAACTTACAAGCTACAGAAAGATCAAATATGATTAATATTTTAGAAAAAGAAATATTGATGAAAGAAAAATCTAGGGGAAAAAAAGAACCATGCTAAAAAAATGAACTGAAAGAGCTGACTTGTCTCAGTAGCCGACAGGATTATTCAGGGGAATAGAGCTCAACAAGAGAGGCCATCTTTTAAAATATTCCACATTTACAGTGTTATTTATAGCGTGAACTTTGCAGAATGAGAAGCTGACAAGTACTGCAGTAGGAAATATGGTCATTCAAGGGAAGTAGTAATCAGCTTTCTGGGATTTACCCACAGCCTGGGGGCCTGGGAGACATTTGTTACACCAGAGGCTGCTCTTGGAATCTGTGACAAATCACTGACCCCTCTTAGGTCTCTGTTCACACCTAAAACAAACACGATAAAGCCTTGGCACAAGAGGAAGGGCTGATGTAGGAACCACCCCATAAACAATTCAGATGCTGCAGCAATGGAAGCCCTTATAAAGTCTGGGATGGATTTGCAGCACAGGCACAGACAGAACTGTGCAATATTTCCCATCACTGGTGGTTTGGAGTTTATTTAATGATCCCTCCAAGCATAGTGAGAAAGAAACTCAATCCCCTTCCCGTGCCATGAGGAATTGTTAGGTCTGCCTGACCAGAGGGAACTGAGCTATCAAACTACAGCCAGCGACGCCGAGATAACAACATTTAGCATTTAGATAATTATGTGAATTTTCCAGATACCTTCAAAATGACACACCACCCTCTCTAGGTGAGTAATTATGGTGGACTTCAGTGGCTAGTACAGGGATACTCAAAAAAATTTAATTCCACCCAAATGCCAAGTTCTGGGGCCAAGCTGCCCTTCAAATTGCTATTTTCCAGTCCCAGCCCATTTCCCTCCTTGCACATTTTCTCTGCATCTTCCCACTGCCACAGTGAGCACAAAGATAAGCACACTGAAAACCTTGCTGAGCGGGATCAGACTGTGTAAAAAAAATATAAATCAAAAAAAAAATTATACCCAAGGTCTGTTTCATCAATGCTCAGAACAGACTTACATAAACTCCACAAACAGCAAGATAAACAAAATATTATGAGAAAAGAAAAAGGTTACTTAAAAAAAAAAAGTGAGGTTAAGGATTAAAAAAAAAGAGAGAGAACAGTGAAATGAAATAAGTGTAAAATAAAAGCAGTAAGAACAATTCTTTTATGATGTGGATCAGAATGACTGAAGTGAGACGGCAACAAATGTCTCTATCAACACTGAATACTGGCCTTTCAGGATGCTGCTTAACACTGGCAAATTATGGAGAGGGCAGAGCTAACAATGTCTGGCAGCAAATAGAAAATGAACACAAATTCAGTGCTCAACAAGAAGACCACTACAAGTGATATGATTCAGCCTAATTAATAATATCTTTAAGAAATCTTCAATCTCTACACAGTTTTTAGAGGTCAGAGGTGATTTACCTGAGGGGGACTGGAACACAGAAACAAGAATGCCCTGTGTATTGTGAAACAAAGAAATCTCTTCTCCAGCCCTCTGCATCATCCTCCACTGTGCTGAAGAGCCGTTGCCATGAGACAAATGTTGCCAGATTTTTTTTTGCATGCATTTGAAGGCCCAAGTTCAGCAATGATCGATTTTTGATGGTGACTTTACAGAGACCACAAAATATGTGAGTGCAAAAACAAATTACAGAGCAATACTTACTGGGGAAAGCAAAGTGTGAAGCACCACGCTCGTTAGAATGCCTCAGCATGAACAATTGCTTAACTAATGGTCTCCAGCATGTGCATGATGTAATTCTAAAACAGAGATATCCTACTCTATATAGCAGCACCCCTCCCCAAAGCCCTAAGCATTACTTTGATTTTCCTTATTATTTATTGAATCCTTCACCTTGACAAGGCTGAGAAAGCTTCTCTCACAAACTGTCGTAATTGCTGTTGGGGTTATTTTCTGTCAGCAGCTGTGCAATGACTATTGCTGTTCAAGGTTGAAATTCATGTCGTAGCATTTTGATTCCTCTTCTTATACAGTGGCTGAAGTTCCCCTTTCTCCCAGATGCATCCCAGCACCCCAGGAGTATCTGCACTGGTTCCACTGGGAATAAATCCTTTCTAATTAGTAATCATTTTGTGCTTCTTAAAAACGGAAGGTTTTACAGAAATGCAAGACTTGGGCATGAGAGATGAGCTATGAGAGAACCCTTCCAGCCCACCTGGAAATGGCAATGACAAAAACGCAGCAAGGCCCCAGACACTGCACATAAACCTCCTGTGCGCCTACAAATGCTTGAGAAACGAGCTAAAAGTAATGCATTTCATCTTGTGCACTGCTGCCACTCTTGTGAAATGAAAAACAACACAGAATCTCATCATGGATGTGTCCTGTATCACTGACACCTCATCAGCTGATCCCCTGAGCCATGTCCCTTCCCTCACAAACACCCACAGACCTGGAAAAGGACATGGACGTCCTACACTCACCTTCTCTACTCATATCAAACACGAAGGAGACAAGTCAGGCAAGACCTTCACTCAAATTCATTCATTTAACATTCAAAACTGGAGCCAAAGCCAGCACAACGTTTACATTCATTTATAAAGTATCATAGATGGGCAGATGGCAAAGGAGATTGCTGAGTTTAGGAGTAAAACATGAAAAGCCTGTTGAGCCAGGACTGGCCAGTGCTCCCAGTGACTGGGTTACAGACAACGCCTCAAACCTGATGCCCCCTTCCTCCATCAGATTTTCATGGGATATCTGTGGTCTCATCCACGTAAAACAGGAAAATCCAAGGCCAGGCCTTTCTTTTGAAGGGATCAAAGAGCAAAGACATGATAACTTAATCATTCATAGAGCACTGTGGAATCACCAGCAAGAGGGTCCTGATTTGACCCCAGAGTCTCATGAATCCCAATGCCAAAACAGCTGAAAGGAGCAATGCTCCCTGCAGGGAGCTGAATCCCAATGAACCAGCACAGCACCCTCAGTCCATATGGTCTGGACACAAGGAAGGATCTCCTCAGCTTTTTGAAGCTTTGTCCTGCAAAGCAGATGAGCAGGAGCTTCAGTCCTAAAGGCAGAAACCAAAATTAATAGAGGTCAGAGAGAAACACCTTTATTTCTCCACCTTTACTGGGTCAGCCAAAACTTATTTCAAGACACTTTAGTGGACAGAAAACCCCGAGCACCTGCAAACTCTGCAGAACCTGTGTGAAGACTCAGAGACTTAGTGAAACAACAGAAGATTCCTGCATCAACGCCCACAGCATGCCTATACCACAGTACACAAACCCAGCAGTCCACTGCTGAAAAAACCAGAGCCAGGCCAGTGTTGTATCCTCACATAAAGTCCCCTGAGGCAGCATATTTGAAGCTTATCCGGGCACTGTAAGCAGAATTACATTTACTCATTTCTTCAGTAGCAAATTTTCTTCTGCTTGTATATTCCAACTTGTTTCTTAATTCCATCAAACTAAAGTTCCTTTCCACAATTTTGCCCACTATGCTCAGGTGCAAGATGAACGTATTTGTAAAAAGCTCATTATATTATGGCCTTGCACTTAAAGTACCTATGCAAGTTTAAATCGACTACAGAATTCTCTTAACTCTGTGAGTTTCTTTTATCTACCTTTGTGCTCATTTGCCAAGAAACGGTGTTAATAAATACATCAGTTCTTCTCTCCCCTACTGCTCAGAGCATTGTAACACTTCATGCATTTTTATACACACAAAGTGTCATACATGTGGCTGTCACTGATTATTCTACAATGGTTGGGGGATTCATATATCACAGCTCTGGCATACTGATGTTATCATCCTCACCTCGTGTTTTCAGAGCCCTGAGGAGTTCCATTTTTTAGGCTGATACCATAATTTCTCCTGTTGTCAGTTCCAAGCATGTATTGACAAGACTGTCAAAAAGTCGCCTTTTATGCATTTATTTTCTCTCCCTCAGTTAATTCAAAGATTTTCAAATTATAAGAAGGATAATTTATCCTTTAAGGTGTAAATAAATCCAATGGAGACAATGCATTTGAATTTATTTCTCTTATAGTACAATTAGTTGTTCCTGTCCAATGAAGCTTTATTTCTACATGGTCCATAGTCTTTTAACTAATATCCAGCTTTTCAGTCCAGGACTTAGAACTCAATGGGTGATTTTATTAAATAAGTTTCTATGCAGTTCCATGACATAGCAAAATCGTATTTATGTATTATAAATATTGTATCTTAGCACTAGTACTTTACTACTCTCCACTGCAGATGTCACTATAATGAAAAATACTATGGGTGAATTTCTAGAGAAAGGGCAGTAAATAAACAGAAATTTAAATGATATTTCCTCAGACCAACTCTTTAGACTGACTGCAACATGTAACCAGAGTCCCAATATCAAATTTACCAGAGCTGTAAAACCCACATCAGTAGGATGTGGAGGTAGGAGAAGGAGATGTTAGTGCAAGATAATCAGTGAGAAGAGGTCAGGCAAGTCCTCAAGAATAGCAGCAATAATTCATTGCAGAATAGGTGTTTAGTTGAAACCAAACTTGTCAAGACAACCACTAAACACTCATAATTTGTTAATAATCTTTATGTCTAATCAAGCAGATTGTTTAGCAATATTAAAGACCTGTAGGATGAGCCTTCACATGTAATCAAATCTTCCCTTCTTCCTTTCACTTATTTACAAAGGGACGGGTAGAGCTTTTCAGACATGAAGCAATTTCTATGAAATAGCCTCTTCTCAGCTGCAGAATAAGCCCACTAAAAGAAGTGCTTGTTGAAAGTTGATCTTTATTTCCAGTGACCACTAAAAAATGCCAGGTCTAAAGAACATTTATCACGTCCTAGTGACTTCAACAGTCCTCACCTCTCTCTGTTAAAAGACATCTGTGATTACTGTGAATCATTTCTGACCATGTAACCACCAACCACTGCAGACTTGTACACATATGTAATGCAGATTCTAACACAGATGTGTGTTTGTCATAAACAGCTGCTGATATTTATGAAGAAAGTTCCAGACCATCATAACCCCATGGTGACAATCATTTGTTGCTTCTTCTGTTTAGAAGAAATAGCAGTGGGCACCTCTTTGTGAGTTCCTTCAGACTAAATGCATTAAATTCAATGGGAATGAATCCATTCACATGCTGGACCCAGCCCAGCACTGAAATGTCATTTCTGGAACACTCCTAAAGGCCTGATTTTTCAGCAGCGTTTCATGCAAGTTTTACCTGAAAAAGCACATCAGGTTGTCTCTAATACTATTACTAACCTAGACAGCTTATGCTAAACAAGTTGTATCAAGAACTAAAATGGCTGGAGCTCCACCAAAATGCAGCAAGCATGCATTTTGATCAGAAGGTGCTGAACACATTGCTGAAAACCGAAACTGTTTCCTCAGAACAACAGCAAAAATCCTTCCCAAAGGCCTGGGTCTCGTGCCAGCTGTGACGTCCTTGGGAGCGCGCTGGGGGCTGCACTGAGCCGGAGCAGCAGCGGCTGATCCTGTTAGGGAAGGGCAGAGGATCCAGGCTGGGCAGTTTGCTGGGATCAACATCTGCCTGAATCTCTTCTTTTTGATTAAAAATCCCCCTGGACTAAGCCATCCCCAATGTGCCTTTAAACAGTAAGTTAAAAGGTTCCTTTAAAGTTACAGCTGCTGATGCCTAAATCTCTCCTTCCTTGATGACATTATGCACATCTATGAGAAGGATTTCCATGCTCTCCATGCAGAGAAAAGAACTGATGTTCCCATTAAGGCCTTTAAATCTTATGTCTCCAGAAAAGTTCAAATCTCCACCACTAATACCTTTTCCTTTACATACTCTGAAAGCATGATCAGGCTGACCTTCAATCTTCTGTGTTTTTTGCACTTATCTCATTTTTCTCCTTGTGATTCTATGTCTGTTCTCTTTCAGAATAGTTCAGAATAGCTCATGTCCTCAATTTCCCCCAGTGATTTGATGCCCATACTTTTTTCATCGTTAAGGTTTGAGCACCATGGGGTGCAACCTTGATTCCCCAGCAAAAAATCTAGAGGATCAAGAAAGAGCATTCTTCAATTTGTTTCAAGGTACACACTTGGTTTTGTTTGTTTTTAGAGGAATGGGTCATATAATCTCTCTAAGAAGCAGAGTCTATTGAATAATTTCATGTTACTGAACTAAGAATCACTCTTCGATTGCAGGAACAAATATAAAAGTATAAAAGGCATTTAGGGAATAAGTGGGGAGGATCACTGTAGAAGATGATTTATACTATCTCTTTTAAACACACAAACACGGTGGAGGACACAGATTTTTCTAATGGAGGGTTAGATCTCAGGCATTAGGTAGCACCTAATTGTGTGGCCTTAATTCAGCAGCTACACAATTCCTGTCACAGGCTTGTTTCAATTAATGTTAAAAACAATTTAATCCAGCTAGGTTGGGTATTTCAGTACCTAAGGAAGAAAATCAAACAATTCCTATCCCACATTCCTACCCACCAAGCAGATCAGCTGAGTACAGACAGCCCATTTAGCCATTAAACCTGTAGGGTATTTATTTATAGAAATACTTTTATTATGGGAAAGGTAATGGGAATGTCGTCTCCTTCCAAGTAAATTCCAATGGTACACACATTATTAAAAATTAATGATTAAGTATTAACACCTGAACAATATAGGTTATAAATAAGGTGCAGGGACTGGATATTAATTTTCACATTCTGAATGCAATGTCTCTTGTGACTAAAGGATCTGAAGCACACCACAACTTCAATGTACTTTTTATTAGTACAATAAGTCTATCTGACTGTATGATATAGTGATGTTATGCTTAAGATACCAGTAAGTGTACAGGGTAATACTCAATAGCACAATTAATAGTGAAGGCATCTTGGGCACTGAAGGAGTCAGTAAATACAGCTGAGAGTGAATCAAAAGACGCTGCAGCAAAACTGACACCTTAAAAGCACATTTTGAAAGCGCTAAGTATTGCTACAAATGATTACTGGAGAAAATAAAACACAGTTTGCAGGGATCTAGTTCTTCTCTTCAAAGGAAATGATGGAGGAGGAGAGCTTAGGGGGTGTCTCCACCCTTTTAGAAGCACTCTTTAAGAAGTAAAATAACCATGTGTCCTAAAAGGTAAGCCAGCAGATAAAACACAAATATCATGAGCAATGCACTGCTACCTAAAACACCTTCTTTATCCCACCTGTCCTCTCTTTCTGACAGAACAAAGTGGCAACACTTTTCAGAAAAAAAGCCCACAGTAGAAAAGCACCAATCTTCCTGTTCTGCCTCAAAGCATGGAGAAATTCCAGCATAGGATCTCATGACCAGCCCAATTTTCAATCTTCAGTTTAAATCCTCTGCTATATGGCATTAAAACACTTAATATATAGAATCCATATATACACATTCCCTAAATTCAGGTCTTAAATTAACCATAATCTCAAATATAATCAATCGCTGTCCATGCAGAACTCAAGGTGCAATGCCAAGCATAAATTGTCATTTAAATATCGAGTGTGTGCTGCATTCTTGTTTTGTTTTGGATTTAACAACTATTGAATGATATTTCCAGCATTCCCTAAAGCAGTCACTGCTTCAGCAATCATGAACAGCAAAACTAAAACTTCTTTCAAAATCTTCACAGGCACTGATCAGATCCCAATTTTACTGAAGGCCTAATTCAGCAAAATGAAAAAATAAAAAAGTAAGCCATATATTTTGGCCAAACATTATATATTTTATATATATATAAAATATATTTTAAATATACATTTGCAGTGTATAATCACACATCTTGATTTCAAGGACAATGGCAAAGTCAGATCACAGAAGATTCAGGCAGTTATTGGAATACCAGAGGCAAGGTGGCTCTGGCTCATTTACCAGGATCCCAACCCAAACTCATAGAAAGGCTCCTCCCTGGTGTTTCTTCTTGTCCACTCTCACCTCAAAAAGATATTTTAAAACAGCCTGATGGATCCAGGATATGGATGAGCTTAGGTTACACGAAGGCTGCATTTTAATTTGCCAGAACTCCAGATGAGTATCCTTCATTCCAGCACGTTGGAAAACTCAAATCAAGAAAAGAAAAAAATTTGCAAATAGGAGATTTGGGTGGTTGCTGATTTCAAGCATAGATGATGGACAGTGAAGAGAAAGACAGACACACCGACCTTCCCAAAAGCCTAAATCTTGTCATCACTTGGAGTATTGACTGCAGCTGTCTCTGCTGTGCTATGAATAAAAACTATTTTTTGGCAGTTCTGTGGTTCAAGCAAAGACCTTGGAATAAGATCAATCAAGTATTTGTGAGCCAAAGGACTGGGCTTCCAGGTACAGGTTACATTGGGGTCACTGGGCAGCCTGGTGTTCAAAAGGGCAGGACCACTTCTTATCTGCATTCAGCGAGGAGAACTCTTCAAGTTTACTATCCAAATTCACTGCTCAGATTACAGCCACAGCAAGTAATCGCAGTGCAAATAACAGACAGTGAGTTACATCTTCGCCACAGCTGACAGCTTGATTTCAAGTTGGTGGTCTTTTCACGTTTTTTACTCTTTTATGAAAAAAATACATTTAGGTTTGAATTAATTTACTTTGTATTTGTGGTAGAGAAAACTTTTTATTATTCCCTTTAATTACAAAGAAAAACAGCAGGATCATGAGGGAAGAGAAAAGCTGGGAAATTTCTATAGAGCAAGAAGTTCACAAATGTAGCCTCATTCGTGGTTCCCTCCTGTAGGAATGTGATGCTGGTGGCATTTGCAATTATACACCTATCAGCAGCAGCACAAAACATTTAATTATAGTTCTGACACATTTATTTCCATACCCTCTGCTTCCCTCAAGTGCTAGATATAATCACCCTGCTGGACTCCCACCTGCTATAAATCACTTGCTCAACATGGTTTATCAATTCATTCAAAACGAGCCAGAAAACCCCCAGTAAAGCTGAGAGGACCAAGCCACCCTTTCAGTAGCTTCTTTATGTCCCTCTGCACATGCCTGGATGATGCTAAAACATCACTTATCCTGCTGGGAACACTGTGGTACCAAGAGCTGCCTCAGCGCTCACACTCCCTGAGATGTATGCTGGGGAGGGTAAAGGTGCTCAGCTCTACACATCATATTTCTTTCATGTTTCTCTGAGGTTTTAAGGGCTTGGAGCCCACACAATACCAAAAATTTTCCATCCTTATTTCTTTGAGTTCAAATAGAGGAGGTCACCCCCTCAAAGTTTCCATTGAAGATAAAGTCTTCACTTTTTTGTAACTAAAACATGAATGTATATCAGTTACTCGGAGGAGAATGTAACGGGAAAGTAGCAGGGTTTTTTTTTTTTAAGAGTTAAAACTCTCGGAAAAACAACACTACTTTCACACGGCGTTTAGATGAGTAGTGACCTGGAAGAGGCAGAAGGTGGCTGCTGTTTTGGTATCTGTTAAAACACTGTCTGCTGTGTAAACAAGAAGTATAAATATTTTTCCTAGTGCAGTCAAAACCGAACGTTATTTTTTAACAATTCTGAATTTTGTGAAAGCCAACAGTAACCATAACTGGGTTCAGCATGGCAAGGGATTTAAAGAAGTCTCTTATTAAAAACATGCCCTCAAATTAACATGCGCAATGCACAGGGCATCACTCTGGTCAGAGCACCATGGTATTTGACTATACTTACAGAGAGAGAAGAAATGAGTCACTGGGCAAGAGCTCTCAGAAACTGAAACTTCACGTGGACCATCACTTTGCATCACCCTGCTCCAACAGAACTTGTACTGGCCAGAGGGATCAAACTTGGGGCAAGCTAAGCAGAAAACAGATGTATTTGGTATTCAAAAGAAGTCATTTTCGGAGATACTCTGTGTGTCACACTGTGCAATATTACTTAATTGACTGCTAGAGAGGGGAAATCTTCATATTAAGAAACAACTACCTGACAACAAGTGATTGTACCTCACAAGTGTGATTGTACCCAGAACCAGAAGAATGAAACTTGGGTGTCCTCTCAGCAGTACAAACTCAGGCTGAGTGAGGTTCTAAAGCCCCTGGGGTACCTTAAACGAGGTGAGAACACCAAGCAGGGCACCACAACTTCCTGCAGAACTCCCCACGCCAAGGTGGGTGATGAGCTGCACCTCCATCTGCTGCAGCAGTGACACACTGGACTCTCCACACAGAAACACACGGCTGCTCTCAAACTAAACCAATGTAGATATGCAGATTACAACATTTTTTTCATTTTTAAATATGCAGCCTTGTTCAGTTTCTACAAAATACATCTTGTAAACCAGTAAGTTCTACGGTTTGCTGGGGTTTTTGATGGCCATCTGGGTTCCAAACAATTGACTGCCAAAGTATTGTCTGTAATCATCATCTAAGAACATATGCTTATACATTTCTAGTTCATCCTAAACAACCAGAGGTTACATGTAGCACATAAAGAAAAAGAAAAAAAAAAGAGATAAGCAGCAAAAAGCCCTACAACCACAGCACAAATTTGATAGCACTGTAGTAATGTATTCAAATGAACTATTTCCCTGCTTCCATCCTAACAGGTCCCACAAAAACACATCTGCATTTGTCCTTGATAAGTTATCAACAGCACTTGTAAATCAGTGTGCTTACTGTTGTTTATGAGCAAAACCAGGTACAACAAGCCAATAAACTCAAATAAATCTGCATACTTTAATAAAGCAATTAATTTATAAAGTAGATTATACAACAAGGGAAGTTAAAATATATTGATGCACAGGGAAATTTAGGTGTTTAGGTATAATTCAAAGTCTAGTTCTCTGTTCTACGCAGTAAGACTTTTCAGTGCTGTTTCACACAAAACCACAGAGTAGATTTCAAGTCAGTGTATGTAACCATTGCTTTGGTAGTGCAAGAAACTTCAGTTTTCTTACCACAGCAGAAAAAATTGAGGAAGGAGGAACTCATGTCCAGTGTCAATGATCAAGGAACCCATTTAGAGCTGTTTACAAAGCACTCTTTTTTCTTAATTTTTTTCTCACTTACATCTTTGTCATTCTACTCCTTTATCAGTGTAGCTACAGGACAGACCTGGCCCTTTCCAGGCCCTCTGGTGAAGGCAATGATTTTAGAAGTCAAACAACGCACACTGCATAAGCCAATCTGAATTTGGAAGCAGCCCTTAACTTTAATTACAGCCTTTTTCCCATTGCCCCCTCCCTAAAATGTTCAGCCTTGCTGCAACCCCTTGTATCTGAAGAAGCACGTGTGACATATGAATGAGATCTGGAAACCAAACTGAAATATGTCTATCAAAAATACATATTTAACCTGGCTCCCCAAGGAAATGCCTCTGCTTGCACAAAGGAACTAACGAAACTACAGCTTTACAAATTTGACAGGAACAGCACATACACTTGTTTTTCTGATTGTGATGGAATTAAATGGAGCAGAGTACTCTTTCTGGACTCCTCCTAAGCATTTAGTTCTTCCTCAGGTATTCAGATGAACAACAGCAAAGTCTGCAATGAGATAAACAGACAAAATAAGGAAAGTTGAGCAATGTGACCTAAATAAAATATGAGATGCTTAAGAGTTGTGAGGAATCCCCAATGACAGAAACTTTTACATCAACAAATGCTGGGAAAAGAAAAAAGAGCTATTAAACCCTAATCTATTATGTCCTTCAGGGTGCCATTACATTTCCTTCACTAAATACTAAAGGTGCTTAAAGGGTCATTTTGGGGCCATTTTAGTGCTTCTTGGCACCCTGAAACAAATGGAAGTGATGGAATATTTTAAATATTACACGATTCTTCCCTAACCCCAAAGACCACTGGCAAGCCGAACTACTGGGGGAGGGTGTAAGGCAAAAATAGATTAAAAAATAGATTAAAAGAAAGAGACTTCCTGGAAAACACCAAAACTTCTGAAAAACTTCCAATTTTTCATTCACGTTCGGCATGCACCTAGAAAGAGAAGGCAGCAGAGAAGTGTGTGCAGAACATGTTTAGGTTACAGAGGAGCAATCTCACGTTGCCACTACACTGAGGATATCTTAAGAAACAAGTAACTAAGCACATAACTGGCTGCACACAGATGAAAAGTCAAACAGCACGAGGAGCTATAGCAGGACAGGGAAAATGTTCTGGTTATAGGTGCAGAGACATCTGCAACATTATTAAACTCCAGTTGCCTTCCTACCCCACCATTCTTTCAGAAGAGCTTTTAAACACTTGAAAGGATGATCTTGCCAAAAAAATTAATTGCTAGGATGACACTTTCTTCCCCCATTAGTCAGAATCACAGCAGGAAGAGCAGTGCCCGCTTTGAAAGTCCTTGTGGTTTTTAAGAGCCAGATGAGTTTCAGGAAATGACTGCAGTTTTCAGTGCAGACTCTGAATTTGTGTTAAGAACTGAACAGTGTTATTTTCTCCATTTTTGCTCTGTGGCTTTATTTATTTTATGAAATTATTTTTAAAACCCATGTAATGGGAGCTTTATGCAGCTCCCAGCACACAAGATACACCAGGTACATGCACTTGGTTATGACCATGCTTATCACTTCTAGAGTTCATAGAAAGACAGAGCAGTCTTAACACTTTATTCCCTGAAGATCCCTTAACCTACTGTATAGAACCTGTACATAAATCTCGCATAATCTACCAGCAGCACAAGTAAAGAGAGGCGAGGGAAGGGGAAAGCTAGAGCTGATAGCTGAAATAATATGCCCTGGTAAAGAAAATGAGCAGCGCTAGAGAGAGAAACAGTGTTTGTGTGGGCAGCAGAGGCTCCAAAGACCAGTCTGGAAACACACTGGCTTCTGGCTGTACCAGTGACTTGACAGAGAGTCACACTCCAAGCGAGGCTTGGACACAGGGCTCTGGATTGCCCTAGGAATAGTTCATTAAAAAACAACAACAACAAAACACAAAAAAAACAAGAAAAAAAAAAAAACAATATCCCACACACCAAAACAAAACCCCAAAAAACCCCAAACACCCAGCTTCAGTCCTGTGAGACCACGTCCACAACCTCCTCTCCAAACACTCTGTCTTGTCAACACAGGCCCCACATTCACCTCACGTTATTCCTCATCTCTCTCCAAACCCACAGTCCCCATCTTCAGATGATCCACACAGTCAGGATATGTTTCCATTTCCTCAGCATCCCAAGGCCCTGTCCTTATTTCATAATCTTCCTTGTAAAAACAGATCCCAGGTCTGTTCCCAGGTGTTGCAGAACACACAACTCACCTCTCTCTCACAACCTTCCTGCACACAGTGCAGGTCACCTGGAACAGTCATCAAGGCTTGATAAATTAAAATTTTTCATTAGTTCATTATCATATGTTCATTACATTATGGTGTTGCAGAAAACAATTTGTTTACAATTCCCTTTAAAACAATCCATGTGGTTATTGCAAGTGATCAAGCATTATTTTATAAGCTTCCCCATTCTTTTAGGTTTTATGTTAAATTAGAATCAGATTTAAGCACCCTATAAAAGAACCTGTCCTCCATGGGGAATTACCAAATCATGGACATGAACTGTAATGCAGAAGATAAAGAAATTACCCTCTTACCATATAAATTGGATTAGATAATCACAAATTTATCATGCACAGTCAGACATGTACCTTAGAATTTTAAAAGACTGAGATTCTTCAAAGTCCGCAGAAGAACAGGAGAGAATGGAAATGCACATCATTAGCTGCTTTGTGTAAGTCTCTCTTGACATCTCCACGATGTTTTTCTCCTTAGCACTGAAGCAGTGTCTTAGTTCACCAAGGCAGCCTCTAGTTTTAAGTCTGGTCTCATCTAAATCCACCTGTCATATGCATTATTTTTGCCTCAGTGACTACATTTAGTTTGCAATTACTTCATACTCAATGATAAATCAGCAGTGGTGACAATGATCCTGGATAAAAGCCTATGTAAATGCAAAAATGTACAAAAAGCTGGTTGGTTTTAAATTCAATTCCCCTCCTAACTATACAATAATATATTTCTTGGAAGTTTCCTACTCTCTTGACTAATTAAACAAAAAAAAAATCAAACAAAAATCTCACACACTGGAAAATACACAGAGATACTTAGCAATTAAAATCATCTCACTGAAGAGTTTTTCTCAGTATTGTCTTGGACAGAACTGTGAGTGAAAGAGCTCAGGCAGAACCCAGGTTCTGATGACCATTTCCCCACAACACCTTCGAATGCGAGACACCACCCTGCCAAATGCTCGGTTTGCTTCTCAACCTGAACTGTTTCTCTTCTCATTCAAAAGTCTCATCAAAACAGCAAAAATTCTCATCAAAATATCACATAGCAGTGGATCTCCATCTGTATCCTTTGTATCCCTGAGCACCTGTGCATGAGGAAATGAAGGTCTGAAATGAAGTCCTCAAAATACCCTGATAAAGAATAGGGTTAAAATGCTATTATTTACAGAAGAATCAGGGTAAAGTGTTTAACTTTACATAAATATCTTTGTTGTTTGCATCCTATTCATAACACATTTCTATGTATAAATATATATATGGAAATTATTATATCTACTTGATGTATATATATTTCACTCTAATAAATATTTGGCCACTAAAAACATAGATCTCAGCTCATGACAGGACTTCGAGGGCACAGGGTGCTTTACTCCTCCATCACACTCAGCCTGTGAAACCCAGCTCAGAGATTTGGGGTGGGTCATCACAGAGATAATAAACACACTACAGAACACCAGAATATGCATTGTTCATTAAAGATAATGACTTTTTAATGCAGTGGGAGTTAGATCAGACTATAACTAGGAACTACTGAACTAACCAACACAACAGCCACACTGCTAGAGAGCTCTCAGAAAATTGTCCTTTGCTGAAAAGTTGGTGTTTATGCATTCAAGTCCTCTACAAGACTGAAGAGCATAAATTATTCCACCACACATTGGCAGTCAATTTACATTTGCTCAACTGGCTTCAGATCTGATTGTTTCAGGTGGCAGAATAGGAAAAACTTTGATGTTTGACTAAATCTTAAAGTTCTGCCATCTGTTCACAAGCAATTTGCCAAGAGAAAGATGCCAAAATTCATTTAATATTTGTCAGGAGCTCCTCGCTCCATTATTGATTGTGCATGACTGTAAGACAAAAGCAGCTCATGACCTGCCTGGATCACAACTGACAAATAATCAGACTCACACATATAAGTTACAGAGGAATTCAAGTGGATAAAATAAATACACAGTCAACACTGCCAGCCCTCCTACATAAATAAGCAAAGGTTTTATTCTTGCAGTGGATTGAACTGAGAATTTACCTCTTCTCACAATGAGGGAACACTCAGGACTAGCAATGGTTCCGATTTCAGAGGAATTGTTTGTGGATAAGAAGCTGGGGCCATGAACAAAACATGAACAATGGGAACCACTGAGCAAAATCCACCAGCCAAGTGCCTACGCTGAGCTGAACAGGGCTACCCAGCTTGGCTTGGGTTTTGTGGTATCAAACATCCTTTCATTCACAAATTCAAGCAGTCTCATTCACCCTGGCTCTGCCAGGTTTATCTAACAGGAAAAACCTGAATAGCCAACAGCACACCAGTAAACTCCATGCAGGACATGCACAGGTACCTTCAGGGAAAACAAAACAATCAGCCAAACAAGGGGAATACAGCCCAATTGCTGGAAGTTTTCCACATCTCAGATATTCAAAATGCCAAGATGGAAAAATAAAAATATTTCCAAATTTAAAAAATGTTTCCATTAAAATGGCTTGTGCACTTTATTGCAGAGGAATCAGAATCCTAAAAATGCACCCAAATACAAGAGATGGACTCTACTGCTTCCAGGACCATCACAACAGATACTCCATTTTTAGTGTTTGCCAGCTGGCCTATACACTACATAATCTTCTAAGCTGTTGGAGCATTTCTAATGGTTCAACATTCTTAAAATCAGATGATGCTAATTAGAATAAGAATTTAAAATATAATTTAGCTCTAGAACAAAACGTTACCAAAAATTGGATACAAAAAGACACTTTCGATTTCTAGACTCAGGAAGAAATTCTCATTCATTTTAACTGATGTGGTCAGCAAGTAACACGAGAAGCAACCATGGAGTTTAAAATATTAAACTATTTATTCAAAAGGCTTCCAACAATATGTTTACTCACTGAAGAAACCAGAGCCCCTCAGGAAAATAAATAAGCAAATTATATTTTAAGAAATTGATGAAGGAAGTTTGAAAAATAATGAACATCGGTGGTAATTGCCTCTGAAGTTCCAGCCAGATGATTTAATTTAGTTGGTTGGAGCATCCTTAATTGCAACTAATGCTTTCCAAAAAACAAAAGGGTGAATTAAAACAGACATTTGTTCATTCAAATGAAGACTTCTCCTCTCTTTAACATTCCAGTCAGTTTTACAAATGAATTAAAATGCAGACAGGGCAGAGGACAAGTCCTGCAGCACCCAAATGAAACTCACTTCCAGGACATTTGTCATTTTGCTTGCAAGTGGCAGCAACACCAGCATTACTGCGCACTGCTGAAGAGTCAGAAAGCCTCTGCTTTAAGCTCCTTAACCAAAAAGCTCCTTAGGAAGTGTAAGTTTTACTGCACACTGACAGAGCTCCCAACAGCAGGAGATAAGGAGAGCGTCGTACATGGCTTCGGAAGTCGTTCCTCAGTGGAGCCTCTCAAACCCTCCTGGCTCTGCAGTGATTAACTGAGAACAAGTACAAGGTAAAAATACTTGTGGAAGTCACCCTTTGGCTGCTTGCAGGCCCTGCTGACTTCTCTGCACATGGAAATTCACCAAACTCCTGCTCAGCCTGCACGCACTCACCAACAGGTAATTAATTCTCTTTACACTTGCTGCACGTACAATATTAACCTCTGGTACAGATTTTAAGGTACAATAGGCTGCCAGCCTAATAAAGACTACATTAACAAAAAAAAACCCTACGTCAAAAGGCGTATTTTAAATATATAAATTCCAGAAAAAAAGTGTTTATGAAGATACAATGCTTCTTTTGGCATTATTTTAAAGTCTTCCTCATGGCCTTGACTACACATAGAACCTACCAAATTATTCCAAATATTTTAGGTTACATGCATTACAGTGTTGTTCAAAGAATTTTATTAATTTTTTTACAGATTTCTTTTAGTTTCTGATTACGACAATGGCTGCAGAGAAAGGGAGCTACTTCCATTGCAGCTCCAGTTGATTTACAGACAGAACATTTTCATACAGCAGTAGCAGCAGTTACAGACAAAAAGGAAAGAAAAAATGAACAGCTATATCACACGCTTTTGGTTAGGATGACAATCTATTTTACTGTGAAATCCAAATTTTGGGATGCAAAGATGAGGGCAGATATGGACTGAAAACAAAAGGCAAAAACAACAAAGTTTAATAATGTTACATCTTTGCCAAGCACTGCTGCTCGTTCTTATCAATTGCATAAGGTCCCAGAACACATATTTAAGACTTTTTCCAAGTTTTAAGTACCCTTTAAATCACCTAAGACAGTCTTTAGGGCTCGGATCTCAGGCAGCTCCTCCTATATCAATCAGATCCTACTGTGTTAGACCACTATTGAATAGCACAGAAAATACTTCTCCAAGTCTGAGGAAAATAAATACAACATGCTGGGTCAACACCAAGAGAGATCAGGGCGCACAGAAACAAGCAAACCCTTCAGCACAAAATGATCTAATGTTTTGTGGTAAGTCCAAGAGGAAAATAAAAATGAAAACAAAACACAAACACACACACACCAAAAAAAAAAAAAAGTAACACTGAGAAATTCTGGAAAGGCTAAGACTTTTACCCCTTTGCTATTCTTCACTAAATGCTGCCACTGCCATGCTGACAGATAACGTATGGGATGGTAAATCACACTGGAAATGCACTATAAAAACTTGTTTGTGCAGTTATGGAAATGGTGTATTTTGGAAATGTGTCATTCTGCCTCAAGCCATAATACAATTAGTAAAGTTAGAAGTTATATTACAGCTCTTCATAAAGAAAAGCAGCTCAACATTCAGAGTCTGGACAGCTTGCAGAAAGTGTATGGTGGGCACCTTTCCTCTTCCTCACCTCTGCAGCAGCAATTCTGATTTAGGACTCAAAATAGTAAAATTAAATGTTTTAAAATTGTGGTAAAGAATCACACAACTGCCACTGCTATTCCAGTATGCATCTATGGCAATGATCCACCTTCCCAAAAGTATTCACTGCCTCTTTTTTTTAAAAAAAAAAATCTTTTTCCTCCACAGGCAGCTATTTACATACAGCTTTCAAACTGCTGGAAAATCTTAAAACAAACATAAGCACAGCCTGCAAATTGAGAACATCCTCAGTGAAATGGAACAAGAATATGGTCTGGCTGTAAAACCTGATTTTAAAGTAAATGACAAGGTCAGAGTCATTTACCAAAATAGTCTGTTTAATCATCCTCTCAAAGCACTTACCATTTTGTTTAACTTACAGAAGATAAAAAATAATCCAGGCAGGAAAAAAAATATGTTGTGTATTGGTTAAGAAGAGCCTGAGTGTGAACAGGATTGCTCGATACTCTCTAAATAGGAAATCTGACTTCAGTTCATTCAGCTGGACACAGAAAGCAAAGAATTAAAAACTCCATTCATAAGAGTGCACGAGAGAAAACATGAAAGACATATTTCAGTCTTTATTTTGGTAGCATTTGAGAATATCTGTGTCCCGTGTGGTGCATCAATAAGATCCACATTTCTGGTGAGTCAGGTGATACCACTTCCTGGGAATCACCGGAGCCTCATAAAACATCAGTTTGTTACTTTAGGTGTAGACAATCCTGGATTGCACAGTAACAACCTGATTCAGAGGGTTGTTAATTAGTGGTACAGTGGCATAAGGTTTAGCAGAATTATCTATTACAGATAATTAATTTTTGCAGCACTTCCAGGTTCTCCAAACTTCGCAGCTTCCAGATGGTTCATCAAGAACACAGAGACCACAGATCTGCTCAGGTTTGTAGACAGGCTAAAAGAGCAAACAAAACTGGGCCTCCAGGGTAGCAAGGAGACTCTGGTAAAGCAAACCTAAATCTTTCAAAAGTCACTGATATTACTGCTGTGTTTTAGAATTTCAAGCCAGAAATTTCCAATCAAATAATGCAAAGTTGACTATGTTAACTTTGCACAGTGTTGTCATATGTGTCAGCAGTTGATTATCATGCAAAAACGATAAATAGTAAGTGCCCTCCTGAGAAATTATTTCTGTCAACTATGGATTTGCCTCTGCAAGAACAGAAGAACCTGTGAGGACGTGCATGGCAGTGTGAAAATCCACTTTCCTGTAACTGGCTGGTGGGTTTGATTCACTTCATGTATTTCTCCCCGCAGCCAGAAAATATAAACTGGCATGTACCCAAGGGAAAGGCATTCTCTCTGCAGCGAGAGTTGATCCTAACTTTTATTCTAAAAATCAGAGAAGTCTCCCATCAAACACAGAGAAGCCAGTCCTTTGAAGGCCAGTGTGAACTGGCTGGTGGCCAAAGGCTCTGTTTGCATTGCTGGCTGAGAACAGACACACTGGGGACAGCAATGGCCAGGGCACCCGCCCATGGCACCTGCCCATGGCACGTTCCAGCTCCCACAGGAGTGCCCAGGCTGAGAGGAACAGGCTCTGGGAGGAAAACACCAACACAGCCCCACCACTGCAGCCTCAGATGTGCAGCGCTAATGCTGGAAATCACAGTGCCCAGGAAAACGATGCTCTGGGGAACCAGCACAGGGGCTTAGTGAGGCTGGGCACAAGGAGTTAGGCAGACTCTTGGAGGAGCCTGCTCCTGGCCAGCTCTGACACAGTGTCAGTATTCAGCACTAATTACAGCCTTATCAGCCACCTTGCATTGTAATCAAACCATATTTCACCATGGTCACGTCCTGACCGTGGCATATCAAAGTCTGTCACCTGTAACACCAGCACAGTTCAGGCTTCTTCATTGGATGTATAAATTGCCTAATTTTGTCATTAGCAAGCCAAAACCTTCACCCACAATCTTCTTCATTTGTACAAACTGAACATGTATTATAAGAGTGGTTTTGACCAAGTAGTTGTCAGCAAAAGATTTAAGTTAATTGCTGTTGCACTTGGACACGAAAAGAACAACGCAGACTCAGCTCTGTCAGGATAGGATGCCAAGGGCCCAGAAAGGACCTGCACTCATTTATTTATACGTTCTTAGAAACCACCGTGGATTGGAGGGTGAGGTTACCACCCCTCAATCACACTGGTCAAAGGAAAAATCCATCAAATTGCCACTGACGGGACGTGAAAAGCTGTCAGTCTTTTTCGATTTTATTTTGCAGGTGAAAGACAAAGCAGCAATTCTGGCCGCTGGGTACATTGACAAAGACAATTAACAGAAGATTACACTTCAAAAAGTACAAGATGTTGGCAAAACGATAATTTCATGTTGAAGTGTATTATTTATTTTATCTAAAGTAGTTATTTTATTTATTTTAGACACAGAATATACTTAATATTTTAGTTACCTGCATTTTGATAGCTATTTATTGTGCACACAAACTTATTTTGTGGTACATTATGCTTAAACCCAAAAAAAACTGGGAAAATTCAAAACAAAATCAGAAGCTGGAAGGCTGCCATACTGTAAGAAGCAAGGGAAGCATCCACGTAGCCCAGAACAAGATGCTGGATGCCTAAATAATGACAAATCTGAGATATTGTCATAGATTTTCCTGCTAACAGGAAAAGACTGACTTCCAGAACACTGCCCAAAAAATGATTCAATTACTGTAAAAGGGGAAAGCCAGCAAAACAACAACAGATATGCTATTCAGGCTACCTATTTTTGGAAAAGGCATTTCAGTCTTTGGAGAAAGCTTTTTATAATTCATGTTCATCATGAAAAGAATTATCTTTCCTTAATCAAGTTGTACACCTAATCAAATGATTAATCACTTTGACTGTTACAGGAAAATTAGGCCTTATTATGTACATTTAAATCTGGGAGATTATAAGATACATGAGTTTGAAATTTTTAAAAAAAACAACCAAACAAAATCCCCATCACTTCATTATTTACTTGCAGCCAGACTGAAACAAACTTTACATGAAGACAAAGGAGGAAACTGCTCTAAGAAACTCCACACCACTGAGATCCTGAGAGACCCGAGCAGTGGACAGGATTTGTCTGTTAAGCCTTTATTCAGGTAATTTCTAACTAGTCTGATTATCATTTCCTTTTTGGATACAAATATAGCTACAGCTCTGAACAGAACGATGCAGTGCCAATTCAAGATATCCTTGCCAGTTGGATTTTGCCAGAATAGCACTGAAGGACTCATTTCCTGGGAAACCAATTTATGAAAAGCATAAAACCTTTCATATCCTAAACAAACACTAAAATGAAACAGTAACTTAATGACTTGTTAATTACTGTCCTGAATGTTTATTTTTGTTTTAAAGCTTAGAAATCATAAACAAAGAATGGAAAAGAATTAAATCTGAGAGCTATTTGTGCAAACACATCAGATTGTATTAAGCAACAGAAAAGCCATTACCAACACAGCTAAGTGTCTGCTCTATGTGTATACACTTGTTAAAAACAGACACAAGACACGGAATTGGTTCAGCAGCAATAGCCTTCCTTAGGGTTTGATCTTGCCCTCATTGAGATAAGTAGTGAGCCCCCATTGACTTCAGTTGTGCACCATTTAAAAACTTTGTAACCCATTTATTTTGGATTTCTAGATGCATTACTCAGCACAGGCATAAAATGCAGTTTAAAAGTGAGGAGCGAGAAGAAATTAAAATCCAAACTCATTGTCTGTTCAGTGGGAACACACTTTGATGGAGAACTTGGAGCCCTATCTGTTGCCACAGCTGGAAGCTGCTGGGGTAGCCCCAGCATGTTTTGTCTTTAGCATCTCAACTCAGCTGCAAAAATTATTTATTTTGGAACATGCTACTGCAAAAGCAGCGAAGAAAAATAGAGCTCTGGTTTAGCATTTTGCATATGGTGTAGAAAAATGCAACCAGAACATGGTGCACAATAGATTTGTCTTTAAAACAGAGTGAGATATCCAGGACACACAGAGATAAGCATCTCCAACTCCATGGAGTCCAACTTTTCACCAAAAGGCAACTTGCTTGTCTTTACATTAAACTTTTTCCCCCTTCTCTAAGCTTTCATCATATAACTTCTTCCCTTCATGCATATTTTTCCCTTTTTACATCTCCCTTTTTGGGTCAGTTATGTAAGATTGTGTACAGTCCTGTTTGCAATTTTTCATTAAAATCCAGGTGCAGTAAGAGCAATAAACCCAGGCAAGGGGTTCCCCTGCTGTGGCTGGGCATTCAGAGCAGTGTGCACGGTTCAAAGGCAGTGCTTTCAAAAAAAATCCTATTAATTGCAAGCAGCTGTCAAATATTCCAGAAAAAACAGATCACAGCTTCCATCATATGTAAAGTTTAAAAATGATGCAGCAGGGAAGTAAAGAAAGTTTATGTTGTGACTTCTGATTTATGTGATAATTGCAGTGATTGACAAGAGTCTGAGAAACAAGGAGGAAGCTATGGAAGTTTATAATGCACTGACATTTACAGGCGAGGATGACTGTCACAATTGTCAGAACTTTAATAAATATGTTAACTTTTCAACTCCTGCAATAATGAGGAGTTGAAATATCTTCTACTTTCTGATATTTTGTTACCAAAACTCCATTATCTGTCCTTCCCAGCTCAATATACAATAAAAGCATTCACAATGAGTCACCTTTTAAAATGTGATCAAAAAACCCCCAAAAAAACCACCCTGACATTTCAGGCTTGACTCTAAGGTGGGCTGAGCACCAGAAATGCTTATGGAAATAGAGGAAAACCTCAAAAAACTTTAGAGCTCCAATTCCACCCCACCCTTCACATGGGCATAAAACCTGGGCCAGATAAGCAGGAACTGTGCACAGAACAAAGCAGAATTTTCTTCCACAAATCTAGGTTTGAACTTCCCCAAAGCTTGACCTATTTTTTGTTTTGGTCATCCCTCACTTACAATGAAAATCCAGGAATTAAATCAGAAGCTTACAGAATCCCTAGAGTAGTTACAGTTTTTCAAGAACAAAGCAGGCAGAGCAGCACTCCAGAGGGTATTTCCCAGTTATAAACTTCTTTACGTACAGCAAAGATTAGCTTAACTCTTCTACCTTCATAGGAAACTGAGCCCTTCAAAGTTTGGTAAATAGAACAGTTGTTAAAGACTGAAAGATCATAAATGCAGTGGGGGAAAAAAGATAAACACCTCAGCCAATTTAGTGCAGAACTGTAAAAGCAATACCCAAAGCAAGCTCCCACAACATCCTGGCCACAAAGAAAAGAATAAATTAGATCATCTCTAGAGCAAAAACATTCCTATTATTTTAGAGATCATGCTACAAAAGAGGGAATATTTGACATTAGCCATGATTAAGGAGACCACAGCTCACAAATCAAATGTGAGAAATTGCCTTCACACAAGCCACAATGGATAATCACATGGCAGAACTACAGGAGCACAGTAAGGAAACGGAAAATAAAGCACTTCCATGCATTCCCTGTTAATAAAAGACCCTTCTCACCAAATATTTCACCCCATATGTCAGAACTACCAGGATCTGGGACCTCAGGAGAAGGATATCAGCATGACACAGCACTTACACCACTGGGCTCACTATTTGAATTTTCACTTTGGTAGGGGGGAAAAAAGGTAATTGGGAAATTATTCCTACTAATATATCCAGGGAAACAACACCAGAGAAAGAGTTTTGCCCCTGCTACAAAAAGGGGAAAAGAACCCAGTCTTAAAACGTGCACAAGCAAAGAGAAGGGGAAAGATGCAAAGTCTGGTATGTAGCCATAAAGCATTTCCCCAGCCAAAACATCAGTATTCTTCCATTAATGTAATAAAGACATAACAGTTTAAACCAGAACTTGACCAGAGTGCACAGATTAGATTTGAAGTTTGAAAATTCAGGTAGAAGCTCAGGCTGCTGCTTTGAGAATTACTGTTTTCATACCAGAGGGGTTTGGTGGTGTTGTTTTGTTGAGGGTTTTTTACATGAAAAATTAAACGTCAAATCAGTTTGAAATTATTTTTGATCCCCACTTTGGTTTAAAACAACAAAATGAAAAACAGCAGTAACACAGAGCTTGTGTTAAAGAAAGAAAAAGTGTTTTGACAAATAGTACCCACTATTTCAGGTGGTAAATGGGATTTGCATAAATTCTATTATGATTTTAATATGTGAGGGGTTTATCTTGCTTAACAACCTCTACAGGTACATAAATTAAATTACAGATTTCTGCATGTGTTTTTAAATGAAAGTCTGAAATTGTGCTGAGAACTGAGTTACAGCTTTATCTGGTGAGATTTAGGAAAAACACAGAATAATTCCCAAAGCAGTAGGGTACGAGGCATGAGAAGAAATTACATTCCTACTTCCTTCCAGGGGGCAATTCCTTCCCACAAGTCCAAGAGCAGTTCATTTTGCCAAAGGCCCTGTAGGTGCAATGTTGCGCTGAGATGTTACAAGAGGCTTTGGGAGGCCAGAATTGCTTTTGTGGCTCAGGTGAGCAGCCAGGTCGGAGTTCAACGTGAAACACTCACCCACCCTTAAACCTCGGATTTCCTGTCCACTTTTCACCCCGCCATCCCTGTTTGTGCCTGGCGTGGTTTGACACTCTCCCAGCGCCACGCACCCACGGGAGCCGCTCGCTCCCCCTCCCCTGCCACAGCCGGGCACAGGGGAGAGGGGGGAAAAAATTGATGAAAGCTTCATTAGTTGAGCTAAGAACCTCAACTAATTGAGGCTGAGGGAGAAAACACTTCAAGGGTGA
>VXBT01008859.1:0-16206 GCA_013400235.1 Oriolus oriolus
TCTTTCAACCGAAAGGCGACAGCCTCAGGCCAGATGCTTCATTTGAAGTCCTACTATTTATTCCTACTTTACTTTCCTATCCTTTTAATCTGCTATTGATCCATAGGAAGACATTCCCATGGCATTTTATGAGCTTTTGGTTAAGAAATCTTCCTGTAAGCCTTTAGAAAATTCAAGCACAGCCTATAAACTGCCTTGTCCTTGCCCTACGGAGAATTTTAACAAGTTGACTTACCTGTATGAGAACTGTATTCACTCATTTTTATTATGACAGGTTTGTTCCTGTACCTATGGTTTCCTTTGTTCGCTATTTTATGATTTGGTTGCGTGCAGAAACACTTGCCTTTGAAAGCAAGTATCCTGAATTAGGTCACAGACATCTTTCAGTGCAAAGTCAAGAGTTAGGATTATTTCTTTCGGTACATAACGAATTTTTCCAAAAAACAAATGTTCATGTTATGTAAAGGCTTTGTCTCAGTATCACCTACCCAGGGTATGTGAGTGCTGTCTTCCATTATTGCTATGTTTTCGTCCTTAAAGAGGCTCATAACAGTAATTGTCACCTTTCTGGTAAATCAGTAATATATACTTCATATAAAAGTCGATTTTGTTACCAATGATTGAAGTTGCAATCTGTAGTGATTCTGTTCCTCCTTGACATATTTTATTTATTTATTAAGTTTTATTCTGGACTTTCTTTATCAAACAGCCTGTATATGTATTTGTTCTTATTGCTTATTTTTAGGCTCAAATGTAAGACTTTGTTACAACTTTTATTTGATGCTTCTACTTAAATTTTGTTGATATTTGTCCTATGCTTTGTTGGAGGATACAGAACTGTTCTAACTTTCCTCCAGGGAGAATTGTTATCTTAAACTGTGTGTTCTACTCCTGCCAGCTTCCTTTGATATTTTTTTGACTCAGAAACATTCCTGTAGAACCATTTTAAGTGCCAGCACTGAAATAAATTTCCTTAAGAATTGATACCATATTCATCTCTGAACATCCTAGACAAGCGTCTGTCAGGAGGGATAAGAGGCATTTGAACTTCTTTGAGGCAAGGAGATTGACTTTATGACCTCCAAGCATCCCTTCTAACCCTATAATTTCTTTTAAATTGGTAACTGGGTAAACAGATGCAACTTCTCCGGCCTTTGCTAAGTATCAGATCCATATCTGGTTTTTTTCCTGCAGATGGGTATTGGAGCTCCTCAGAGGTAAACGTAGTGGGTATTCTATTGAAGTGCTGGAGAGATGGATTCTGTTGTATGCTAACTTTTTATTACTGTTAGGATTGAAGTAAAGAATGGTCTTTTTTTCTCCCCAAAGTCCTTAAAATATTGCCAGCCATAACTCCATCAAAATAGACAGTATTTGCTTTTAAGAAAGATAGTAATTTTTTTTTACTGGTGATGACAGTACATTCCCAGTCCTTTAAAATATCCTGTCTTTTAGTTAAATTAGTTACTATAATGTCTTGCAACTTGGCAGAATTCTTTCAACCACATCAGTGTGGCCAGCTCTCTTGCAAAACAGAGAAGCAAAAGCTCACACACAAAAAAAGCTGCAATAAAAAGCTGAAAAATCGATTTTTTTCCTTATCTTTTTTTTTGTTGGTAAAAATGTGCATCACTAAACTGAACACCTCTGGTTATTGCAGTTGTTAGGTAACTATGCAGCCTAGGTTAAGTGGAGTACTTATGAATCCTAATGTAATACCCTTCTGCCTGAGCCCATTGCCTGTGAAAACACTTTGGCTTTCACTCTGTATTTGTTTAAAATAGCACAAGGGGCAGTCATGCTATACTTACTCCACTTGCGTTCAACGCAATGCTTGCTAAGAATAGGTGGATATCATATTGTATAAAAAGTCGCATAATGGCATGTGACTGAATTTTCAATGAGGGAGGCAGTGTGTGACTGCCCTGTCAATGAGATGCTGCCTCACGCTTTGTTATGCTGTCCTGCTTTCATGAAATCAAATTCTGGGTGACTCATCGAATCCACTCAAATATTGTCATAGTGTATCTTCATTGCATAAAACAGTATTTAAGATTTCCTAATCACATTGCAAATAATGTTGATAATTCTACGTGGCGCTGAGAGGGAGCAATTGACTTCAGAAAATCTTTAAAAAATATCCATTATGTAAAGACACAGACACTATATATATCTATATATCTTTCATATATCTATCCATATCTATGAGGTACACAAAACCCTCACTAGAAGCTGTAGAGGGATGTAGGTACTGACAATGTTATTGAATGTTTAAGTAGGAAAATCTACACAATTAATTTGACTTTAAATATGTCTTATTAGAGCTGATTTCACATTTTCCTTGATAATGTCAAACTAGTTTCACTGTTACGATCTACTTTATATTACTGGTAAAACTTGAAGGTGCAAGTCACAAGGACATAAAGATAAGGTTATATACTTTTGCATTTGAAATACAGAGAAGATTTGTAAGATGGAGATGTTAAAAATAGGCAAGTGGAAGGAAGAGGGAAATAATAACAGAAACCTAATACTGACTGGGTGAAAGAAAAATGATATAGAATTTAGTGTTTCAAAAATTAATGCACAAGGGAAAAATAAACAGCTACGGATTTAAAAAATGGACTCTAAATCCTTTATTATTGTTCAGGGATGAGATCTTAGTCATTATGGACATCTCTAAAGAATTAATCCCTTTCTTAGCAATAAAATAGAATTTGAAGCATTCTTAATAAAGGAAATGAGAACAGAGCTATGGACATTTTTGCACCATCACTTATTCCATGTTTGCCCACATACTGAATGTGCAGTTCTGGCTCTGCCCTCTCAGGGAGGATACACCCAGCACTGGAAATGCATGGAAAAGGGTAACATGCATGGTCAAGTATGGTCAAAAGCACTAAAATGTTTCTCAGGGAACAGACACCAAATGGATTGAAATTCATCCATCCAGAAAGAGAGATGATTGAGGGAAAATATGATGGGAATCTATAAAATCATAAATAATGTGAAGCTGGCAGGTACATAATAAATATGTATTGTTTCCCATTACAAAAAAAATGGATGTTTCTTAAGATGATCAGTAGATTTAAAGAAATTAAAATGTGGGGTTTTTTGTATATACACAGATGCAAAATTTGTTATTGCTGGAAGATTTTAAGACAAAACTGTAAATAGGTATAGAAAAGAATTAGTTTGAGAGAGAATAGACATAGCAATGACAATTAAATATGTTTGCTTGGGAACAGGTGCTGTTTGGCTCAGGAGAACCTAATGTGTTGATACCTGGGAGCTGTGAGTACGGACATCAATGGAAGTATGACTCCCTTTTGTTTTATACTCCTTCCTTCCTGGTCACAGCTGGAGACAGTTAAGACCAAACTAATATTTGTTCAGGCCTCACCTGGAGAAACTAGCATGCAATAACTAAAGATGGTTATAAGATTTTCATGTGCTGTTGAATAATTGAGAATATTCAGTGTTTGTGGACCAAACCCAGAGATTATGTGAGCTAGGTGGAAAATCCTGTGCCTGGTTATTCTGGGTCTCTTGTCACTGAAGTCTGGGAAGAAAATAAAAACCCTCTAACACTATATTTGAAGTGACAGAGAATCAGGCATTACTTTATTCTGGCCCGGATGTGCCACGGAAAATATTCCATACACACATGAGTTTTACTAGATTTTTCCCTAACTTTATGCAGTCCAAATCCCATAGAAATCCATTGGTTCAATGTTCATTGATCCCAAGTTGCTTAGTTCTTATTGGATCCGGATTTCTTTGCCTCTGTTGTTAATGAGGTCCTTGCTCCTTGATTTCCTTATCACTCTTTTCAGGACCAGGTGTCTCCAGCCATGCTAGGGACAGTGTCTAGGGTAGATGTTCGTTGATGTTTGCTGATGGTTGTTGATGTTCTGCTGACAGTCATTATCTTTTGGGTATCTTTTGGGCTACTCCCAGTCTGTTGAGACCTTAGGCCCATCTCCATTGAATGGTGCAACGTCCCCCTAAAAACCCCTTAAAATTCCTTTCTGCAAGGCAAAGGCAAACCAAGCCTGACTAGAGAAATTAAAAAAAAAAAATTAAAAGTTGTATTATTTCCAACACTCTGACCATCCTGGTTACCTGTGTTCATTTCCAGTACATGCATATAGAATGACCACATCACCTCTGGCCGTCTTGCCATTTCCCTCACTAATGTACCCCACTCCTCTGTTCTTTTTTTCTTGGCTTGAAAGCTATTTGGAGGAAAAAGGTGAACAAACTCAAAAGAACAAAATATTATTCTGGGAATATTACCTGATTTTTGGCGGAAACCTGCAGACACCACTGTTGTAACGTGACGGTTGATGTAAATCTCTGCTGAAGAATCTCAGCTTCCAATGGATTTTCACGAGTGGAGCTCAGCTCCAGCTCCCCTCCAGGGTCTGCAGCCTCCCTGTCACCCCTAAATGTTGTGTGCTGTACCACCCACCTTGCCAGCCACATACACAGCAATACACTGGGTTTTTTACTTCTTTTAACTTTAATTTTTGATGAAATATGACAAAATTTCTATGTCTGAGACCTTTAGTCTTCTGTCAAATTGGCTGAAATTGTTCAACAGGTTCAGAATGTGCTTGAGGGAAAATAGCAAACTGACAGATGGCCAGGCAACACAGCCACATATGCCTCATTTCTTGGAGAAACAGGTTAAAAATGCATCATTAGAATGGACTTCAAGAAGGATGGCAAAGAATGACAGGGAAAAAAATAGGTTAGAAAGTAAAGAACTGACTATTTGATATGCAACTCTGCTCCTGCATGGTCCTTCACCTTTAGCAGGAAGTGCCTCATGTTTTACGCATCCTTTGGAGCTGCACATTTTCACTGAATTGGTTGATTCCATTCTTTAGCTCTGATGTGTCGAATCCTTCTGTCTTGTTCTGACAAAGATCCCAACCACACTGGGATTCATCTCTAGTAGCTGCAAGTAGGGAATGAGTAAAATTAGAAGTTACTCATGGTACATAGCTGTAAATAACTTATGGTATACAGTGTTATAGCATATATCTGTTATCTTCTGTTATGAGTAGAGGGTTAAAGGTCTCCTTGTAGAAAGCTAAAAAGTGAGGTAGGTTGTGTAATGTTTAAGTCCTGGATTGCATATTGTTGCATATTGTTTAAATTCCCTTTTACTAAGCAGTTTTCTCTTAAATTGGTGTTCTTGAAAATGGAAGATTAGTACTGTTGGTTACAGCTGTGTGATATTGGGTGGTGCTTTGCAAGCTTCCAAGTGCAAGCATGCCAGTTCCTTCTGGATCTGACTTTTAAAAACCTGCTTAGTTGAAATCCATTTAAAAAATAATTTCCTAACCATTCTCAAGACATGACTTTGCTATGGTAAATGTTTGAAATTAGTGGGAGTTTTCTATAACTGAGAATGTGCAAAATCGCTTTTGGATGTTTTAGATATCTGGATGAATAGATTAAATAATTTCACAGAGCTATTTTTCACTTTGAAATTGGCTCTGTGCCCGTTCTCTAAGTCAGCACATGAACGTAGTGCATCACGTATTTTTCACTCTTACACTTCCCTCAGGTTTCTTGTCATATCGAGATGGACAATGCATTTTCTCTTCCTCTGCTTTTCTCTGTTGCACAGTGACTACAGCTTTTGTTCTATTTTAATTGAAAGAAAGCAACAGTCTGAATGTTTCTGTTTGTTTTGTTGCATTGATTTTATTTATGGGACTGAATTTTTGTGAAAAGCTATCTGCTTATATTAAAGGATTGTAACTGTCATTCTATGGGCAAAGAATACATTTTAAAAATGGAAATCAAGAAGAATTCTGCTAACAAGAAAAATATTATCTTACACTTACTTAGAGATGTGGAATTAATATCCCTAGATTTTTAGTAGCAGCAGGTTAATTAAAACAATAACCCCTCCCTTTTTAATCTTGGGAAACTGTTTCATCCCATGAGATAATGTGTTACAAAATGTGTTAACTGCAGCACTTCAGGATGACAACACCCTGTACACAGTAGAAATAAGTAAGAGCTGTCTCCTTTCTTTGTCATTCACAGTATTAGTAAATAGATTAAGCAAAAGGAAAACTTTGTCTGACATTTTTTCTATACAGTAAAAGTATATAATATGGAGTTCTAGTCCTAGTTTCCTTTAGTATACAAGTGCTCTATAACTGAGGAAGATAGTTGTTAATCACTAGTAAAGGACTAATTGCAAGAGAAGGGAATGCATGGTAAGATATATATGTGCCCAGTGTTTTCACTCACACATACAGAGAAAAGATGTTTCTTATTACTGTAAAAATATAAAAAATGGGTTTTGGTGAGTTCTCTGAAGTAGACAAAATACTGTTCTTTGGCAAAGTCTGCTAATGGAGACTAGCAGATGCTACCTTAAAAAATGTAAGGTAGATCTAATTAAACATCTGTGCATTTAAACTCAGTCATTGCTTTGACATTTAGTAAAATCAATTTAGAAGTTGCAATTTTTAAATTTACGGTGTTACATTTTCTGAAGTTGCTTTGGTATAAGATTTTGGAAGAAATTTAATAAACAAGCATCTCTAGAGCCCTGGAAGATGTAATCACTATTCTTGGTAAGGCTTCCTCATAACTCACTGGGTTACAGTTAGTGCTACTCCACTGTCAGAGTGGAGTCTGCCAGCACAATAACTTTAGTGTAGTGATTTCATCAAATTGGTGTATTAGAGGCAGATCCTTCCTCCTCTGTTCTTCTTCCAAATGAATCTGTCTGCCTGTTTGTTACCTTCCAGTCCTCCTGCCTACCTCCAAGAGCTCTCTGACTGGAGTTTTCACCCACCATGCTGTAATGGGTAGCTGCTTGCCTATTATATTTTAGATATTGTATTTAGATTTACCTTCAGGTGTCATCCAATATTTTATATATCTGAGAGATTATTACATTTGTTGCCTTTATATCTGAGTCTTCAAGGATTCTGTTAAAAACAAACTTGCAAACCCTTGATAATCCTGGTGGAATAAAAAGTCTTTGTCTCTGCCAGACTAATCTTCAGTGACATCCTTCATCCTTGGGATGGATATGCCAAGATTGAAGATGCCTGGATGAGTCCACTATGTTTGTGGATGCCCCCTTTGCACTGTACTGACCAGGTGGTTGGAGCAAGGCAGTTTGCCATCACACTTGTCTTTTATTCTCTTGCATTTTTTGGTACTGTATCCTGAAATTTAATACACGCAAGCTAATCCTGATTGCTGTGCCATTGGCTTCTCCCTAGTTTTCTGTACAGAGATGCCATGAATTTAGGTTTTGATGTGAATCTAGTTGCTGGTGCTACCCCATGTAGAGAATAATCAATGATGTTTGGAAAAGGTTCATTCTTCTTTCAGGGCATTCTTAATGACAAATGATCTTTCACCCAGGAATCTACTTCTCTTCACAACACTGAATATGCAAAGTTTAGTGTCCAAGTAGATTTTCATTGGTGAATTGTTCAAATTCTCTAAGGGGCTAATTTCAGGATGTTGGATAAGACATTTTTTAATGGATTAGGCAAGTGAACTTACTACATTGCAAAAGCCTTGTAATAAAACATAACTTTCTATTTTCAGAGTATTTTCAGATGGGATTTGCAAGACATTTGCATATAGGGTATGGCTTTGCCTGTATATTGCAACATAATTAATGCAGTTTGAGATAACTTCTTCTACATCTTCTTTGTATCTATCAAACAGTATTGCTATTTACAAAGGTACTGTGAAGCAAATAAGATGCTTATCATATTAATAGAAATATATTAAAGTGTATAACACAAGAACAGTGAATCCAGTATGTACCAGATCATACATGTTAGTAATACTCTACTGCGAGACACCAAGAGAACAATAGTAGCTAAAGAGAATCAAACGTTCTCTATATGTTTTTTCTTCCCCTTGATGATTAATGAAAGCATCTTTCATTCTATCAAGCATGAAATATCCAGCTTTATGCTGGTGCTACTTAACTTTTAACTTAATGTGTTCATATTTCTGTATTAATTACATAGTTTATTTCAAGGGGCAACTATTATATATACTAGTAACTTAGGCATCCACTTCAATTAAAGCTGAACATCAAAAAATCTAATATTATAGGATTATAGCCTCTATCTTACAGCCCTTTTTGATATCACCAGCTTCTGAAAACAAAGGCTAGTCAGCTAAATTGACTCTTTTATTCCTCCCTGGGGGAACTCAACAAAGAGGAGAATTAGCGCTGTTAGCATTTAGACTGTGAAGACTTTAATATTTTGAATCCCTAGAAATTTCAATCTGGAAAATGTGATTCTGACAGGGGGTTAATTGTCTAGAGGTGGAATAAATGTTGTGTTGGCAGAAGATAAGAATGCTTCTGTCAGGTGAGGAGTAGCTGTGGGTAATTGGGATAGTACAGTAGGTGAGCAGATGGTGTAACAGATACTGATTTACAAATACTCAGAAGACTAAAGTAAAAATTCTGTTAAATTTGTGAGTTTAGGAGTTTAAGGGTGCCACAGCTTGCATGAGGGATTGCAGTCATGCACAAGCAGTGCATTTCATCTGTATGTGCTGATTTCAGCATGTACCCTAGACTGGGTAAGCCTCTGCTGCTGTCAAAAGTCTTAGCAAATGTGGATGGGTGGTTCAACAACCCAGATGTGACTGAAGATGCCCACAGAATAAAATTGTTAGGAATAGAGGTTCATAGTAATAAAATCCATTATTTTGAAATTGTCTTTTAAAATTATTAACAGACATGTATTTTTAGATTAGCAATCAATGCACACTGAGATAATTCCCATTGCAGTTTTTAGTCTCTGACTGGAGCTTTTAGTACCTGGCCAATAAAGTATGTCTGAGCAATAAGAAAGTTAAAATATGTTTGACTTGTCTGTGTTGGGGTTCATTTTGGTATGTCATTAGTGATCCTGACACAAAAAAAGAGTGTTTGCAAAGGATTTTGTTAAAGTTAAGTGAATATTACTGCTCTCATGCAATGCCTAAATTTATGGCTACCCTAAAACCCAGGGCTGGAGCTTATAGATATTGCACCAGATACATCGGGGATGCAGAAACTAATGCGCTATGAATGGAAAAAAGAGGAGGTCTAAACAACTTGAAGTAAAAGTTTGTGGTTTTGACAGGACGCTGATTGTGGCTGAGCTTGTTAAAGATTTGGAGAGGTATTGCATGAACAATAAGAATGCCTATATTTTCAGTACAGGTGAAATAAGGAATGAACATAAAGAGGTATATAATTCTGCTTTTGATTAATGCTAGCATATCACAGAAGCATCTGTGGGCCAGATAAAGTCACCAGTGTGTCTCTATTCATATGTGTCTACCTTGTCCCATTTATTATAATGGCAGTGCTATATTCCTCCATTGCACAGCTTTTCTCACCATCAGGGAGAATGTTTGAAGTGGAGAATATTTGAAACACCTTCATCATCTTTGCTTCCTTTTGCTTCAGGCTGTAAGCATGGGTATTGCAGGTACCAAAAAAACCCCAAACATATTCATAGACAGCTCTCTATATCAACAGGCTTGAGGGAAAACAAGCTGCTAGAGGCAGAAAACGAGTCCTACTTGAGAACATTCTTGAAATAAGAAAGAATAGTACTTGCCTTTCATAACTGTTGTGGAATAGTTGAACAGTTTTGCCAGAAAGAGCTCCAGAACCATGTACTAATGTTTTTTTTTTTACAGAACTCAATAGCACCAGGTTTTTCTACATTTTTTTCCTAGATAGGTACAGTATGGAAATGTAACCTTATTCTTAGCAAGAAGAGATTTGTAGAGTTCTAGTTAAGCTCAGAGTTCAGCCTGCATGGGAATGTGGAGAAAACTCCGTGCTTTCCTAATAAAATTTCACGAAAGAGTTAAAATCCAAACTTCTGAGAACATGAGGACACACTGAAAATATTGTAAACTACCAGAGTGGCATAAATGTAACAGGGGAGCTGGTCATCTTCCCGACAAGTTTGTTATTATAATACATTATTCAGACTTGCTTTACTGGATAAATGCAAATCACTAATTTATGTATAAGAAAGACAGAGATTTTGCCCTTTTTAGTACACGAGATCATTCATTTGAGATGACTACTCATACAGATCTGCACATCGCACATCCTTCGATTATTTATTTTTTTAACAAGAACTCAAATGACTTATCTTTCTGAGTTATGTTTGTATAGCTGAGTTTCTTTCAGCATCTTCAAAAGCCTCACGCTCTTCTCCCTGGGCATGATGGTTCTAAGCTACAAATGTGGTGTATGAAATCTGAGTTCCTGAAAGAGTATTCTCAGCTCCCTCCAGAGTCTAAACAACTGCAGAGCAAAACATGCCCAATACGTAAAATCTTCTCTCTTTTGCAATCATTTGTCCTTTGGGAAAGCAGCCTTTGATGAAGACATCACTTCAAATTTGACTTTGGTTTTTGTATTCGTGTTACACTCCTACTGTTAATTGCCTGTAGAGTAATTTAATTTCCTCCTTCAACCCAGGGCTGCCTGTTTACCTTCTCTCTATTTCGCAGAGGCTAAAAAGGCCATCAGTATAGTAGCAATAAAGACAATTTTCTTTGGTTTTGGTCTCTACAAAATTCTGCTAACTTGTGGATGATTGCTCATAGATGGTGGCTCTCAGGGAGTTTAAATGTGAGTGACATTCCCCAGTCTCAGGGGGTTTCCCTTGGTTATAAGTTTGCTAATTCTGCCACACAGCCGCTGCAACTGGTTAAATATGGTAATATATTCTTTATAAGTGTATGTGTATATCACTCCCAGTGGAGCTCTCTGTTAAGGACTGGTCAGAATTTTGGTCTTCTGGGGCAGTTTAGAAAAAAAATCTTAGACCTCAAATCCAATATAAAAGTCCCTAATCAATAGATCTCATCAGCTCCCAATTTTGTACAGAGATTACCCAACACTTCCTTAGCAAAACAAATATTAATTGCAAGAGAAAATCTCAGTTGCTTTATAAGACCTGTAAAATTAACTTTTGAAGAAAATATTTTCATTCAAAAAGAAACTTTTTACATCATTGCTCCAGATATTTATTAGATGAGCGAATATAATACAATGATTGTAGATTTTGGAAAGCTTGGGATTCTGGATAACATTGCAGAACTTTGCAGTGTCGCCTAGTAACCCACCCATGCTACAGAATATCTGATGTCACTGTTTTCAACATTCTCAGACTGGGCTTGGTTTATAAGACCAGAAATAGATGAAAGTTGCTCAGAAGGGCTTTGTTTTGGTAAAGCAATGATTCTGTCTCTGGTGAAAAATAGAGCTTTGCAATTGCAAATTGTCTCTTCAAGAAGGCCTTTAAACTTTTTCGCACTGGAAAGTTTGTTTTAAAATGATGAAAAAGTAAATGAATCACCATAAATGACTCATATTAGAAGATTTTTGCAAAGTGGTTGTCATGAGTAACTCGTCTGAATCATCTGGAACAGTTTTTGTCAGGAAGGCGAGGTTGTCAGCTTTCCCTAAATGAGATACAGTAGCGCAGCAGTGCAATTAGAGATCTCTTAATGTCATCAGGATGGTGTGCCTATGATATTGCTGGTTTCAGACTAGTGCATGGTCTGACATTTGTTGCAGTCAAATGACAACATTAAATAAAAAAGACGTTTCTAAAGTGGAATGTTCAAGTTTCAGGTTATTCCTACATCCAGATGTGATCTTAATTTACAGTTTCTAATTACTCTGTCACATTATATTATTCCACCTGTGTGTACACAGTGAATGGAGAGCAACACATTTCTTCTGGCCTCCTCACTTAGAAAGCAGCAATAGGATTAATTTAATGCCAATCAATCAAACTGGAACTGGTTATGTAGGGCTTTTTCTGAAGATTTCTGTGACTTTCCCGGGCAAAATTCCATTTTGAAAAGTGATTTAGAGACTTTCAGACCTGGTTATTAAGAATTACAGAGTGGAGTTATGCATAAATATGTCAAAGTCAAAAGCCTGCATCCCTCATAAAGATGAATTGCTCTTTAGCAGACCACCCCAATATTCATAAGTATCATCACCACTGGAGGGCGGATGCCATGTCAGTCCAATAGGGAATGGCCAAATGCAACACTTTGGGTTGCATTTCCTCTCAAATTCAGTTTCAGGCCATTTCTGAGAAGTTTCAGCTCAAATAATTACACAAGTTGTAGTCAGTCTTCAGTGGAATTGAGTAAGAGAAACACAGGTTCTCTTAGTGGCACTGCAGTCCCCAAAACTCCCTACACAGAGAGCACTGTGGAGCTGCTGCCATGAGCATCTGCACTGTCTGCTTCTTAAAAAAATGAAAGTCAGTTTTCTCTTGCAAAATACCTAAATCAGCTCTCTTGAATGTTCCTTTTGGCATATGCCTTTAACCCCAAAACTCCCTGAACACTTAGATGTGCATCTGTTTCAGCATAATGACTTTCCACAATCTTTTGAAGAAAGTATGGCTTTCCACAATACATCAAAGGCTTATTATGATTTAAATTCCACTTTAATTCTGACCACTGGGCAGTTTTCATCTTCTTTCTCTAAATGATTCTTTTTTCCATGTATTTCCACTAGTTTTTCTTTTGCTCAAAGAACAAACCCAGCTTATAGATACTTACAATCCTTTCATTTTGCTAAATAGAATCTTTAAGTTTCTGGTCTTTTTTAGGTGTTGACACATGAAGGTAATTGTCTTCTTTTCTTCCCATCCCCTCTGTTGTTTTCTTTCCACCTAAAACTGCCTTTAATTTTTAGTTTTCCCCTTTTCCCCTTGTAGATTGTTGCTGAGATGTCCTCCCCCCATTCTCACTAGTGCTCTGGAGCAGTAGCTGCACAAAAAAATCCGTTTCAGTGGTGCTATTTCTGGATGCTGCCATCTGCCAGGTTTTACTTCCATTTCAAACAAACTTTCAGTTCAGTTTCATCTTTCATTTGGAGGCACAGCTGCTCCTAAATGCTTGGTAATCACTGGTGTGCAGCACACACCTGTAGCCAAATTTATAAAGGAAATAGGAGAAAAGAGCTATATATTCCCAGCTTGTTAGCCATTAGACAGGTTAGTCAGGAAACAGGGACTCTTATCTTTGCTTGTGCAGATCTTTATTTTATAAACATTATTTTCTCAAAGGACTAATAAAGAAGAGCAAACGCAGAAGAAGGATTACCAAGCTCCTCTTAGTGAACCTTTGCTAATAACATGTTTATCAGGGCAGTACACGTGCAGGGGCTTGGCTCAGTGTTAATTTGTCATTACCACCAAAATAACTATGCTCTGTTTTGTTTTCTTTCCAATTTTACATTCTTGATTACATATTCATAAAACTGTCCTTCCTTCCAAGCATAAATACAACTGCTTTGAAAATATAATTGTCTGTGTTTATCAGGCACCTAATTTGTTTTACTTGCCAGCTACTAATTACATAGGAAATATAAATGAATTGCAGGTCATATATTCCATTTGAAGCATTAGAAGAAAAACTTTCTGAATCACAAAATTGAATTTAAGTTGCAGCATGGGATACACAATGTGCAGTGCTGTCTCCAGCAGTACTAGTCAAAGAAAACAAACATTCTGGCTGATTTCATATTCAGATTTGTCAAAATATACTGAGTGATGTGCTTGTTCTGTTTAAAGTGAATTGTTTTGGTAGCCTCTGAGAGCTTTCTCTATCTTTGATTTCTGTATATTCTGAGTCTATCACTGCTAAAACTTGTTTATGGTAGAGCAGTGAAAATCAAATGCAAAGCAGACTGAGAACACACTAGGATTTGGTTTTATCCACCATGTCGTTCATTTCATGTTTCATCCATTTTCTGAAAGAGATATGCAAATTCTGTCTTGCTTCCGCGCTGGATTATTGTACCATCTCAATCCATTCAAAGCAATAAAATGAGATTTAATAGACTATGTTAGTTAATTGTTGAGGAAACATGGAGTTTTAATCACTGTGACAACCACAGATCTGGGACCGGAGAGCAGAAGCTCTTTTGCATATGTAGCAACTCTTGCAGAAATTTGGTATTAGCCAGCAAATTCCAGCTTTCACACCAGTCTTATAACTACTGTCTAGAACTTATATAGCACTGAAAAACTACTAACTATTTAAGCTTAGTAACACAATTGTATGGCAGGTCACTAAACACAGATACAATTCTGGATATTTGGAATTTTGGCAGTGAGAAAGAAGAGCACTGAATTTCATAAAGGAAGCTGATGCTAATAAAGCACAACATGAAGAAACATATTATCCATCAGGAATAGATTGTATTTTTTAGGTCCACAGCAGACATAGGGCTGAACTCGTATTATATGCTTGTAAATGAGTTCTGTGGGTTGTTTCAAACACACATTACAGGGTTACAGCACAGTTATCTAGACAGGCACTTGGGAGCCATCAAAGCCTTAGTCCTGGGATTTTCCCTATAGTTTGTTGTAGACTAATACTTATGTTCTTACTAGAAAAGTATATTTACTTCCTCTTTCCTATGAAAACTTTGGGAGTTAAGATTCCTGCCCTATGGCATATGCTTGGGTTTCCAGCCCATGGTTATTTTCATATATACAAACTGTGCAGAAGCACAGCCTTCAGAGACAAGATAGGTGTGTGCTGTGGACAGATGGGTACCCTGTGCTACCATTATAGTAATACAGATGTGTTTGAACTGGGATTTTGTTCAGCCCTGGACTCGAATTGGAGTAGGTGTGACAGCATCTGACCTCAAAGTGGGTTGAAAGAGATATGTTGATTTCCGTGCACTTCAGCTTAGATCCTAGTTTTTCATGTGGTTTTCCTTCCTTATGTTAACTGAAGATTTGATGCCTCTGACTTGGTTGTGCTTGTTCCACTTTCCCTCTCTCACTGCTTTTCATGGTTTTCATTTGTAGTGAGTTGTATTGCCTGTCACTGGAGGGAGTTGTTGGAGAAAATCACCGTTTCTAATGGTGACTGCAGGTAGTTTAGGATAATTATTATTAATAAGCAAGAAAGGTGACTGAAAACAGAAAATCGGGAAATAAAGCTACCATCTAGAAGCCAAGGGTAGGTAGTAGGGAATCAGGGTGCCAAAAATGGAGAAATCAAATGCTCACTTCCATGATGGTGGATTCCAGTTCATTAATAAAATATTTATTGCTTACATGGGCTTTTAGCACAATTTGCCTGGAAATCCAAAAGCGCAGTTGGATGAATTAAAATGTAATAAGCTATTATAAATAAGAATGAGATAACCAGAAAGCTTTCTTCTGTCATAGAATATTTAAACAGAGAGAGTAGCAGCTGAGGTGGGTTTTGTGAATAGGATTCACTGAGTATTTTTAAAATATATGCAGTTCCCATCTCTGACATTCTCTGTTTCCCTCCTTTTGTTCTGCTTGAGCTAGGAAAGGGCATCTTCAGTTGTTAATCTTTAAGATTGCAGTGGCTTTAGGGGAGTCATCTGAGATTTGGGGTAAGGACTACTGCACTTATTTAGCCATGCAAATGAAAATAGATTTTGGCCCAGGTTGTTAAATGCTGCACACATCTCAATGACCCACTGCACTGTGTCTTCTCTTTCCTCTTTAATCTGGTGAAAGGAGAGGGTAAAAGATCATCCTAAGCTTGAGAAGTCAGTTTATGGAACGTAATTCCTAGTGATTTGTGTTACACAAGATTATTTTAGTAACGGTTTTGAGTGGTAGAAATGTCCTTGGTGCCATCAACTTAAATTTTGTCAAAACACAGTAACTTGCTGAAAGTGCATAATTAGAGCATTTCAGTGGTGGTGCTGATGGAATGCTCATTCTCATGGCATTTCTAGTAAGGCTCACAGTACTGCTGGGTCAAAAGGTTTGGGTTTTTTTCCCTGTTACTAGTCAAGATGCATTTTTATATCTGTGTATAAACCTTCAGTGCAGTGTATGGGCATCCTTATTGTGCACTTCCAGAACAGAAAGGTATTTTTTTACCCCCCTCCCCCTTTTTTTTCCTCTTTTAAATCTCATGGTTTCCTTACATTTCACCACAGTATGCTTGGACTGACCTTGGATCTTAGTTAATTTGAGCATTTCATTTTTCAGCCTGTGTACTGAAAGAAGAAATTAGAGAGAGTTGTCCCCAGAAAACAAACTCTGTTCACTGGTAAGGACTTGATTAGGGGAAATTTGTCTAAATAATTCTAGAAGCCAAAGCTGCAAAATAGGCAACAAGCGCCCCCCC
>VXBT01008859.1:16239-57977 GCA_013400235.1 Oriolus oriolus
CCCCCCCGCCAACAAACCCAAAGCAGGTGCTGAGGTAAAATAATGAGGCAATTTTGTCTCTGCTGAGGCTAAATGTCTGACTTCAGCACTGCTGGGCACTTTAACCTTGAAAGAGAAAGGCTGGTGCACCATGTTAGAGCACTGAGTAACTTCACAGGCAGTCTTTGCTCTGGCTCTGGATGATGTTTAAAATTTCAGAACTTGGAATGAAAAAAATTAATCAGAATCTGACTGATTCCCTATAGGACTGTTAGAAGGAAGAAGAGGAATAATCCTTGTAGCTTACAGAGGGTCTGCATTGGCCTTATAATATTTAAATAGGTGAGACACCCTCATGCAAAGCTGTAGAAACTGAAGACAGTGCAGGGGCAATGTAATTCCTTCAGGATATTGACAACGAGTCTTGTGCAGCACTTCAAATGATGTATGGTTTAAAGAACATCTTTTAAAAAGTGTTTCATCCACTTTTAAAAGCTTACATTGGAAGAAGTCTATTGACTTAAGTGGAAAACTGTTTCAGTGTTTAATTAGCCTTTGTGAAGGTAAATTATTTCTTATTCCAGACTGAATTTGTATGAATTCAGCTCCCATCTGCTGACTCTTGTTTTTCTTTGTCAACAACTTTGAAAAGCTGCCACCACAGCTCTCTCTTTCGCCTGTATGTACAGTGATCAAGCTACAACTGAAGCTTTTCTTGAGCGCTGAATATATTTAATGCCTTAAGCCCTGCATTGTAAGGCTTGTTTCCCAGCTGGTGAATCACATTTGTGGCTCTACTTTAAATGTTCATTGCTTTTTCACATCTTCCTTGAATTAGACTGGGAGCAACAGCCTAATAAGAGCTTCACTGGAACTGGGTTTAGAGGTGATACTGACTTTGTTTTCTTCAGTTGTCTTCTTTTTAATCATTCAGGGATAGTATTGGTCTTTTCTGCCACTGAACACTATTGGGAAATCATTTTGAGGCAATTGCCTGTGATGGTCCCTAAGCTTTTCCTTGTACTTCTGTTTTTGAATTAATACCATGACTTGTCTCCAAATTTATTACATGATAAGGTGATGTATTAAAATGTATTTTACTTAACTGTAGTTAACTGGCAGTATACATCAGGTTTATACCATCTGTTCATCTGCAAGATGCCTAGTTACTGCTGCGCTTTCTGCATTGCCTTTGCCCTTTGAAACACACTAAACTGTCAGTCCTACTCCCTTTAAAAATTTCCTCCTTTTTGAGACATACTAAAAGTTAAACTTCAGTGGTTCAAAGAGATCTTTGGCTCTCTGCTCAGTATTTGGGCTGGTTAATTTGGAAAGTGCAGTAGCTTAGGCTAGCTCTTGGTGTCTACAGGAAAAATGTTTTTTTTCATTCACAATTTATCCATAAAATACAAAATAAACATCTGCTCAACCTTTGCACATTGATTGAAGAAAAATATCTAATGCAAGTAATGGATTTTTCCCTCCTCTAGAATTCTCTTTTCCTCCTATGTTTTCAAATTCTATTGTACTGCAATTAACCTATTTCCCACCCTTAGTTCATTCCTTTAACTTCCAGTATCTATCACTATTGTTTTACAATTAGTAATGTTAATAGCTAGTTTAGTGTCCTTTCATTTTACACATGGAAAGTCCAGATTGTGTGATTATTTTCATACTTCCCTTTAACATGGATAGTACTTGTGATGACTTAAATCTTTTGAATACACTATTGAAAGTCTAGCTGTTTGATTGAAACATCTTTTTAGATAATTCTACTAATTTTATGGATGGTAGAGGCTAACAGGATGAAACGTAGAAGGAAAAATTTAATCTGAATCTGAATTCCCTTAAAAGGTGTATTTTCATTGCTTTTCAATAGGATTTGGGAACCCATCCCTCCCTTGCCTGCCTAAAGATCACAGTCTAAATCTGGACAAATACTCTGTTACGTATGGAGAATTAGCTTGCAAACTGCTCATTTTATCCCTTTATTCCTCTGAAATACCATAGGGACACGTAACATTTTATTCTGGATCTAGTGATATTAGCAATGTTTCAGCAGTGGTTTCTTTTTACATATAGAGAGGGCACCTAAATCTTCAATTTTTCCCGCAGTTAGATAAAATTCTGCATCAGCTTTTCAGTTCACCTTCAAATGGCCTCTGTTGTTGTTAAGAAAACAGGCTAGCAAACAAATAAAACCCAATAAAAATGTGAGAAAAAGGAGAAATTTATATCTAGGGTAAATTCCAGGTACCAGAAGCCTGAGTTTGCTGACCTTGTATTTACCCCTGCAATTAAGTTATGGTGATGCTCCAGTGTAGCTGCAAAAAAAGAGTCCTTTGAAATTGAGGCAAAATGTAGCATTACTTGCCTTGGGGCGACTGTTGCCTGCTCCTGATATTCCCAGTGGTTGCAGTTGGAATTACAGAGCTAACAGTGCTGTCCCTCAGCCACATCTGACTGGCCTCTCAGAGAGTAATCAGACAGCAAGCTTTTTGTAGCTTAATTAAAATACCTTTCTGTTATATCTTATCCTTCCCCATCTTCCATGTTGAAGGTAGTCTTCTTTGATTAAACAAATGCATAGATGACATTGGTGCCAGAGCATTTATTATGGATAGTGAAGCCATCTCTCCTGTTGACCTGTCTTTTCTACTCAAAACCACTGACCATGCAATTTTAATGTCAAGTTGGAGATACAGAAGCTATTTAATGGGTGGAGGAAAAATACCAATGAAGACTTCACTCAAAAAAATTGCAACAGCAATGATTAGAAGAGCTGTAGGCAGAGAAAAAAAAAAGGCATCTGAAGAAACAAGAATAGAAGGAGAGGTTTTTAAAATAAGTAAAAGAAAAGGTGTGGATCTGACTCTCACCTAATAAGAGTGCCCCTCAGGAGTCAGGCAGTCTAACTGGTGGGATTACACATGGAGCAGCCAGGAGATCCTGAACTACTGATTCTGTCTCATTAGGTAGATGGCTCAGGTGTGCTGAGCCCAAGTACTTTGAGGTGCTGTAGCTTTGTGTGATGCAGGATCTTGAAGCCCAGACACCTTTGTTCTCAGATAACCAGTGGTTTCAGAAGGAGGCAGCTCTCCACATTGTCTTCTGAAATAAATAAGTGAATACATTTTTTTATCTGGGCTTTGATTTCAATCTAGGCAGCACTAGTCTTTCAAGGATTTATAAGACTTTAATATTGAAATTGTATCTGTTGAATAGTGTGATCTTTAATGCTCATTCTAATTTCCTGAAAACTCCTTTGACAAAAATCTTTGAATGATTGATGATTTTATGAAAATATATTGCAACCAGCAAAACGTTCAGATGCGTCATGCCTGCAGTACAAAAAAAAAAAGTCACATATAATTATTTTCTTGATTAGAGACAGGAGAAGAACCTGATTCTGCCAGAGATGGGAGTGTTTTGGAAGTAGCCCAGGACAGGCAGATTTTGCCAAAATGTTAATGAGTGGGATGTGAAGTCTCCAGGCTATTTAGAAATTTAAAGCAATTGCAATTAAAGCTGGTGCAGGAGCCTGCACAGAAGGATCTTGCTATAGCACACCGTGTTCTTCAGATGGACTGAGAGGCTGAAGCCTCTGAGAGCTGCATTTCTTTACTGATCCCTCTGAGATTCACTCCTGTGCTGCTGGAGCAGCTGTGCTGCATCGCAGGGCTGCTCCTTATGCTCACCAGCTGTCCTTACCCACCCATGGACACCCTGTTTGGGCAGAGGACACTGTGCCTGTGTACACACAGGATGGCAAGGGCGCCTGGTCCAGCCCTGCTGCACATTTGGTGTCCATGCAGCATCATCCTTTTGGAAGGAGGCTCTGTGCAGGCTGTGTTTCCCAGCAGGTTGCAGCTCATGGCAGGACAAAAAGCCAGGACAGTGAAAGGTACTGCTGGGATGAACCCTGTTCCAACAGGGAGGGTACAGGAGGGCTGTTACAGAGCCTTTGAGGGACACTTATGGCTCCCAACTTTCCCAGAGAGAATTTGAAGTGTTCACAGCCTGCTGTCTTCAGGGCTGGTCTGCAGCACACGTTTCACTGACCGTGAGCTGTCACACTTTGCAATGGGGCCTTGATTTCCAAATAGCCAAGTCCATGTCTGGAGGAGAGTCAGTGCTCTTTAAAATGAGACAGAGCAGTCAGACAGCCAGAGCAAGTAGAATGTCCAGCAGCAGCATGAACTGTAATTAGATAGGGATAATTCCCTCCTGAGCAGTGATCTTTCTTGAGGAGACTGTCCCTTAACCATTTGTGCTAACGTGACTATTGGCAGTGCAAATCTAATAAACACCACAACAGAAAGTTAAGGAAGGCTTGTAGCCTGAATGTGTAATCAAAACACTTGGATCTGTTTTATGATGGTGGAGTGAGTACTAGTACATGAATGCATTATGTGATTTACCTGCAGCTAAGGTATGGATTTGTTTCTGTACCTACACTTCGTACCAAACCTCAACACCACTCATACAATGTCTTGTAGCCACTCTTAGAGAGAACAAGACAAGATCTCAACAGACGTTTGATACAGCACAGCTTCCTCAAGAAATGGGCCTGAAAGATTGACCCCCCCTTCTTCAGAGAGTCTCTCAGGAAGCAAATGCTGCATGGCAAAAATTAGTCTAAGGGACTCCTATGTTTACTCTTAATTTTGTTGTGAACTTTATTTGAATATCAGGCACCAAAATGGAGAGAGAACACAATACAGCTTTCATTTTCCTACATCTTTGAAATTAACAGCCAGGGATTTTGCTCAGAAAGAAAGCTCTTTTGGATTCTGAACTGCAAAAATGAGATTCAGGCACCTTTTATTTTTCTTTTTGTTTGGCAGTTTTTCACCACGAAGTCAACCGAATGTTGGCTAAGAGAGAGAAACAAAGTCTTTTACTTATTCAGAGGTTACTTTTCCTGCAGGTATTGCCCTGTAACATTCCAGATTTGTTTGCTTAAATCTGTAATGAATTCAGTTATCTAAGAAGGAGGTGGAAAATTCCCACCAAACAGCCTACAGCTGAGAAATGTATTAGATATTTGAGAGAGGTGAGAGTAGTTGCTGTGTCTAAGAAAAATTTAATGTGAGAACATTGGGAGGAGGGGGAATCCAAAGCAAATGCAATAGGAACAGGGGAGAAACTCCCCTGGAAACAATAAGAAGATAATGAAAAAGTCAATTTTTCCTCTAATAATGGCCACTACAGGACATTTGGCAGAGGAAGAAGACTTTAAGCATAGCTTATCCCAGTCCTGTATCACTAAGCAACATGCTCAGACTTCAACTGTTCTGGCTCAGAATGGAAACAATAAAAAAAATGTGTGCGTTGTAGGGGAGGAGGAGGAGGCAGGTTCTCTTGATGTAAAGAAGGTGTATTACAAGAAGGCCCCAAATGCCAGATTTTGTGCTATACAATTATGTGTATTGAAATGAAGCTTGGAGAGAAACATGGGTGCTAGAATCCTGGATTCTTTGTGCCGGGCTCTGCACTCAAGTCCACATAAGCACTGCTTAGTCCCAGCACCATCTTTTACCCAGAGGTCAGTGTCCTTCTGTCTCCTAGCCAAAAAAAGTTTCTCCTCTGGGTAATGGACCACCAGAGTAGCACAGAGGGAGCAGGACATGGTGAGGGTTACACACTGATTAACTAATTGAAAATACTGCTTTTTCCCAATAGGAAAATTTAGGAATATTTTAAGGTCATCAGATTTTGCCATTTTTAAACTTAAACTTTACTGTGAGATCTAAAGTTTGGTTAAAGCCTTGCTGCACGTGTACGGGAGAGGCATCTGTTCTGGCCTTCCTCCTCTTGCAGAATGAGATCTGAGGCAGAGGACTGGCAATTGTTCTCCCCTCAGGGCAGTGTCAGGCTGAGCTGAGAGCTCTCTGGGGCGGAGTCTCAAGAGCTGCTAAACTTTCTCGGTTGCTGACAGCGACTGGACAGCGACTTAGCTGAAATCTCAGCATCCAACAGTTGCTCAGCTATGCGTACAATGATGAGAGCTATTAGCATTAGCCGCAGCAGTTCAAAGAGTAATAAATAATGGAAAGGAGGTTTTCCTGCCAGGACAGCATGTATAGAGTGTTTTCATGGGAAAAAAAAAAAAACCCCTTGGCTTTGGCTTTAGGGGAGCTTTGTTTAATTTCTAGATTTGTCACAGCCCTTCCAATTGCAGTTATGTCTAATCTCTGTTCCCAGAGCAAATGCTTTCCATAAATAATATAATTAGCTAATCTTGTAATAGTATAATACTTTCCATGACCTTTAAAGGGGCTATGAATTTAAAATCACCTTTTCTTATTCTTTATTTTGATTTTGTAATGAGAGCAAGAAGATGCAGTACCTTTGCTAGTCCCTGGGAGTCACAGTTTTAATACTTATTGCAGCTGCAGAAGCATCATCGACTGGATGTCAGAAAGGCAGCAATGGCTGGGACCCTTCCTTGAAGAAACTTTGCTGAAAAAAATGCCACTTCTACTAAAAATATAATTTCTGCAAGAATAAGCATTTTTTCCTCCATCAAAAGCTTAAATTGTGAAAATGCTGCAGATTTTCTGACAAAATTTTCAGTTTTTAATTTTGGGTTGGTTTTGATCTGAAACTGCTCTCTTTTCAGCTCTACTATGGAATGGCTTCAAAACAAACGACCCGGCTACATTTCCTTAAGAGCAGCTTCAGCTGAAGTAGCATCTGAGTATTGGTACATCTGAATGTAACTGATATTCACCTAACTCACTCTTGTGCACAGACCTGGTTGGAAATTTTTATGACTGTTTCTCCACTTATCCATGCATTCTATGGAGCTTTGCCAGAGTAACCAGTTCTGATATGAAAATTATAAATACATAATTTTTACATTATATTACTATGCTTTAAAAGAAACCCAACCCAAACCAAACGACAACAAAAAAACTGTAAAAAAACCCCAAAACCAAACCAAACAAAAAACCCACCAAAAACCCCAAAACCAAAAACCCACAACCAAAAATACAACTATTAGGTATTTTTGTATTATGACAACATTTTTGTCCCAGAATGAATTTTCATCTTTTCAATTTGAATAGGAGTTTGAATAACTTCAGTGCTGAATTTTGGTATGGTGAGACTTTTATAATCATAAGATCATGGAATATTCTGAATTGGAAGGGATGCACAAGGATCACTGAAGCCCAGCTCCTGGCCCTGCACAGGACACTGCAAGAATCCCACCATGTGCCTGAGAGCATTGTCCCAACACTCCTTGAACTCTGTCAGGCTGGTCCTGCGACCACTTTCCTGGGGAGCCTGTTCCAGTGCCCAGTCACCCTCTAGGGGAAGAATCTTTTCCTAATATCCAACCTAAAACTCCTCTGAATCTTGACAATTGTAATTAGAGCAAGTTAGAAAACCAATGATCTTATTGTAGGAAGTCTGCAACATAAAAAGATATTGCCGCTCTTTTAAGAAGGGTGAAATGAAATGCAGTGTTTTGGTCACTGTGACCTGCCGTGCCGAGCTTTGACTGTGGCCAAGAGTTAAACCCAGCAAAATTAAAACCCAGCAATGCTAAATCTACTTTGTTGCTAAAAGACTGTAATCCTTCCCTGAAGGCTTTAGCAGACTGAGGTAGGAGTTCTGACTCTTGTTTTTCCTGTGGCCAAAGGGGTGTTTGGGCAATGGGTCACAGTGTGAAAATGCTGTTAATCCTGGCTGCTTTGCAGGAACAAAATGGTGAAGTTTGTTTGGTGACTTTTAGCAACAGTACTGAGAATCTTAGTTGTAAAGTAATAAAACTTTCTGTCATGGATAGTACAGTAAATAATGATGACTGCATTCCAAAGGGATAAATAACAGAAATAAATTCGGTAACAAATAACACAAACATTACTTTTCTGTGGCAAACACAGCAGCAGCCATTCACTACAATCCATTGAAATCCTGGGGCCACCTGAAATGCCAGATGGCTCTGTTCTGTATTTTAAAAATTACATTGTAGAGTATTTAAAAGTATGAATTATAGGAAATTTTTTTCAATATTTAAATTAAAACAGGTATGCTTCAGGAAATTTTGGTGACAATGTAAAAATTCTGCTTCTGTATCTGATATTTGAATCAAAGATCTTCAACTATAATACTTGAGTGAAAGGACTGGATTTGTGAAAATTTTTGGGAATTTACATTCATAGAAATAAGTACATCACTGAAATAAACAGGAATAAGAACTTTATTAATTATTTCTTACTACACATAAAATTGAATTTGTTGTCTATAGGCTCAAATTTCTAGACTCCAGGTTTGTATTAAAGGATTCAAGGTTGTGGATACTGAAAAGCTGCTAGAAATTTTCCATCTCCTTGCACTGATTCTGTGGGAACTTTCCTTTGCTATGCAAGCTATGTAAACAGTAAAATAGGTTTTTGTAAATAATTCTCACACCTGCTGTTTTTTCACTTATGTTTTCAGTACAGTAACATAGTATTTTAAATGGGCATCTGGTGCTTCAGCCTATCACCTCAGGACAGGTGTGGACGCTGTCCAATGGTCTTTTGGAACTAGGATATATAAATGATATTGTAAAATTAGTAAGTAATTCATTCTCTCACCGGACTGGCTTGCTGCTGCATCTCTGAATTCCTCCTAAGCCTGCCACACAAGGTCACTGCCTTTTTTTAATATTTTGGGAACAATTGTTAGATACAAAAAATACTACATTTAATTCAGTGTTTCTAATAGTAACTTAAGCACAGCCAAACTACCATTCTGCTGTAAACTGATATAGCCATCCCCTCACCTTCCTTCAGCATCCTGAGCAGATGGATGAGCTTTGTGCTGTGCCCTGAAGGTGAACCAGCTTTGAGATGTGTCTCAGAGCATGGTGCAAAGTGACTTGATTTAAGGGCCCTCTACTGAGATTTTTTGTCACAAGTCCATATTCCCACTAGGGGTTTGCTGCCATCAGTCCTGGATATAGGGGCTTGGATGGGAGATGTCCCAGTATGTACTGGGCTATCCATGATCTCCATTATATCCTCCCAGTAATGAAAAGCCAGTGGGGGTCTTGTGATGTTGTACCCCTGAAACACTGTAGGAGATTATTATTAATTTAGCAGTGAAACAAACAGCACTCTACCAAAGCAGAGTTTTGGTGTTGTGTAATGACCTTTAAAAATTTCTGTCAATTTTTTGCAATGCTTCCTAAGATGCTGTTGTACATTTTTGGTTAAAGGGGCTTTAGTTCCTTAGGAGCAGATTTTGTCCTAAAAGAAGCACACCACAGAAACCACAGAAAGCTTGTAACACAATTGTTGAATTAGCAAAACATGCATCATATGTACAGTGCAGTTTTAGCTATGACTGTAGCTAAATATGATTGTTTATATCACCTCTGACTATGAATTTGGAGCAGTTGGCAGAACCCAGCTACGTGTGTGGCCAGCACAGGGATCTCAGTCCCAGGACCAGACAGGTCAGGGCTGTCACACAGGAGCTGTGTCAGAGCTGGGACGGTTGCTGGCTTCATACCACTGCTTCACAGTCCCCAGCTCTGCAGAGGCTTCTGGCCTGGCCTGGCCTTCACCAGGACTGGGATAGGTGGGCATGCAGAGTCTTTGGGATTTCTGCACATTCATCACTTTCATCTGATCTGTTACCCTGGATTAAAAAAAAACTAAACCCCCCAAATTTTTACTTTAAGAGTTACCGAATTTATTTCTGTTAAATAAAGAATTGGCTAGACCTAAAGGTGATGCGTAAGGACATTTTCTTAGGAGAGAAGACAAAGAGGGGCACTTGGAGGTCTCCTTCATTGCTGGAACTTTCCTAAGAATTTCTGTAGAGAGGTTAATTTCCTTTTTCATTTTTAATGGTGTTTTTTCATGGTTTTTGTGCTGGAAGCTATGGCAGAAGCCCTTTATCCCATTTGTGACCACAGGAACTCGTGGCAGAGGGCCCAATAAGGCATTAAGTCAGTGCCAGGGCACTCTTTGTTATCTAAACAGTTGTATAGCTTAATCTCATTCAATATGCAATATATGGGGAAAATTCCGCTAAATACTGCCAAGATGGGCAGTTTTATTTGTTTATATAAAGGGGACTGATGGAAGGGTTTGAGGAGATGCTGAGCCAAGCTTTTAGGATTACAGTTTCTGGAAGGCTAAGGAGGAACAGAGAGGGTTCTGCCATGCTAAGGTCCTTTCCAGCTAGCTGCCTTCCCAGTTCCTAGCGCTAGTCTGACCTTTTGGGACTTCCTCAAGAAAGGAGAAATGGATTTGCAGATACACTAATGCAAAAAACAAAGTGATTTGTATACGACATCTCTTTAAGAGAGAAATCCATGGGGACACCCCTCTCTCCCTGTAGAAAAATTAAGTCGTGTGGGGGTTATAGGTTGAAGAGGATGGTTCTTTCAAAAAAGGTTTGTAACTCCTTACCTTACACCTTATAGAGCTCTTGGCCTCCAGGATGGAAGTTTCTGGGGACACGAGTGTACTGCAAACTGCACACTATGAACTTCATGTCTCAAACATTTTATGAAAAGTGGTGTAGGCAGAGTAGGCTGAGGTATGTGGTTGTGTGCAGTGAGTGATACCTACACACAGATCTGCTTTTGGCTCCAGCTGCCTGTCCAGGGACCATGAACTGCATGGACTTGTGTTTACTTTGTGTTTGAGAGGAAGCCTGTCAGAGGTACAATGCTCTATAGCCTAAATGACCTTTTACTTTTCAGGTAAGCAAGTGATCTATTTCTGGCACAAAATGAGGGGATCTTTAGACTCTTGAAGAGAGATGTTTTTGTTGGTGAAAATGCCTGCGGGGAGCAGCTTTGGTAAAGGAAACATGACGTGTTTCCCCTTATTGCAAATATACCATCTATTCACTGTGACAGTGTAGTCAGAGTAGAATGCTGTACCCTTTCTTCCCTTGGAAAGCAAAAATAGTTGTTTAATTGACTTTTCTGAAATAAAATCAGATTTGGCTTCGGTAAATCACTTCTTTGGCTGCCAGTTTCCTGTGATAGAGATCCTGTGATTCCTTCATGGATGCCACCACATCCCTGAGGTGCAGATACCTGCTGGCTGTGTGGAGAGCTGTCACCTGTGAGTCTTGCTGTCTCTTGTGGCAGTGCTCAGTGCTGGCCTTCCCCAGAGAGAGCAGTGGGACATGCTTCAGAGTAGCTTTCTCTTGATGTGCAAAGCACAGGGAAGGGAAAGTAATACAAGTCAAAGGAGAAGCTGCTATGTCCTCTCCTCTGTCGCAGAATGAAGAGTAGGTAGGGACCAGGCAGTGTCCAACACCTGCAAAGGCAAATGATTGTGTTCTGACTCTACATTAGCTTGGTTTACAAGGTGCTACACAATTCTAACAAAAATAGAATTTAACTGAAAATGCGTTTTACTGAAACAGCATGAACATGGTGATGTATCACAGCTGTTACCTCAAGCTTAGCTAGCAGCAATTTAGGGATCAAAATAGTGCAGATTAAATAAGGTCTCATTAATAAAATTTCATTTAAGTAGCTTAAAAAGAAATCAAGTATCAATATGGTTTGTTGTTTTGTTGGGGTTTTTTTTAAATTAAATTGTGAAGTCACATCTGTATTTTGTTGTGTGCCATGACTTTGCTATCAGACAGAAGCATTTGTCTTGCCATCACAGCAAATGTCTCTGGTAGGGGATTGGAGTAAATCAGTAGCAAAACTAAGTGCCATGTTTGTGTTTACAGTTGGAGGCTGCTATGAGTTTTATGAACCACCTCAGGAGTAGCAGCTGCAGCTTCTTTGGGAGGATATTTGCTCTGATATTAAGGGAATGGAAAGTGGAGGAGAACAATGAGCTTGTAGTTGGCTAGGATTTACCAGGCTCTATTACAGTCGGTATGATGTATATTAAATAGATCCAACTTGCTGATATAAGTTTGTCCCTCTAGTAATAGAAAGGAGCCCATTTATGCCTGTATTTATGGTTGTTGCTTCATCCTCCCACACCATGTGGAAGAATACCTGCATGTATTAAGAATCTAGTTCAAATTCTTCCCCTGGTTGCAGTGGAATAGGCTTTTGGTGAAGCTGCTGTGACTTTGCTGCTTGTTGTTATCGCACAGGTCTGAGACATTTACACATATTCTGGGTTAATTACAGCCAGAGCAGTACCAATTTCTGGTAGGCTTATAAAGCCCATGAGAGCTCTGGTGAGGATAAACCTGTGGAAAAAGAACTTTTTCTCAGCAGCAGAAACTAAAATTCTGCTTCATCGATTTCTGCCCACTCCCAACAGTAAAACAAGGCCTTGAGTATTGTAAACCTTTCTGCTGAGCAACATCTGAAGTTGGGTAGCCTGCTTGTCTGGGAGGTGGTAGAGTCCAAGGTCCTTTAAATGCCACTGCATTGCCTTTTTATTTATTATTCATTCAGTGAATATATCAAATAGCTACAGGCATCCATCTGTCATTTTGAGGCCTGTCCCTTCAATTCAAACATGCAGCTGCACAAAGGGATGGCCTCTCAATATACTCCATCTCTGTCCCTGGCCTCCTTGCCCGCCCGGAAAATAAAAATAAAGGCTGATGGATGAGTTACCCACACAACCAGCTATTTCGGTTCTTTCCTCTGGGTTTCATGATGATCTTTTACCCTCTCCTTTCTCTGGGAGAGGTAAGAAACAACTGACAAGTGCCTTCCAGGGTGTTCAGTGAAATGAAGCTTTTGATGAATCCATATATGCTTTATCACCTTTGAACCCTGACTGCTTTGCTGCCCATGCCCCAGCTCCTGGTACCTGAGGGTTGCTGGCTTGAGCACACTACCTGGACCCCAAGGCCAGATGCTGGCTCGGGCGGAGTTCCACAGCTGTCATCAGATGTTGATTTCAGTTTCTGAGTCTGAAAAGAATTGGCCAGACTTTTCCAGTGTTATTCAAAAGCTGCATCTCCTTTTGGTTGTTTTTTTGGTTGGTTTTTTTTTTCCAAATTGGTGAAAACCACCTTGACTGGTCTCTGTCTCAGACAATTGTTTAGTTAACCTTGAAGATTTCAATCCATTTGCATTTTTTTCCTCATGTTTTATCATAGCAATACTTTCAGCTGAAGCTCTCAAGGTTTTTTTGCATTGGAAATGAGCAGAATTCAGGGGAGAAGCCTTTAGTTTCACGTTTGTGTTATCTGTTTAGAATATATTTTTTTTCAGAGCTCAAGATACAAAGTTAAAGGCAGAGTTTTTCAGTCCATCTCTCTGCCTCCCTCCCTCCCACTGAAATGTGCAAGTGCACACGAGAACAACTTCACTAAAAACTGCCAATTATTAAAATCTTCTTTTAAGTTCTAAAATAGTTTATCCAGATTTCAGTCTTGTTGAGCTTGTTCTAGGGCAAAGGAGAAATGTATGAGCCACAGACAGAGATGCAATTTCATGAGCTTTTTAAGTGCGTATTCACAGTTAAAATTGACTTTGTGATTCTCCTTGCCTTTCTAATCTTTGCCTGAAGAAATAGGTTTGCAAATACACACAGTCTAACCAATATCTCTGTTTAAATCCAAAAACCTATTCTAGGGAGAATTTTTTCCAGTTGCTTGGTCCTGTTACCCAGAATCATATCTCTTCTGGAGTACCCTATTATTTATGACAACAAGCATGATGATGATCAGCATAAACCATAGAACCAATACAAATGCCTCTTACCAAACGTATGTTGAACGTATCCTCAGGCATTAAAGAAGTCATGTGGATCAAGGAGTAGCTACTACTTTGCAGACATCTGGTAGAAGCCCAGATTGTTACTGAATGTCCCCCAGCAATGAAGTAGTGCTACAGATAAATAACTAGTACTGTGAAAACATCAGTTCATTTTTATGTTCACCGGGCAATTCACACCACAAAAAATGTTGGTCCTTCAATTGCAGTTACCTGGATTGCTTTTTAATTAGGACTAGACTGTGCAAGTTGGATTAGCAAAATTGTTTTCAGTTGACACAGTTGTAAAAAACATTCAGCTAATTTTATTGATTATGATAACAAGTGTGAAATGTCTGACTGTGTACTTTCTGATGGCAGCCCACAGGGGTTTGTAAGTCATTTGCCCCTTCCTTGCGCAGTTCTGCTTTGCTGGGTGAACAGTCTGTTTCTGCAGCGTTAGGGATCTCTAGTGTGGCTGGATCAGGCTGCATTTGCAGGAGCAAATTCTCTGGCTCTCCTGCTGTTCTCATCTTCAAAGGAAAATGAGGGAGAAGATTGCAGTGTTACATAGATAGGTCAGGATATGTAAATTTTACAAAGAAATGGCTGTGTTGTGGTTGGACCCCGGGCCTCAAGCCTCAAAGAACAGGGTGCCCATGAGGGAATGCTCCCCTGAGCTCTTAACTCCCTTTCCCAAAATTTATCAGGCTCTGCACTGCGGCTTCTCCTAAACTTCACTGAGCAGCAAAAGATGAATTATGCTGCTTCTCTTTGGTAGGAAATATAAATTCAGAACAACTCAGTCTGGTGTCATCACTGGTGGCTTGTGCCGCTTGGGTATCCTTGGGTGTGCACGTGGGGCTTGTTGTAGCTGATGAGGAACCAAACCGGCTCAGCTGCTGAGGAGCCAGCACTGCCCACTCTGCCATTTCTGCTTCCCGCTCAGCAGTGAACGGGCATGGAGCCCATCTTTCCTCAGTGGTACTACTCAGGATGCAAATATCTCCTGCTTTTTGTTGGAGGTCGGGCTGTGTCTTGCAGAGGGTACAGGAATTGTAAAGCATCTGGAAGGAGTAGAAAAGTGAAGGTTTGTACTGCTGGATAGGGGGACCTTCTGTGAATAACAATGTGTTTGCAAAAGATTTGAGGTTTTCAGTGGGGAACTGCTTTTTTTGTTTTTTTCAAGTGGAAGTCAGCTTTAAGCTAATATAGATTTATCCACTTTGGGATACAAAATCCTGCTTTCTGCTCTGTGCTATTTTTCCTGAATGCCACAGGAGGCTTGAGTTTTCCCTGACAGCTAGCTAAAGGGCACGTTTATTTGACAACTCCTTCATCAGTGAAAAAGTAGAAAAGACATTAATCTAAGGCCATGTGCAGCACAGTAGTACCAAGGAGCTTAATTTTACCTCAGAAAATGATAGAGGAAGCTTCTTACAGTGGTGTAGGGTTAACTGGGAAATCAAATTTCTCTAGGTCAGTTCCAGCGTATGATCTGTGTATGGAGAGAACTGCTTTCCAGAAATAAATCTGGTGTAAGTGATAGGGGATGGGCAGGTAGGAGAGTGGGTAAACCCCACATATAAAGAAATGAGAAGTTGGGGTGTTCTTTGATCACACAAGATTAGCTCTACATAGCTTCACATAGATTTTAAAATTATTTCTATTGTAGCATCATGTAGAGGCCTGGCTCAGGGTATTATGCACACACAATTCAAAGGCAGTCCTTGCACTGAAGAACTTTGCAGGGAAGGGAAACTAGACTGATATTTTTTGTTTGCCATTTTTTACAGGCCCTTGTGAGAGTTTTCATGGTCTCAGCGGGACATTGTATGAATTCATGGTGAGATGTGGGTTTGAGGAAACAGCAGCCCTCAAGTGAGCAAAATACATATGCAAAAAACTACCTGCTGTAGTTAAACAGCTGAGTAGCCCCTGGAAGCCATAAGATTTGTGAGTACGTCTAAGTGTAGGCATGTGGCTTAGGCTGCTGCGAAACAGGAAAGTCAGCAAAGGAGAGAAGGGCAGAGAGCAGAGGATTGTGAATTTCTTGTGTACGCTGGCTCTGGGCACAGGCCCAAGTACCAGGAATGAACTCATAGCTCCTCTGAGGGTTTTGTAGTTCTGTTACTGACTTCAGCTGAGACAAGGTTTCCCAAGTCTTTGTTTCCATTTTATAGTCTTTTATTATGATCCTGAGCAACTGAAAAGGTTTGGGCTTCCACAGATGCATGCTTTTCAGACATTAAGTTTTCTTGACAGTTTTAAATGTCAATTTGTTCTTAGTTGATGGATTAATGAAGCTTATTATAGGTTATGTTAATTTAGTCTGTATACGTAGAGCTGCATTTGAAAGTAGCATGGAAACATGTGTTAACCCTTTTACATAATGACAGGTAAAAATCTTGTCAATGTTTCAGCTGTTGATGAGAGGAGTCTGAAAACTTGTTCACAAATTCCTTCCTGGGCAGACAGAGCATCCCTGCTTTGTTAGGGGATTTAGAAAGACCTTTTCTTGTGGACAGAGGAAGGAAAAAAAGGTAAATTGTCAACACAGCCAGTGGGCATTCTGTTTGTAATGTTTACAAGTGCCACCTAGGATGAGACCAGTCTAATTTGATTCCCATTAAAATGCAGTATTTGAGATTTTATTCATTCTTGTCTGTACTTGAGGCTGACACTACTACAAGAAACTGCTTTACTGTTTAGAAAAACCCAAACAACCCACAGACCAATCTCCAGACTTTAATTACATAGAATGCTAGAAATGAACCTTGAGAGAGAGCAATCTGTGCCAGCTGTGGGGAAAAAAAGGGAGGAAAAATGATAAATCCTTTAGTGATATGTTTTTTAAAAACTGGCTTCCTTTGTCAGATTTGTTTTTACACCAGAGAGAAACTGTGCCTTTTAGAGATGAGGAGCTGGTACTGGTCCAGGTAAGATGGTATTTCTGTTATTCACAAGACAGCAGACTAAACAGAAAATGTGAGTTAGTAATTTCTTCAAGCTAAAGAGGAACAATCCATTTTAATACTTAATTAGATTAAGTGGAGTCTTTACCATTTGGAATACTTATTTGCAGTATGCATGAGGTGAGAACTGTATATGAATTCATATTTCCGTATTTGCTTTATGTAGTTGTCTTATAAAAAACTTGGTTGCAAATAAACATATACTAGTTTTGGAAAATAAAAAGACTGGCAGGCAGATAAACTGGGTGCTGGGGCCTCTCTTGTTTGTACATTATTGGAAATAGTAAACATACTCATTGTTAGGTGAGTGCAATAAAGAGCTGAGCATCTATTGCTTAGGGAAGAGCCAGACAAGAATCCAGATTTCACTGCTGTGACTTTGAGATAATGGGAGTGAAATGCAAAAATGTTTGTTTAACTTTGAACACATGAAGAGAACAAATCTGAGTAATGCAGCGCATGTGGAGGATTTTTTTTTCAAAGTCACACTGACAATGACATTCTTCTTTCAGGCTAGGAATTAAAGACAAAATGTTATTACTATGTCTCTGTTTTGTATGGGATAGGCAGCTGAAATCCTTGTCCCACTTTGTGTGTGACAGTGCTGAGGAACAACTTGTTTTGGTGTAACACTGAACAGCTTATACCAATAAGGCACACTGTTACCTTTTAAAGTCACTTCCTCTGCTCTCCTTGAGATTCCAGGATTTTTTTTTCCTGCTGCTCTGGGAATCTGTGTTAGAGTTTTAAAGAAATAATCAACATGGTGACTTTAAAGAAATCCAATAATGGTTGTTTTGTTTGTTTAGATGCTGCCCTGCACATTGCAAGTGACGTTATGGAAGTCAGTATTTCGCTGTCCTCATAGCCTGTTTAAAATTGTGGTACTTGTGGCTAGGGTGAAGGGGTTGTTTGCCTTTAATAAAAAGCTTGGATTATTTCTGTAACTTTGGCTTCATGTTAGGGTGGCATCTCTGTGTTAAACACCTACGACTTGTCCTTACGACACAGAAAAGTGTAATGGGGAAAAATGATATGTTTAAAGTGCTGTAGGATCAAGTGTTTGTGGCATCTGTTTGTGACAGGGTGGCAGAGAGTGACACCAGATCTGTAGGGTTGTACAGGGCTCTGAACTGTGTTTAGTACTTTTTGTCAAGGACAGGTAGTGGAGGAGGAGAGCACAGGCTGTGCTGAGGCAGAAAAGAAGCCCTACCCAGCACCTCTGGAGGGAAAGTCCCATGACTTCCACACACCCGTAAGCGTGGTTATGTGTCAGGGACAGTCCTTGGCAGGTCAGAGAGGCAGTGGGAGCAATCTCAGATGCAGCAGTTCCACTATTCAGATCCACTCTTTCAGATATGATCATCAACTCAAAGCAGGGAACGGGTCTGCTGCCTGGCACCCTCTTAAATGAGGTTTCCAACGTGCCTTACTTTTCCTGTCAGGGCTGTGGTGATGACAGTATCTTGTCATGGGTTGTGTCTCTGTTGCATTCACCAATTACAGACCATGACATCCCCCATTCCTACTGAGACTGAACTATTCTAACTTTATAATGCTTGATTTATCTGATAGGATGTAGTTTGTTTTGTTTTTTTTTTTTTTTTTTTAATGACAGTCAGTTCCCTTCACAAAGAACAGAGTTGCTCTAGTGCTAATGATACATCACTGTGTGTACAGGGTACCAGTGGAGCAGCATGTTAAATGCAAACCTTCAGAAAGTACATCTTTGTGGCCATCTAAACTTTGTCTTTACAATCCAACAGTATGGAAATGACCCTGGGGTTGTGTAATGCAACACCACGGGATGCACCACAAAACTCACATCATTTAAGGTGAGTAGCTGAGCTGGAATTCTAGCTGATGAACTGAAGCTGCGAAATTAGTTTAGTGGGGGGAGAATGTAAAGCATTTTTCACAGATTGGAATGAATTGCTGTAGGTTGTGATGCCTCTGACCTTTAAATATTTTTGACAGTAGAGCATAACCTGTTCTCATGAGAAGAAAATCCCCATCACAAAAGGACACCTTACATTATTCAATTCTTTGGTGTGTGTGGATTGGTAATTTTATTTGGAAAAGCTGGTATGATTTCATCATGAGGATGCCCTCTGCTTTAATTCAATCTCCCTGACCTAAGTTCAAGCCCATCACACATAGTATCAACTGCAAATAATTCCTTTGTAAAGACTGTCAGAAGTGAAATAAGGTTAAGTCAAAACCCTACAGTTCTGCGAATGCATGACTAGCTCATATGAAGGGGTGATTGGCAATTGCTGGCCCAAGGGTCAGTTTTAAATTTTCCTTGCAAGAGTTGTCATCCTCAATCAAAGGTTCAGCTCAAAGACAAGGAAATTAGAGAAGTGCCTGTATGAGTTGATCTCAACTTGAAAATTCTTGAGGTGATAATTTAAGAAATACTAGAAATGTAACTTTCTCTCCACATGAATGTTAATAACTAATACTATTAGCTACTTTCACACTGATTTTTATTTTCTGATTTAGCTTTAAGTCCTGGTTTCAGCTGGGATAGAGTTAATTTTCTTTTTAGTAGCTGGTACTGTGGTATGTTTTGAATTTAGTATGAGAATAATGTTGATAACACACTGATGCTTTAGCTGTTGCTCAGTAGTGTTCACTTTAACTCAAGGACGTCTCAGTGTCTCGTGCTCTGCAGCGAGTAGGTGCACCAGGAGCCAGGAGGGAGCATTGCCAGGACAGCTGACCCAAGCTGGCCAAAGGGCTTGCCACACCACAGAAGGCCTGCCCAGTTTATAAACTGGGGGAGTTGTCCAGAGTCTACCAATTCCTGCTCAAGGCTGGGCTGGGCATCAGTCAGCAGGTGATAAGCAACTGTATTGTGCTTCACTTGCGTTTCTTGGGGTTTATTTCTGTCTCTCAGTCTCCTTTTCATCATCATCATTATTATTATTATATTTTATTTTATTTCAGTTGTTAAAGTGTTCTTAACTCATGGGTTTTATATTTTTTTGAGTCCCCTCCCCATCCCACTGAGGGCAGGGGAGCAAGTGGCTCTGTGGTACTGAGTTGCTGACTGGGTTTAAATCACAACATTTTATTAGATCAAATTTTAAAAACAGTCAGGTACTAGGCATTTAGGTGACAAGTAGGTTTTCAAAACATAGCAGAGGATAAACAGCTAAGTCTGTCTAGCCACCAGTAGGACTTCAGCCAGGTTGGATGTCAGGGCTTGTTAGAGGAAAGAAGGTCCTTAGCTTGTACCTTTGAGATGCCAAAATATTTATGAAGACAAAAGTCAGTCATCTCAGAGTCTGTAGAGTCTTGTAAATGCCTTGTTTGGTATTGTGTTGCTGTTTGTTTCGTGGTGTTTTGTGGGGGTTTTTTGTTGTTTTGTTGTTGTTGGTTTTTTGGTTGTTTGGGGGAGGTTTGTTTGTCTGTTTTGTTTTTTGGATGAGAAGCATTCTGTACTTTTATTTTGGGATGTAAATTTTATTTTGAAGAAGAGCTTTGAAACTCGTGGGTTAAAATAAGGTGTCTTTACATAACAAACACACAGTCAATATGGAGGTGTTATGTGCTCCAAATGGAAGTATCAACTGGCGCTTTGCATAGACTCACAGCTGATGAGTTTGCATTTAAAGACACCTTCTTCCTGGATACTAGTCAAAGGTCAATATTAAAAGATCTAAATCCTGCTTGTATAAGAAAGGGAGAAGTACTTCAGCATAATGATATCACTGCAATTGCCCTGGTGCTGCCTTTCTGAAGTTACCCCCTCTCTTGCCTTTTTTTGCTAGAATTAGTCTCCCACCTTGTCTCTAGAACAGGAAAAGACACCAGCCACAATGAGTTATCAGTGAGCTGAATTTTAGCAGCCACTAACAAATGGAGCTAAAGGAAAAGAAACCAAACAACCAGTAGTCTTTTAAACACAAAACAACAAACAAACTCCCATTTACAAAGCTGTTTCACTAACGTAATAGTTGTGGAAACTTGACTCTTAAGAAAGGGGAAAGTAAGGGGTAGCAAATACTAAGAAGGGCTATATCTCGCTCTCACCCTAATAATACAGGAAATCAAGTGGGGAAAAAATATTCTTTACCATATTCTTTCTGCGTATATGTAAGATCATTGTAAATGTCTCGTTGTGCAGTATATCCAGGTGCTTTTATGAGCTTCCCTTCAATGTCTCTTTCAAAGTTAGATTTAACTTGACACCTTTCTCAGTGACCATCAATTTAGTTTGTAACAGAGTCTGGAATTCTTCGACACTGATATTGTGTTGTTGCAATTACTGCCCATGGTCCTGCAGCCATTCTGAAATCAAAAGGGCTGCATACTTTGCTTTTAAGTCAATCCCTTAGAGGCTCCATCAGTTTGATTTCTGAAACCTGTGCTTGGCAGTGAAGCTGATTAAATTCTGCCTATATCAAGGCTGTGCACACTGGGTTCAAAACCTAGGTGCAATGTCATGTTCTCATAGTGAAGTTAATGATAGCAAATTTTGATCTTTCAGAATCCAAGTTTCAAAAAACCCCAAAACAGGTCTTTCAAGAGCATAAGAAGGTATGTGTGGAGCTGGGCAGTAAGTTAGGTCAAAAAAAAGTAGATCCAGAGGTATGAGGCACAGACCTTTTGGTCATGTCGAGTTACTTCTTTAAGCATGTTTTTGTAAAGGAACAGGTTGCATCTAGGAAAATGATCCAGGCAGCAAGGGGACTTCAAGCAAATGTAGAGTGCATTAGCAAATTAATGCCCCTAGTTCGATGCACATTTCTGTTGCTTTTTTTTGCAGCATAAGGAAATGCACTAAATTGCCCCGAATTAATTCCTTCTAAACAGAACACAGGGAAAGTATTGCTGACTGTCCTGTAGGTTACCAATAGCCAATGCTTAGAGTATAACGTTGCATCCAGTTTTCAAGATGAATGATAGAAAAGTCTGCAGACCTTTCTCATCAATTCAGCATAAGCTTCCAGGACTCCCATGGGTCTTTATTGCTTTAAGATTATCTGCATTAGCTTTTATATGGCATTTTCAGGCTTGTCTAATATGCAACTGAAGAATTTATATCAGACAAGAACTGATTCCTCCGTTTCCAGTGCCACAGACTCACATGCTCTACCTTCCTGTTATATCAGACTGTCTAGAAGTGGCCTAGATTACTGTTATTATTTGGGTTTAGGAAAGCAATATGCCGTTTCCCCCCAACTGCTCTCATAAATTATACTAGGAAATGCCTGTCAAGTAATAGGAAGCAATGTATCCTTGGAGATGAAAGAGATGGAAGTGTTAAAAATAATCCACTCCTCAGTAATTGTGGCATACATCTCCAAGCCTTGCAGTCAGGACCTTGAGCCAAACAAGAGTAAGAGGTGGGTAAATGGGAGAGAAGAATTTAACCACTTTGTTAGTTAAGGTAATGTTTGTGGAAAATTATAAGCCCATATTAACTTACCCTAAAGGACTCTGTCTAACAGAGACCTGCCTTAAGAACGATTTTAATGATTCTCAATCATTCTTGAGTCCTGAGAAAAATTTAGTCCAGTGAGTGATTGTGGAATTCAATAAACATCATCTTCTTGAGGAGTTCCTCGGTAGTGCAGTGATCTTACTTGTCCCAAAACAGACGTACTGAATTAATACCCAAAGATTTTCTTGGGTGAATTCAGAGCAGCTCTGAGCATGAAGGGCATCAAGCTATCTTTCCTGAGTAAATCCTTGCACTTGTGACTCCGTATCTTGTTTCTGTTTTTCATTAACTTTGTAACAGGAAACTTCTTGGCTGAGATATTTTCACCACTAAAGTGATTTTAAACATATATGAAGGGCTAGCTATAAAAAAAACCAACGGCATTCTTAAAGGTAATGACATACCTGAAGACATCTAGTTTGTAAGATATGCAGATATTTAAGCCTTTATTGCTGTCAGTGGGAAAGAAAAAATACTTTCCAATCATCAAAAAAATGTAACCATTTGGTATTCAGTATGGCTGTGAATGGAATTAATTGATATATATTTCTTCACTCAGGTAATTGCAGAAAACATGAACAGGACAGGCTGTTAGAAAAGGCAGGGAAATTGCACGTTATTGCTATAGATGAACTATCCTGGGTGACCAAAACTGAATGTAGCTGTGCAATACTAAATAAGTAACTACATCCCTTGCAATAGTTTTAATATCTAGGGCTGCCCTGATGAAGGGTTTTGCTTCTGTTTTTCTGCAGCATAAATGGGTGCCCAGAACACTTACAGTTTTTCAGCTCTGCGTTATGTTACAAAAATTGTTGGTTCCTTCTAATTACTTTCTCTGAAATTAGGAAAACAGCCTTACTGACGCTACAGTTGAGAATACCTGAAATAGCTACTGGGATCCTGAAACTCACAGGGAAAGGAATTTTTCTCCACTAGAGGAAGTTTTATTTGAGTAACTGTAGTTATTTGAATTATTTTCTTCTTAGAATTGTAAGCAAACACAACATGATTCTTTCTGGAGGAAGGTGATGTAAATCCTAACTAAGCAGGGTAATAGGAAACAAATGTTAACCACATGACTGCATGCAGCTGATGAGAGAGGTGCCCCTGATTTCCCTGAATTAATCTTAAACATGGAATAAAGAAGTATAAGGCATTAGTCTAAGCATAAGAAAATGCATCACTGAAATGATTTTATTATGGGAAAGCAGACATGCATTTCATGCTACTGCTTTACAGAAATGAAATTAAAAGGCAGTTCTTGTATACCTGTATATTTGCTTTCCAAACAAATGGGATCCCATTCAGTCTCAGTTCTCTTCTAATTCTCTTTCTTGCTGATGCAGATGCAGATTGACCTTTTACTCCAAAATCTAAAATCAAAATGCAGCTCCTCTCTGTGGACACAGATATAGCCCAGAATGGACGGTAAGGTACTTGGAAATAATAGCGTAGTTTACATGCGATTGTACATAAGAGGTATAAGGTCAAAGCAGCATCTAAATTCAGTTTCTGGTTCAGAGCAAGACTACTTTTTCAAACGTCTGACAAATACAGCATTGGAAGTTGATTTTTCATGTTCCTTCATTTTTTTTTTTTCATTCCCCAATGTAAAATGATTTTGAAACATAACTAAAAATACAGCAAACAATTTTTCAGTGAAACACAGTATGTCTGGGTTTCTAAGGGCAGGCAACAAGCAGCCATGTTCACACAGTGCTGCATGAAGGCCTTTCAGTGTGTGTCTACAATACATCCAAGCCCCGCTAATTTCTGAATAATTTGATTCCAAGTAATGACTCACAGTGATGTCAGGGCTAAACACATACAAAAATGTTTTCAAGCCTGTGGGGGTACGTGAGGGTTTTAATGTCTCTTGCTCATGTTTTTGACAGCTCTGACAATTGTTTATACCTCTTTCATGACCTTTTGTGCTGGTTTGGGTACAGCATTGCATGACCATTACTACAACTACAGCCACTCCTGTTTAAGGATTTGACTGATTTTATGTTTACACAGTCTTGAAATGTGAAGTCTCATATTCCACTCTAAACCTGGAACTTCTATTCTTTGAATTTTATGATCTCTGGATGTATAAATGAAAAGATTTCTGCCCCTGAACTGATTAATGTCTTTCCATCTGTTTTCTTTGTCCTGTAAGAATGCACTGAGTATTTTCTGCATCAAACATTTTAGTTTCATTTTTATTAAAGCAGGAGTGAGTAAATACTCTTTGCTAACATAAATCTGAACCTTACACTTCTCCATTTCCTTATATAAGTAGCATTTCATATGCCTTATATCCTTTCTACCACTGGCCCTGGACAGTATGGATACATGAGCATTGTAGATGGCCATCATTATTTCTCTCTGGCTTTGCTGCCGAGCGTTGGAGGAATGTGTAGGATGTCTCAGCAATGATGTAGCAGATAGTGAGCCAAGGAATATAACAGACCTGCAACCAACTACTACTGAATGGATGTGGGTGAAAAGTGGCTGAACTTTTTTTATTTTGTGGGGTGTTTTTTCTCCTTCCTACGTACTCCTCTCCCCTTCATTCCTGTAATAAAATGTTGAAGCTTTGTGGTGTGTGTAGGAGGTTTTGGGGAGGGTTTTTTGTTGTAAACATATTTTCTAGGCTTTAACTAGCTATATTTGATGGTTTCAGGCTGTGGGATTTTACTGCTATGTCCTCTATGCAACTTATTTTGATGCTCTTTTCCTCAGCGTTTAATGCTTATTTCTAAGTTGATGGACTGACCAGTCCAACAAGTGAGATGTTGCTCAGCCTTGTTCTCAGCTATTGCCAGGATTCATGTTCTGCTTGCTCTCTTGTGCTCTTCCTGTGGGTCAAGCAGGCTGGCTTGTGCTTTGGATTAGCAGGACGAGCAGAGGAGTCTGGCAAGGGAAGATCCAAGCCTTGGTGATACATCCGCTTCTCTCTGCTGTGCCTCTGGCACTGGGCAGTAGGAAATACCTCCTAGTTCAAACATGTAGACTGGATTCTGGAGATCAAATACAGACAGAAATCCCAATGTTGGGGTTTCTTACTAGGAAGCTTAGGAATTTCTTATAGTATGCAGAATCAGGTCTATGCAAAAGATTACTTCTAGAAACTGTGCCTCTTAATGGAAGTAATTTAACACTTGGTTGTTGAAGGAATCCTCAGTTTTGCTGCATTAAGATGTTTTTATATCTGGTGTTTCTGGACCAATTATATAAAAGCTTTTTAGGTATAGCCTTGAATTATAACGTTCACTTTTTCGTTAAGCTATTTAGCTTTTGGCTTAAGAATAGTTAAGTGTGGATTACGCATCTAAACTCATGAGGGGAAAAAAGTATGAGAGAAGATATTGCAAAATCAAATGTTTACTGTAAGCATTAAGTATTTCAGGTCCCTATCAGAACTTCAGGACTGGAGACATGTTTTTAAGATATTTTATGAGCTCTTAATAGAACAAAGTCCTTCCCACAATGATATGCTTCTTTTCAATGATGTCTTTGCTTTAAGTTTGTTTGCAGGGTTGGTTTATTTGTTTTGTTGGGTTGGAGTTTTTTTGCTCTTTACTGTGTGTCCTGGGTTACAGGTTATTCTATTCCAATTTTTTTTTAAGTTGTTAAAACCAGCTGGGAGCACTCCCTGCCTCCACCCTCTGGACTATCTTCTGTTAATGGGCCATCAGTGCCTGGCCCCATGGCTCACAGATAACTGGCTCCTGGACTGGCTCCTGTTAATGGGCCCATCAGTGCCCCACCAATAACTCACCATCCCATTGTTGGATGCTCCACCCAGGGGGAAGGAACTAAGCATTCTCACCAGGATAAAGTCTGGGGTTTTGGGACAGCAAGTCACCTCTTCGGCTGGATTTCCCTGGGGAGCTGTTTCTTCCACTGAGGAGCAACTTCTTCCACTGAATTCCCAGAGGAAACCTACACCTTTTCTACAGGATCATTGCTTCAACAGAACTACATCTGCCACTCCAGGAGGACTGCAGCCACCACTTAATCGGACTACTACCAACACCCTGACCAGCAGGGAGTCAGGTTCTATTCTTCTGACTTTGGCAGTAGGCTTGGGGGGGGGGGGGGGTTTCGTTTTCTTTATTGTATTATTGCATTTGTATTTTCTTTTTTTTCTTTTCTAGTAAAGAACTGTTATTCCTATTCCCACATCTTTGCCTGAGAGCCCCCTTAATTTCAAACTTAGAAATAATTCGGAGGGAGGGGGTTTACATTTTTCCATTTCAAGGGAGGCTCCTGCCTTCCTTTGGTGGACACCGGTCTTTCAAACCAAGACACTGTGATGTTCAGAATTCTGTTTATAAAATTAATCCTTAAAACAGCACTTTTGTATAAGTGCCACATGAAAAACTTCACACTGAATTTGTCTCAGTGTGTTTTGTTCAAGTTGATTACCAGTTATTTTCTGGATGATCTGCTTAGTGCGAAGGTGTTAGAAATGTACTTTTTCAGAAGTACTATTTTGGGTTGCAGAGCAATGCAGATTTTGATTTGGTGTAACAGTAGTGTCTCATTTACAGAGTGTGGCTAGCATTTAAGATCTTCTAAGCAGAGTAAAACCTTAGATTAATCCTTCTAAGCAATCCTGTGAGAACCACCCCTGTTTGCATTTTGCAGTAAAGCAGGATGAGAATACCACACCACTTGCCACAGGCAGGAAGCAAGTGGTAAAGTGGGGATTACAATGTGAAAGCTCCTGGCTCTCCAGCCTGCACTCAACCCAGCAGATATCGCTGACTCTTCTAATCAAACTTCTGAAACTACAGTATCTTACCATCTGTTGTGCAAATTTCCTCGGGGAAATGTGAGAGTCTCTTTTACATTTCAGGCTCTCTCAAAACTGTATTTAAAGGAAAAAAGCTAGAAGTGAACAAAAAAGGCATAGAAGTCATGCATTTATTTTTAGGATGTTGGTTTGGGTGTTGGAGCTGGCTCCTTATTGAGGAAAACAAAAGGTGTCTCCTACAGAGCACTTCAAATTTCATGTTAGGCAAAATGGTTTTTTAATGATGAAAAGGGAAAAAACCCAGTTTCATTATTTTCATCTTCCAGTCACCTCTGTCACACTCCTCTTGATTCAGTGACTTGCCAGAATTTACCCACTGGCACAACATTTATTTTTAGACATGTCACTAGATTTCATGCAAAGCTTGCTGGTGCATACAAATCATTCATTTAAGCACTGATTTGAAAATAATAACAATAATAGCAAAGTACAGTTCTCTCACAATTTGTAAGGAAAGCATTCAATGTAGACATTCTGGAAGCAGTAGTTAGTTGTAAGCAATGTTTTAGTGTTGACCATTCAGGTTTGAATGACAGCAGACAATGCAAGCCACAAATAAAGAAAAGCAGGAACTGAAGTGCTTTTTCTGCATTGGCATGCAGATGTTCCCTCAAATACCATATGCCTGCAGCAGCCACAGCCCTGGAGCTGGATGTTAGAAAGCACTTGCTCCATCTCTGCTGCTGCTTTGCAGCACTCTTGTCTCACAGCCAGTGTGTGCAGAGAGAGCAGCTTGTGTGCTGGGGTTAGGAGGAGGGCATTTTTTTACTCCTCATTTCTCATTAGCAAGAGGCAGGTGATCTCACTTCTTTCTTGATCTGTAGCGTGTAAATTGATAAGTACTTCAAAGATGCCCAGATGCTTTAACATCCTTTTCTATGCAGCATCAAATAACAATGTGCATTTGATTAACTCTTTATAGCTTTAACACGGACCAGTGCACCTATGTGTTGTGATGCTCCAACACCTCTGCAATGGTAGTGTCTTCACGTTTTGGATGAAGTTCTGCCTCCATGCCTGGTTATAAGTAACTTAATTCTCCTGCCCCTCACTTTGCTGAGGTCTCTCATTCATCATTATCAGCTGTAGGAAGCTAATACTCCATGTTTCTAACTAAGGCAACACTTGTTGTGGTGACTCAGCCCTCAAGTGGGCTGGAGCTGCCCGGTGCCCATCAAGCCCTGGAAATCCAGTGGTGGGAGCACCAGAATGAGGGCCACACTGAAGGCAGATCTGAAGGCAGCACCAAGGTGTAGAGTCACCGCCTCTCCCTCTAGAAAGTTCTCTTTAGTTTGATACCCCATTGGTCCCCAGTTCTAGCTCCCGCCTTCAAGTTATCCCCATTTGCTGTTGTCTGTGTTGTTCCGCTCCCTTCAATATATCCCACTGGCTGTTCTCCTTCTCTCCTCTCCTTTTCCATGGTGTATAAAAACCTTAAACCCAGCCTTTTTTCCTCGCCTTTTTTCCTTGGACCCTCTGGAGTAAAGAGACTTCTGGAACCCATATAAAAGGTCCCTCTCTTTTCCTTTGACTCGGGGAGATGCGCACAGACCAGCAGCGGCTTGGGCAGGCTTCCTCCGCTGAGGAGCTGGTGCCGCTGCGGCACCTACAGCAGCTGCCCTGCACCCTAAGCTGTCTGCAGGAAGGACACTGTGCCCCACCGCCTAGTGGGCAGCCCGCCGGCGTCAAACACCGGGCAAAGTTGTTTTCCAAGGACTGTCACCTGCCTTGGCTAGAAACCTTGTGCTCAGTCTGTATGATATGTAGGATGAAAAGGACCTAGTCAGTGTTTGGAGCTCAAAGGACTTCTGCTTTCCTGTTGCGGTGTTTTCCTGCAATGGTATGGCAAGCTGCAACTGTTCCAAGAGAGCGCAACGGGGCTGATTTCGGGGAGAGAGGCTGTTCCGCTCTCCCTGTAGCCATTCCGGGTGGCCCCGTGCTTTAGCTCTGGCTAGCTGGGCTCCGCAAACGGTGACGATGAAGGAGAGAGAAGGCTCTCTGTATACTGGCTTCAGAGGAACCTTTATTTACATGACGACGAGCTGGTTCTCCACAGGCCACGAGAAGTGGAGAGGCAGAGAAAGAGCATGGCCAGAGGCCGGGGCTTTTCTCAGGGGGCAGGGGCGGTACATGGGCGGAGTTGGGGTACTTGAACCAATAGGGAGAACCTGAGGGTGTGGCCAGGACTAGGGGCAGCGAAGGGGGGAGAGTGTGGGGAGTGGGAAAAGGGATGGGGGAAATACAGCATCACACTTCCCACCTGCAGATTTTTAGCTACAGAAGGCACCTACAACTCTGTGCTGCAAGAATTTATTGGTATTTTTCATATCTGTGATGAAAAACCTTCTCTGAATGTAGATGACACCTAAACATCATCCAGTCTTTGGGGATTATCAGATAGTGACTGTTTGCATATTGTTTGTAGAATGTACTACATAATAAACAAACAAAAATTTTATTAATATTCGATAGAATCCACAAGGCAGGGCAGATGGATTTTTTTTAGGGGGATGGTCTGGACATATGTGCATCTGTTACTGCTGTCAGTAACTTTTATTTATGTCATTTACTGGGTGGCCTCTGATAAAATAGCTACTGACTAGCCTTCATCCGGGTTTTTGTCTAGAGTGGTTTTTTTGGTCAAAAGTGTAAGCCAAACCACTTTCTTAGCCAACCAAAATATTTTGGAAGGCTGTCCTAGTGACTCCGCTGGAATGCAGACCTCTAAATCAAGGCTCTTCCTTGCGATCTTGTAATAAGGAAAAAATAAATTTAAAAAAAAAAAGGGAGGGACATGACTCCCTTTCTCTTAAGAATTAATGATCTGTGAATTCTGTGATAAAAGCTCTAACCTAATCAGGAGGAAAATCAACTAAGAGATGTGCTGGAACAGCTAAAATGTAAGAGAGACTTTCTGCAAAAGAGGTGGGATGCCAACAACTTGTGCCTGGCCCTCAAAAGAAAAGTCCAAGAGTTGGCATGCTTATGTGTGGCTGGTCTACAAACAGACTGTACCCAGACACCCCTCAGTGTAGTATTGAGATGCTCTGAGTGTTGTTAATTTGTTTTCAAATGTGGTTATCGGTTCTGACAGAGAACTGTAGCTTCCATCTGCCTGTCACTACTGTTTTCTTTGGACAAACCTTGTGGTTGTGGAAGGGCTTGCTGGCAGATTGCAGCTGACCTGAGGGGTTGGTGTGTACAAAAAGAGGGGGTGTACTTTGTTCATTCCAGTGCCTTATGTGAGCACCCATTGGGAGGAAATAGTTTTGCTGTAAATACCAGAATCTCATATTCTGGGGATGGGGGAGTGAGAAGGGGAGAGGGGAGCAGGGTGAAAGGCAAGAGAGAGGAAGAAAGAGCATGTTATAGGAGAGCATAGTGTGCATTTCTTTTTGGGATGTTCTGTGTGTGCTCTACCTTTAGGAAATTATGCTGTCTCCTGACTAAAAGAAGGTGCCTTAGAACAGGGTTTCAAAACCAAAGCTGAAGTCTTAATATTATTATGTAGGAGGTTGGGTTCCCGCGACTGTATGTGCCTGTAATATTCAAGTCCATTAGAAATGGTGCAAGTGCAACTGAGAGGTGGAACAGCTCTGCCATACTAGGTGCCATTGTTGCTCTAATTTTAGCCTACAGGAGAGTACAGGAATGCTGCTATAGCAAATATTTCAGTAAATCACATTACCAATGAAAATATTTTCATTTATTCATATTTAAGAGGTAGGACTCAGCACCAGCTCTCCATTTCCTCAGTCAGTAGTGGCTTCACTGTCTTCTTAAAGGGCTGCCAGTAATTCTCACTGCCAAGTTAGTCCTACTAGGATAGAGGGGAAATTTGCTTGTTTCTATAGAGAGGCAAAGCAAAAGCTTCTGGCTTAAATTTCATTATGTAATTATGATAGAAGTGTTGTTTTGCTTCATAGCTTTGTGTTGGCGATATTTTAACAAATCCACTGTAAGGATTTAAACAGGAGAAAACTTTGCACAAAATCTTGTGGAAAACCTTGTTAAACTTGTTATTTAGCAACCATAGTTATCATACTGAAAGATCTGGAGGGAACCAAATATACCTGCATTGGGTTATTTGCATTTACTGACAAATGCTGCCTAATACAGTTTTTAAAGAAAGAATTCAAATATAATGTTAAACTACATTAAGGAAGCATCATTAAGATTGCAAAATTAAGCAATCAAACATAGAATTGTCAGTGCAACCCTGATTCAGGTACCTTGTGTGTATACATTATGATACAGTCTTTAATTACAGGATCATATACTATTTTTTTTCCTCTCGTCTCATTCAATGAGCAGGATGAATAGCACTCACTAAATGAGCAGCTATTCAGTATTATGTTTTCTCCATTGTTCAGTGTGTGGTCCCATGCTTTATTTATGGCACACTATTGAAACTCTGCTCTGAAAAGGAAATCTAAATCTCCTCACAGGCTTTTTAACAGCAGTCACCACTGCAGTGTCTGGGAGCTTCACAAGCGCTAGTGATGACTTTATCTTCACAACAAGCCTATGAGATGAAGTAGTGACAGCAACTCAGGGAAGCTGAAGCTAAAGAGAAAAGGTCAGAAGTCTTTTGCCAGCTTGTGGTGTTCAATTCAAGATCTGTAACATCTGATATTGTAGTGGCAGCATTGCACTGTAGCTGTTTAAGAGTAGTTTCTGTAAACTGAGTACCTGTGTCTGTGTCCCTGCCAATCTCTCAGCCTGGTAGCACCATTCAATTGCCTTTCTTTTCCTGTTCTCTTGGGTCTAATTTACTATGGACTTCTCCACTACTCTCTCAGATGAGGTTCAGTGCTGGCACAGGTGTCATAGTTCTGTAGAGCTGAGTGTGTCATGATTACGTGTAGGAAAAGATGGAGCGCGCTTGGTGAGAATGAGATTATGCAGCATTTTAAAGACTAAAATTTGGGGCTTTTGTTGAATGTGTTCCATTTACAGTTCTTCGAAACTATGTCTGGCCAACTTGGATTGTGTCTTAGGAGGATAATATAGGGAATATCTGGCCCTATTGTATGCGCACTGAATTCTACAATTGACATCTCTAGGGCTTTGAAAAAAAAGTTATTAAGAAGTTGATGGTAGCGTGGTGATGTGGTGAATGGGAGAATCGAGCATAGAACTCATTTCTATTCAATTTTTTATAGTCTTTTTGAGTTTTTCTCTATTTAAGTGAAGTATCCCAACTTTATTCTAATAAAAATCTGACTTTGGATCATTTTGGGAGACCTCATAGTAGAGAAAACTATCTTGACAGATCTCAAAGCTCTGACTGAGAGTCACAGAAGAATATCCACATGGGCTTTCTTTACTGTGCGGATGAATTACTTTGGCTGAAGTTTGTGTGTAATTCAAATCAGATAGAGGACAAGACCTGTTATAAATATATTCAGTATTGTGTACATTGGCTAACCCTACAGGGAAGGAGAAAGCAGGCTCTTATAATGGGAAGGCAAGGAATCTTGCTAATGCATAGAATTACCAACCTTAGCAATGCAAATGCCAGGTTTTCAGCCAGCATAAATGACAATGAGTGTGTGGACTCAAAGATGGCATGTTGATACTGCAGATGACAGTCTTGCTAATATATCTTCAAATAATGTTTGTCAAACATATAATGGAGAAAAAAAAGTTGCAATGCCATCTGTATAGTGTCCCATTCTCGACACTATTGGAATAATCAGCACTTTGACAGGGTTCTCTTGCATGTGTCAAGGATATGAAAAAATAGAGTATGCCACATTTTTCCACAGCTGCTAACAAAAGGTGGGTATTTATGTGCATTCTCCTCTTCAGTGCAAATGCCTGGTTTGGCTCTCCCAAGTTGCTCTTTTACTTTATTGTGGGTTATTTGCAGGGTCAGGTTGGTGAATTTTTTTAGTATTGCTGAGTGGTTGGTGACAAGAGATCTGCAGATTTTGCTGTTATAAGATACTGTGTCATTGTGCATTTGTGCAGCAGTCTCCTTCACGGCTTTTCTCCAATATCTGGAATCAAGTGCAAACCCATGTAACAAGGCTTCATAATTCATGTTTTGGTGGAAAAAAAAAATTCATCAGCTCAGTGTTCCTCCTCACTATTTTCTCCATGAGCAATTCATTTCTGTGTAGGGCTGCCAACTTGGAGAAGGATAGAGACAGGTGAGAGAGAAAGAGGAGGACTTCTCTAGTGAGTTTGGTTTGTTGCTGAATAGATGTATTCTGAAGATGTAGGTGTAAGTTTTCTACAGAAACTCTGCTGGTATCTGGAAGCATAGTGGAGTTCATAATGTTGCCTCCTTGAAAGCAGGGACTCCTGCTTTGGCTGTCTCATTCCAGCCTTTTTGAAATACTGTGATAAGTTATCATAGCTGTAGCACACAGATTTGCCCTCTCTGGGCAACAGTCTGATTTCTTGACTGTATGAACGGATAGGCTGGCAAAAATCAGCCTTCTCCCTATCATGTATAAAGCTGAAGCCACTGCTGAGCTGCATTTATGGATTCTCTGGTGTTTCTTACCAAATTCTTCCATTGCAGTGATTATGTAAAGAAGCCCAGGGGGTGACAGAGTGAGTTGAACTAGTGCAAGGATAGCCAGATTCCTTGTTGGCTGAGTGCTGTATATTTTTGAAATTGTTTTTTGTCTGCTCGAAGCAAGTTTTGTAATGGTAACCATCACATAAAAGCAGCTACCCTGCTTCGGCAAAAGTGGTCACAAAGCCCTTTAAAAGTGGTGTGCTTGTTTAAAAAATCAGCCTGAGTTAAGCCTTGCAGCTTTTTTATACATGCTTCATTAAATTCAGTTGTCGTTAACTAATGCAGCAGAAGCATTTAGCAAAGGGTTTTGTTGGTCCTGGCTCACAGGTTTGTGTGTATGTTTATGTCTTTGTGGTGGGCCTGCTGGACCTCCTATGCCTATCTAGCTATGAGCTTTGAAAAATCCATCAAGGAGTTCTTTTTTGAAGCCAGTAATAACCAAGTTACTTGGGCAGGGGGTCCCTTAAACTCCCCTTCTCCATCTGCTGCCATATTGCACAGTTTAACTTGCACATTGCAGAAGCTTCCATTATAGCAGGCACTGAAAAGTCATTGTAATCTGCCAGTTGTACTGTGCTGTTCCACCCTGCATGTCCTAAGGGCCTGTCTCGTGGTGGGCTGCCTGTCATGCTTTGGATAGGCAAAGCTGCTGCATCTTGCCAAGAATTTCCAGGCTGGATGTATGACATTAGAAGCCTGTTAGTAGAACGCGCCTTGTGTGTACTGCTGGCAGGAGAGAACAATGAAGCTTTTTGTAGTAAAATAAATGACTATCGAGAAATCTCTTTTTTCAGAAAGTAGTCTGAGTTCTCTGTGATGTGCTCTGGCTACTTTGCCAAGCGCTTTTGCATTTACTTAGTATCTGTTTGGAGAATGGGGAAAAAAAGTCAGTAGAAACTCATTCTGATATTTGGAGCAGAGCTTTGGGCCATCTACTCTCTCTGTACCCTGCATTTAGAAGCAGAAAAATTCACTTGCCATGGTGCTTGTGAAATTAGATCATTCTTCTTACACTGGCCCGCTCCTGGCACTGACTATTTTTTTCAGTAGCCTCTGGTGACAGGATGGTCAGCCTTAAGTGTCTAGTATCTTCAGAGACTTTGAGGTGAGGTCCTTTTGGCCCAGTCATACTTTTCCCAAGTCTTGTCCCATAATTATCACTGTCAAGCATTTTCTAGTTTCCCTAAATTGTGTTTCTCCTTTAGGGAGAAAAAATGTCCAACTGTCCCTTGTTGGCTACTAAGTACCTCTGTAAAAGCTTTTCATTTTCTCACTGAGCTGGGGGAATTTTGGTAGCACTTCGATTTTTAACATCTCTCTTTGAGGGATTCTCATCTAGCCACAAATGCAAAGCACCTCTTGCACTCAGCTTAATTTTGGTTAGTGCTGCTGCAGTCTAGAAATTTGCAGCAGGCAAGGAAAGGCCTTCTTTGGTAGAAATAATCTTCAAAGTTAGGTGGTCAGAAAAGAAATAGTAGGGAAGAGCTGCTGCCCTCAAAATATCACTGCCTGCCCCATGAACAATAAAATCAGAAACCTCTTCGCGTTGTGCAAGACTAACAGCACCACTGGCAAAATTAATGGCTGTGCTAGTACCCACAGCAGCGAAGGCTGGTGTACTGTGACTTAGTAGGAATTTGTCTCCTGAAATGCAGTGACTTACCTTCCTTGTCTGAGAGAAGGCTTTCTCCCACAGTTCTGCAGCAAAACCTCTCTGCACCCTCCTTTAGCAGTGGGGGTGGCTGAGGAGCTGCTGGCAGGACTGGAACAGAACTGAGATATAGCTCTGCTGAGCAGCCTCCTCAAAACCTTTTCAGCAACTGCTCAATTTCTGGCTGTAGCCTCAGCCCTTCCTCTTATATCCTTTCTTTTGGGGTTCCTCAGAGTCTAAAAATGTGTGCAAGTCTTCTTCAAACAGCAAAGAAGGGGGAAAAGTGTTTAAAGTGTGTATGTTTGTGATGTTCAGAACCTCCTTCACAGATTTATTTTTTATTCAGAAGGTGGCTCCAAATGGTCTCTTTTAAAGATAATGTTTGCTATCAGACTTTTTTTGAGTTTAAGGTTTATGAAAAGAGCAAAGTTCTGGAGGAACCATACTGGGACAGCTTTTCATATGTCGTTTGAAATATCTTCTCTTATTAGCTTTCGAGTTTCTCCTGCTGGGATCGTAGTAGGTTAAGCAATTTTAAAGCACTCTTTTTTTCCCTAAAAAAATAATTGAGAACCCTTAATAGGAGATTAGCAAAAGAGGTTGCTGCTATGTTTTGCTCCAAACACTTGGGCAACAAGATGAAGAAGAATTAGTTTCTTACATCTACTGGATGGCTGGTGTTTGGTCTGGGGCAGCTGTCTCTGAGTTCAGAGTGCATCCAGCTTCATTTATGTGGGATAAACTTTGTTCACCTGCTAAGTTCTTTTGTGGAGGAAAAAGATGCAGAAAGAAGATGATATATTTGAGAGGTGTATAGTGGCACAGAGTGTTATCCTGCTGAGAGGTGAAGGTGCATGGTTGTCAGAAGTACATGTGAACCATGCCTGGAGTCTCCCACTTAGGAGTTAGGGGTTGTGGTTTCTGTAGCATGAAGTTTGGGGACCTGGTAGGGAGATACTTGAGCTCCCTTTCAAGCTGTGCACTTCAGGTTTCCTCTTCATGGAGACCAGGTGTCCTGTGGGTTGGATGGAGGAACCACAAATCTCAGAAGTGGTTGGCATCACTTGATCTCTCACATAACTGGGAGGGCAGGCTATCTCAAGGAAGATTTTCTTTGTGCAATCTGCTCCTCGGAACAGATAACAGATTTTTCTGTGATATTATTTTGGGTCACTGACTAGTGATTGTAAGGAAGGATAATGCTGGGTCAGTCAATGTTCTGCTTTTCTCTCTCACAGTTATAACTTTATTTTGCTCGTGGTAGTTACTGTATATCACTAGGCTTTTACAGTGAGATATATAGTGATATTTTTTGTATTGATCATTGGTGCTAAATCTGACAAGAATATTAGAAACAGAAGAACAGAGAAAACAGACACTAACTTAATTCAGATGAATATGTAAATCCTCAGTACAAAAGGCATCATACCCTGTCCTAAGATCAGAATTATCAAGCTGCACTGGTGGGTAGAACAAGTTAATCACCAGAGCCACAGGTCATAATTCTGAGCAAATCTTTCAAATTCTTTTATCAGGTATCACCTACTGTCCACTTTAGGGGAAAAAGGTCTTGTGCATAAATGAAAATCACTTCACCTTTGAAAATAATTGATGTTCACACAGAGTGAGGCCAATGCATCAGCTGTATTCAGTATAGGATTTGCTTTCATAACTGTGCAGTTCATTGCTGACTGGGCATATCTTTCTGGTTTTCATAGACAACTTTTTTTTTCCTATTAGTACAAATGTATTATTATTACTTTCACTGGAATCTTGGGAAATAAAAAACATTTTAAGCAATTTCAGGTAATGGTGTTTCCCACAGATAATCACATTTTGAAGACATTGGAGGGACTTGGCTACATTTTCTGCTTTGTTGCATTTCAGAGGGATGATGAGCATGTGATAAAAGTTCCCTTGTGAACAATTTTTGTTCTCTATAGGAAAGAGACCAACTCTAGAAAATATCAGTAGATCTCTTACCTTCTTCTTTATGATGGAGTTCTGAACATCCTTTACCACTGCCCCTTCTCAATATCAGCCTGGTGAGAGAACTGGCAGGCAGATACAGTTTTTATGTGCTTGCTGTTTCTGGTAAAGCAGTGCCAGCCTGGCAAACGAGGATGATGGGCTGGCCTGGAAAACTGAAAAAATGAGCACAGAGACTGAGTGCCAAAGGAAAATAAATGGGAGTCCTTGAGGAAAATATGTTGCTGCACGAAGATGAAATGCCAGTACACCCCGTTCTCATCTGCTCTGCTCCATCTATGCAGTTGTGGAGCAAGGCAAGTGAAAGCTTAGCTCCTGGGAAGGCTCAGGGATGCTCTAATTTGCTACAGCAAGACCCTTCAGACAGAGGCTGTTAATATAATTTGAGCCCTAGCGAATGTTTGTGCCAAATGGGTTCCCTGATGTCCAGTTGAACGTACATGTTTAAAGAAGCTCTCAGAGCTTGCTGGTTATGTCTATTGTAATGAATTACCCATTTACATTTTTAGGTTGTAATGCCACTGCTAAGGAAAGGGTTGACCCTCTGTTCTTTGGGGGTTCGAGCCTTGCAGAGTAGTGTCATCTTTTGATGAAGGGAGAGAGAGTATAAGAGAAAGGATAAGTCTCCAGTGTCTGGTTCTGCTTAAATATGTCAGACTGTCCCTAGGGCTTCTTTCACATCCTTTATCAGATCGTGACCTGGCTCTAAGTGACACTGAAAAGCCTGAGCCCTTTTATGGATTAATTACTAATAGTATTATGAATGCTGACCATATTACATTTGTATTGGGCTTAAATCTTATTTCCACTGAACGCTATGTATTATAATGAAATAGTGGATCATCTCTCTTGTGAAAAGGATCAACCACATGAAGAGTAAGGAACAGTATCATATTTTAAGGGTGTTTTCAGGGAAATTTGATCACTGAATCACAGAATAATTTTGGCAAATACTTTTAAGGTCATCAAGTCCAGCCATTAATCCAGCACTACCAATTCACCACTAAACCATGGCCCCAAGTGATACATCTACACTACTTTACATGCCTCCAGGGATGGTGATTCCACCACTTCCCTGAGCAGGCTGTTCCAGGGAAGAAATTTTTCCTGGTATCCAATCTATTCCTCCCCTGGTGGGAGGCCATTTTCTTTTGTCCTAGCACTTGATACTTGGAAAAGAGACCAATCCCCACCATGCTACAGCCTCCTTTCAGGTAGTTGTGAAGAGTGATGTGGTTTTCTCTTTGATGCCCATTAATATATCATATATTTTTATCTTATGTGTACCTTTGTATTCAATTGCAATAAATTTAAACTTACTATTTAAAGAGTCATTTAATATGTTTTTGCATGGCTTTGTCTTTGCTTTTTTGATAATTCATAAGGTTCTGTGTAGGTACCACTGAAATCAACTATGATCAAAATTATTCCTTAAAGAATCAACACATCAAAAGGTTTTGCTATCTGTGTACAAACAAAAAGCTTTTCTTCCTGCACTTAACATAGACTAAGATAAATTATATATCTTATGATTGAGAACTGGAATTTGAAGGTGAAGGTCGCATTGGAACATGTGACCATGTTCCAGTGTAAGACTTCAGGAGCACATTTGTGGCTCTGCATGGTAATGCTCATGCAGATGATCCTTCTGTAATTGCTGCAAACTGCAGCTCCTTAGGATTGCTTACAATTTTTGAAAAGTCAACAGTTTGTATTCCATTAGAAGAAGGTCACTGAATGATATTATGAAAGAAAATAAAAGTTGCTATAATATAATCACAGAAAAATTCTGTCCATAGTCCTTTCCTTGCAGTGTTTGTTCAAAAAGAATTTCTATCACTCAGAAAACTTCAGGGATTTTTTGCTGTAAAATACAGAAATAATAGGATAGTAAGATGAAGAAATAATCACTCTTAGGGGACATGCCTCAATTCTTTATGCATTCAGGACTGATAAAATTAAGTATGTTCTCTAATTGTGAAATTCTTTTTGTAAATGATCAAAAATGACTGAAAATGTTTCTCATCTTCTAAACTATGATTTCTCTGTACCACAATTCATTACACCATCAAGAAAATGAATGAGGTAGTTTGAAGCAAGTGTTTATACTGGTTTTGTGTTTATTTACTGTTAGAGGGCTGTCTCTGAAATACAGTGTTGGAATTACCTCTTGTGACTGATATTTTCGAAAGTTTAAATAATTTGATTTAGCTGCACTTTTATGCTTCAAATATTTCTAAAAGAGCTTTACTGCTTTTCAGCTGTTTAGTGACAAATATTTATGAAAATCATATCAATGTTTCCAGGATTTGAACTATTAGGAGCCACAGAGGGGTAAAAAGTTTACTTCTCAGCCAAGTCTATAATTGTTTTCTCATTTAAAAGAGTAACTAATGTATTGCTGGCAGTACACAACGATTTTGTTTTACTGCAATGTATCATTTTTGTTCTCTTGTGGAGAAGGGGATCTATTTAATTTGCTGTCTCAGTTAAGTCATCTGTATGAATAACTGTGGATGATACTGCGATACACTCTGGCTGTTTCTGTAGCAACCACCTATGGTTTTTTGTCTGCATTTTCACATCTCTTTCCAAGAACTACCTTTTTTTTTTTTCCCCTTGCAACAGTTTTGTTCTCAGAAGTGTTGCTTGAATTATTTTTATGTTCTTCATTTGCACACTGTCTTATATGTGACAGTCCGCCCTGAAAAACCGAGAAATTGTTGTATAAATTACAGAAAGCACTATGGCAGTCATGGCGATCTTTAGTGATCCTTAACGCTTTCTGTAATGACTGGAAAATTGATATTTGTAATTCATCTTCTTTCTTCTGAAGATGGTAGGCTTATCTGATGAAATGTTACTTTTGCAGCCACTGTAACGAACAACTGTGATATGTGCAGTGGTACAGCTCAGCCAACTCCAAATATAAATGAAATTTAAATTCAACTTTAAATTGTGATTGCTGTTTGCTTTGCATTGTTTATGTGCACTGGGATAATACTTCCCAGATACTTTAGTTCTTTGATAAATACTTGGTATCAGAACTTTTTTTTTCCAGTGACAAAGGCTGAAGAATTCAAGATTAATTTTGGCCTGTTATCTGTATACAGTATATATTGTAGGGTTTAGTGTTTGTTTTCTTTGAAAAACATCCTAGGTGTCTGAGTGTATGTGTGAGTGGTTTTGCATAGTTTCTGAAGCTGTAGTTTCATTTTATCAAACTTTTGAGATAGGCCTGAAATCCCCCTCTGGATGATGGCGAATAATCAGAACATGTGTTTCACTCCCTCCCAGTTCTCTCCTGCTTTCAGAGTCTTCATCCTCAGGCAGGAGGCACAGGGATTTTTACAAGACAGCTGTGCTGTCAGATTTGGCTGATCTTGTATGGCTGCCAGACCCCCTCCAGCTGCTGTCTTACATCTCCCCCTGACCCACCCCAGCAAGATCGGGGACAAAATCACATAAGAAAGCTTGCAGGTTGAGATAAAGGCAAGCACATTACTTATCAATTATTGCCACAGGCAAAACATGCCTGACTTGGGGCAAATTAATTTATTGCCAGTGAAAACTAGAGTAGGATGGTAGAAGCAAAGACAAAAATCATAGAGCACTTTCCCTCTCCAGTTTGTCCCAGGCTTGATCTTACTCCCTTACTCCCAACCTCTCTGCCTCCCTGGACCTGCGAGGCACAGGGAGCAGTGGGAATGGGAGGTTGTTGGGCTGCTGGGCAGGCTCTGCTGGGACCTGGGACAACCCCTCCATCCTCCTTGGGGCTGCAGGGCTTTTCTCACATTTTTTGCCTCACTCACCAGTGGCATTTTGCCCTTTATTAAATACAGTTTGCCTGAGGCATTTCCAGCTTGCACACAGGTGGAACCCAGAGAGGGCACACCCAGCCCTCCTCAGAGTGGCCCCTGAATCCCCAGGGCCAGCACTGGGGCATGAGCAACCCAGGACAGTAGCTGATAATACTTTTTTTTTGTTTTTTAAACAATACTTCCCCACTGATTTCCCCTCTGGCTGTACCCTGGAAGATACCTTTGACTGATGCAGTTGGCTCCAGTTTCCAGTGCCATTCCTTGGCACCAGGTCCTCCTCCACACTTGTGACAGCAGGTCAGACTGTTGCACAGGGTTTCGTAAAGCCTGTCTTGTCTTTCTTCATTCACAAGCTGTGAAACTAACAGGAGGTTTGCAAAAACACTTATGTACCCCTTTATATGCTAGGGATAATATGTGGTATTTTAATGGACTAAGTCTCAAACATGAAGAATCACCAGCTGTAAAGACAAGTGTGCAATTCAGTACATCCTTTGGGCTGTGGGAAAGAAAGGACAATACTCAATACTGGTTTCCTTCAGTTGCTTCAAGTGTTTTAGCCTATTATTATTTTTGAGGTGTTAATTGCTCTTAATATTCTCTGTCTGTAAATCTTTCCAAAAACTTGTGTTGGGGTTTTAGAAGTTTTTTGTTGTTGTTGTTTTGTTTTCTTTTTATTCTCTTTGGGAATTTCCCCCCATACATGTTTTGGGAGGAGCAGCGAGTGCTAAATACTTGGAAGAAACAAAAGATCTGGCCACAGGGGGAGGGGTCCAGTAGCTGGCATCTTTCACCTGGGGTTGTCTCGTGTGTGGGGCAGAGATGCCGCGAGAATTGAACTGCAAAAAGGGGTTGGGTGCCACCCCTTGAGC
>VXBT01008860.1:0-69852 GCA_013400235.1 Oriolus oriolus
GGCGTGTGCCGCCGCAGCGCCGCAATAAACCCCCTGAAGCACAACCCGTCTCGGCAGAATCGATTTCGGGGCGAGGTGCCCTGAAGTGCCATTCCCTTCTTGTCCCCGTCGGAGGTAAACCGAGACTCAGGTCGGGGCGGGAGCCGCGGCGGGAGAGCCCCGGAGCGCCCGCGCTCAGATTCGAGGGGAAAAACCCGTTTTTCTCGTTGTTGTCATTAAATATCGCCCAGTTAATGAATGTCCGTGCGCGGACGGGGCCCGCCGAGCCGCCGCAGCCCCCGGCCCTCGGCTCAGCTCCCGACGAGCTCGGAGACCCGCGGAGGCGAGCGGAGCCCGGGGATTCCCGGGGCTGGACCCCGCTCCCCGCCGGGATCGGGCCCCGCAGCGGCCGGGGCCGGAGGATGCGCCACGCCGGAGCGGGGTTCATCCCCGCGCCACTTCCCGAGGAAATCCCGCACGTCGGGAAACGCTCCTCGGGACTTTCCGGCAGTTTTTTTCCTTCTTTTATTTTTTTTAATTTTTTATTTTAATTTTATTTTAAACAATAAAAGGAAGCCTTGTTCTCATGAGTCGGCTGCTTCGTCCTCGGCGTACGGACCGAGGGACAACCTCAAAACCCCCTCTTTTCCGCTTCCCGTCCGGCTGCCAGGGATTTAATTCTGTTCCCCCCCGCCCCTGCCGGCCTCCCGCATCCTCGGGGCACCCGCTGAACCCCAGCCCCGGCGGGGCTCCCAGCGCCGGGCCCCGCTCCGCTCCCGGCTGTGCTCCGCAGGAACGATTCTGAGGCGGAACACCGGGATTTTGGCCTCTGCGAGACCACGGACGCCCTCCCAGACCCCTTCCCAAGCCCCGTGCGGGGGCCTGGAGGGCAAGGGGGTCCCCACCGATCTCGGCAGGGACCCCCTTCCCCTCCCGGCAGGTGCCACACGAGGACCCCCACGGCTCCCGCCCCTTTCTGTGAGGGAGAATTTCTCCCCGCTGGCTCCCACGGGAAGCGGCTCAGAGCGGCTGGGGTGGGACCGAGCCCGGCCCGGTGAGCGGCTTCCCCCTCAAATTCCGTTAAATCCAAGCGGTCACCTCAGGCTCGGCTCCAGCCTGGAAAAAATAATCGCATCTACAGGCAGAGCAGCCTCAGGAGCTCCCACAAGGGACGCTGTCCCAGGGTGACCCCCGGAGCCCCCAGCAGCTGGGGGGCACAGGCAGCCCACGCAGAGCCCCCCGAGGGGTGGTCAGGTCCTTCATCCCAGCCCTGGCGCACGGAGCCGAGGGAACGCAGCTCCAAGGGTCCGAGCGGGCAGCGCAGCTCCCGGGGCCGAGCCGGGCTCCACCCGGGACCAGACGGCGAGGGGCCGAAGGGCTGGGCAAACGGGAGCCTGCAGGGATGAGCCTGTCCCACAGCAGCCCCCCAAAACGTGTATCCACGCTCGTTTTCGTGCCCCAAAAAACGGGAGCGAGGGACAAAGCCACCGGCAGCCCGGGTGCACCTGCCTTCGGGACGCAGCCGGCCCACCCCGCTCCTTCCTCCAGCCCATTCCCACGAGAACTCACCCTCGCTGCTGGTTTTGTCCTGCTGGAAAAGCAAACCGGCTGTTTTTGGGCCCCCCCAGTCCTTCCCCGGCCGGCCGAGGGAGAAGGCCGCGGGCAGGGCTGGCGGCTCCCAGCCCGGGGAGCGCCGCATCACAATGGAAGATTCTGCTCCACCCTCAATCACTTGAAAATAATGAATCGAGGTTGATGATTTCTTCCTTCCAAGGTTACGCGGGGGGCTGCCGGGCTTTTCCCTCGCTGCTGGCGATTAACACCTGGGTGTTTGGAAGGGAGGGAGCACCGAGTCCCGCTTGGGGCAAGAGCGGGGACTCTACTGATGCACACAATTCCTGGATCTCATGGAAAAGTCCAACGGGAAAGTTAAACTGGATGCTCTCCTCATATTTTTTTTTTTGCTGATTAAACAAAGATTTTAAATGCTGGGGTAGAGGCCGGGTGGAATTATTTTCCAATGAAGCAACGGGAATGTGTGCACACACAGGTAAAAGACACAAATGGGCTCCGGAGGGGGTTGGGAATTAAGCGCGCGCCACCGCTCAGAATCTCAAAAGCCGCTTTATAAAGCAAATAAAAATATTTACTGATTCGGTACACTCACACAGAAAAGCCCTAGAAAGAGTGTGCTAAAAACGAATGGAATCTCTGCCCCTTCGCAGCCTTTTTTTAAAATTAGGTATCAAACAGACCAATCCATGGCCCCTGCCCGGTTGTGCCCCAACAAAACCCACACCAGGAACGGGCAGGCGTTGGGAAAGTTGAAAGGTTCCGCCTCAGAGTCCGAGAAACCCCTTCTCCGTGAGAGGCTGAAGGAAGAGTCCGGCGAGGAGCAGCGAGCGCCATGTCCTTCAGCGCCACCGGCTGCCTGCTGGGTCTGCCCCGGGAGCTCATCAAATCCCATTTCTGGGCATTCTTCCCCGCTCCGGCTCCATTTCCAGGCTCTTGTGTGTGGAGTAGAGGACGGCTGGAGCTCGGAGTGGCAGGCAGGCAGCGCTCGGCCGGATCCGTAGGGAGGACAACACCGCGCTCCCACCTCGTCCAACAGCAGTCCGCTCTTTCCAGTCCCTCCCGAAAAATCAGCGTCAGGTCCGTAAGAAATGTGCACATTTAAAACAGGCATCCGTTTTTAAAAACTACAGGGATGGTGCTTAACAGCTTAATTTTTTTTTTTTTCTCCCCCCCGAGCCCCACAGATAATAAAAAGAACAAAAGCAAAAAATCCGGACTTTTTTCCATGTTTAAAAAAAAAACAAAACAAAACAACAACCCAGGAGAAGCAGGAGCTAATTCCAGCTGTACCTTCCTGCGGGAGGCGGGAGCGGGAAGGGCCTCCCGGGGCCGTACGCCTGCAAACAAACAAACAAAAGCCAGCATTTATTTTGGGGATTAGCAGCACGAGTAAACAAGAGGGGCGAGCCCCGAGGCGCCACACGGAACTGGGGCCAAACACCCTCTGCTGTGGAGCCTCCCAAAAACACAGGCTGGGGCTGGAACCCCCGGAGCAGAGCGGAGCTGCGCAGCACCGGCGTCGGAGACCCAAACCAATCCGCCCCCAGCCAGCGCCGTGGGCAGGGGACTTCCCACCTGTGACACCTCTGCTGGCTGCAGCAAGGGGACAAGGGTTGGAGCCAGGGACACGTGGGGCAGCTCGCGCTCGGTGTTTTCACACACCAGTGTTTTAAGGAAAAACCAGGGCTGTGCTTGCTGCAGAAGCGGCGTTTTCCAGCACTTTCATAACAGGTCAAGGAGACCCAAATCCCACTTTGGAAATAACTCCAAATTAGGTGTGTATTTGTACTTAAATCCAGCCATTTGGTATGTCACCTCTCCAGAGAAAAAAATCCACTGGAAAATTTCACAGAGCCCCCCCTGAAGCATTTGAAACGATTTCCAAACCTGGTACATGGCAGGGACCAGCAAGTTAATGAAAGGTGATGCACCAACACCAAGCTACAGGCTCAGTTTGCTCTTTACTCGGGTTTTTTTTTGGTGTGGAGGGAAAAAGGAGCTCCCTTTCCTTTCTTTAAAAGAGAAATCCACCTTCATCCCAGCCCACGGTGGCCGAGACAACCACGGAGCCGGCCAGCAGACCTGCCAGGGAGGCTCCTGCAGCCTGCCCGTGCGGGGAAGGTTTGTTTCCAGGGTCGACAGCCTCAGTTAAAAAAGGAAACAAGCTGGCTCCATCCCTTAAAAAGTCCTTCCGAACCAGCAGCAGCAGGGAAGGGCACAGCGGAGGCCCGCGAGAGCTGCAGCGGCCCCCGGGTGCGGACGCTCCGTCGCGTGCTGCTCCTGGGCTGGAATAAAACCGCCCCGCACCTGCAGCAGCCCAGCACGCTGATCCTTTGGTTCTGTGGGAGAGCTGGGAGACAGCAGAGCCCCGCTCCCAGGCAGCCCCCCAGATCCATGGCAGCTGCGTTAATTTCGCGAGCACGCCGCGGCAGCGCGTTTATTAACCTCTTCAGACCACGCTCTGCACGCTGTAAAAAAAGAACCCGGAGGTGAAAGGGCCCAAAGATAATTATTTATGCTGCTACGTGTCACCACTTCCACTTGAATCCCTTTTCAAGGCTTTAAAGCTTTGAAATTTTCAGGCAGCAAGGCCGGATTCAATGATTAGGTTGGCACCCTAAACCCTTTCAGGTGCCTTCTCATTTCACGCCAGCCCCGAGGGAATAATGACATCTGAAAGTCTGTTTAAAAACAACAACAACAACAGAGCAAGGCAACAAACATTTAAAATGGACAGGGAGATAAAGAGCTGCAGCACAACTGCACAGGGAATTTTTAAAGGAAGCAGATGCACTGGAGCTAAAGGATTTGTCCTCAATCACGAACTCATCATAAAAATACAAGGGTTGTCCCCCTTTTTTGGGTGGGTTTTAAGGGTTCCTGCACACCCGCAGGTGGGTCCGTGTCCTCCCTGGGCCCCCACAGCAACCCCTGCAGGGAGACTATTCCTGCTGCCCCTCACGATTCCAGCGGCTGGGCACCGAGGTTTCGGGCTGGGAACGAAGCGCTCCGAGCACAGATTCCTTCAGCAAGCGTCCCCTGCCCGGGAGGAGCCGTGGCAGACAGACTTTTTCAAGTGTCCATTTCCCAGACTAATTAAATCCTGCCAAGACTCCAGCGGCACAAAGATCCTCCCCCGGTTTCCTCCCAGGAGCACAGCAGCCCCTGCTACAGATTAGTGCCATCAGGCATTTATTCCCCCGGCTCTGGGGTTCTGGGTGAACCTGTGCAGGGCAGAATGAAAGGTTTCTGAAATCTGATCCTATTGGTGCACCGTGCCCAAATTTGAAATGTGTTTTAGAGCTCCACCGGTTGGGCCAAGGTTCAGGCCCCATTATTTATTTCCCGGTGACTATAACCTGTGTTGCTGAGTTCTGCCCCCAGCCAAAACTAGTGCTGGCAGGGTTTGTGCCCTGTAGCACACATCTGGGTACCGGGCAGGCTGGGAGGAAGACAATTACAACTTAGAGTGACCAAAAAGTGCCTTGTCCTGAGCTGAATCAGGCCCCAGCAGAAGGCACAGGTTTCCAACAGTTTGTGCCTTGATTTCCAGATAAAGGATGGGGCAACGGGGCTGTCACCCTCCTCCTCCTCCTCCCTGGGACTGCCCAGTAAGCTTCCCACAGTCCTGGCTTCCCCAAAGAGCAGGAGAACTAGGAGTTTAATCCAGACATCTGAAATTTAAAATAAATGAGCATTTGGCAGTGTAAACACCCGGAGTTCTCGTACAATGGTATATGCAGATCATGTTTTACTGGGATCACACCCCCCAAAACTCCCTAAGCAGAGTCACCTTCTGCTTTCAAGCTGCATTTTCACTCTGTGGCATTGTCATGAACCGCTGACCAAGTCACCTGTAATTTTGGGTGAGGTTCTCCCCTCAGGTTTGCTTGTTTCCTTTTAACCATACAGAGCTAATTCCACACATTTACTCCTCTGGCTACGAGAATCCAACGCTTGCATGAGGCAGTTTTCCAGCTCAGAGGAAGACATCAAACACTCGAGGGGAGAAATTTGGGGAGCTGTAAGAATCTACATTTTAAACACGCTGGGGAGAGCCCCAAAGGTGGAGCGGGCAGATTTCCTCGTGGGAAAGGAAGACTGGTGGGAATCCCTGCCTGAGGCTGCAGGAAGTGTGTGACTTGGGACCACGTTTGACAGGTGTTAATGAACACTGGTGGTGCGGCCCCAGCATGGACCTCGTGCCACAGGGGCTGGACAAGGCAGGGCAGTGTGTGGCCACACAGTGACACTAAAACCAGCTCAGCAGTGCCTTCCCACGCCACACTCCCTCTGCACGGCCACAGCAGAGGGAAGCCTTTCCTGGGAGACCAGAATGCACCACGTGGGGCCCTGTTTTCCTACCTGTCTGCCTCTGTCCATGCGATCCTCGGGTCGCTGCGGGTATCCCATGGGCCCCAGCCCCTGGTATTGAGCCGGCTGGAACTGATTGGGGGATTGCAGCACGCGGTTCCAGGCGAGGAGAGGTGCAGCTCCGGCAGTTCTGTGCAAGGGAAAAACACCGCAGCGTGAACGTGGCTCCCGCAGAGAGTCCCACACACCCGGGCCGGGATGTGTCTCAGAGCAGAGCACGGACAGCCAAGCGCTGGAGAGACACCGGGAGCAGGGAATATCTTCCCAAACCCTCCTAAATTTGAGGATTTTTCGTAATTTGCTGACTGCCTCCCTCGCCATGGCCTGAAAGCCACGCTGCCGCGAGCGGCGGCTTTTTCCAGCTCCCTGCAAGGCTTCCGTGCACCTTTCATTCCAGGGGTGGGTTTGCCGATCCCAAAGGCTCCCCAGCACCCCGGGAAGTAAACATGTGCTGCACAGGAGCCGGGGGCTTTTTTCTCTGAAGGCCCAGACTCTTTCTGGGAGCCCATTCTTCCCAGTTAATTGCAGGTTGCAAATGAATTCTTACGGCGAGCATTCGGAATCTAGGGTAGGGGCCTTGGCTGCTTTTTCCCATCCATTATTCTGCTCAATATGTCAGGAGGTCTGATCGGGAAGAAACCTTTTCAAGTTCTATTGATGCCGTTCTCAATTGACCACGGTGACCTAGCAACATAAGCACTAATTGGCACGGGCTGACTGACATTTGGTGTACAGTTCAGATGGGAACGCGGCTCCGACATCCATTACGGCCCGGCCCGCTGGCCCGGATCGCCCACAGCAAGAAATGCTTTCCTCTCCCTCAAGTGCCTGCTCCAACGGGACAATCAGAAAGCAACAGGTAGAGCACACCCAGTGTCGTTTGGGTCAAAATATTTAGGGAAATGCTACGGCCGTGACCTGGTTGTCATGGCTGAGCACGGGTGAGGGACAATTCCTTAATGGATTCGGAGCAGGTGGGTCCTGCAGCACAATACCGTGTTGTGAGGGAAAAACACGGAGAGGGGAGACTGGTAATCTTTCCTGAGCCCTGCTGAGAGCAGCAGGGCCGGCCTGGAGGGAGATGGGGACGGCAGAGAGCAGAGGCTCTGCATCCCAGGTTCGGGACGGGGAGCCCCGCGCTCCAGGTTCACCTGCCGCACGGCACGTCACTCTGTGCCTCTGCAGAGAGCCTCTGGCCAGCTGCACCGGGTTTCAGCCCCAGACGCTCTCTGCCGAGGCGGCCAGACTCCCGAACACCCCGGCAGCTGGGGAAGGGTGGCTCTCCTGGCCAGATTCACAGCCAGTGGCACAACGATAGGCAAACGGAGCTGTGAGACCTGAGGGAGAGGTGCTGGGAGCGGAAGGACGTCAAACACACATCCCACCAGCCAGAGCAGAAGCTAAGCTGGAACCAAGAGAGGCAGAGCAGAGACGAAACGGGTGAAAACAGGCATTTTGGGTGTGAAGGCACCGTGGTTCCACACCACAGCCTGCAGAGAACTGTGGCCGCTCCACCCGGGCACGGCAGGACCTGCCTGGGGCTCAGGCAGGCCGAAGGAACTCCTGCCAACTCTGGAAACAAGGAACTCGTTCCCTGCTTAGAAAAGCACTTTCCTACCTGATCACAAGGGACATGCACAAAGGCTACGTGGTGACACTGGGCCGTGTGCTTTGCTCCTCGCTCCAGTGTCACCCAAACCCTCCCAGGAAGGGGCAGTGCTGCAGCTACAGCTAAGAGCACCTCGCGCCCGTGGGGACTAAACACCCAAAATCAACGCTCTGACTGCATACCTGGAATGAACCAAGCCCACACTTACTCCTTTTCATTAAGTGTTTCGAGTACTAACGTTTCCCCCTCATGACTCCCAGAAAACAGCAGACTCTCCAGGAAGAATACACTGCTCAGCCATGAGGAAAACTGCTGGGAATTACCCACACAGCCCCAGCTCTGGGGCTTTCGTTAACAATCACTCTGCCTCCACAACGAGTGCTGGTGGTAAATGCAACCGAGGGTCACGGGCCAGCACTTGCTCCATGCCTGGAACGGGGAGGTTTTGACACAAATTTCATCTGATATTTACTTGGCGTGGAGTTTTAAACTTTTTAAGCACTGCTAAGTGAAAAGCTGAGATATTTAACAAATTAAACACAACACTGCTAACATCACCACTGACACTGGTGATTTAAATCACCTGAGTGTGGGGATTTGTGCACAGCAAAGCTGTGACCAAAAAAAAGAACTGTGCCACCACTTGGGACACCCCAGGAGCTCACACTGGCACAGTTACCCACAGAGTCACACCAGCCAGGTCAGCTGAATTCAGGAGGATTTACACAGAAGAACATTCCTGTCTTCACACCTCAGCCACTTTGGGAATTATTTCTATGAACAGGTTAAGCAAACCAGATTTGTTTAACCGGATGACCCATTTCCATCAGCCAGGTAGCAAATCTCCCTCTACAAATGCTGGACTGGCTCGAGAGCATGAAAGGATCTCTGAAGAGCTCAGGAACATCAGGACAGCTGGGAGGGACACCCAAAATTCACCTTCCCTGCTGCACACCAAGGCACACCGCTAGATTTAAAAGCCAGAAACCCTCCACAGGAGACAGGAGTGGCTGGGTTATGGAGAAGCAGCTTTACATGCCTGGTTTTTCCCCCCCAGGCCTGGGAAGGAAGAGCCAGCTTAGCCCCCGCTGCACCACTCCATCTCGGAAACAGCACAAAGGCTCTGGGCCCTCCTGGCAGGGACAGGGCTCCTCGCTTACCCCTCATGGATGAGGTGAATCCAGGCCATTCCAGCCATCCCACAGGGCTGGAGCGGCGCTGGCCTCTCCCTCAGTCACTCCCTTCCCAGGGCAGAAATCCCCGGCCGCTCTCTCCCCCACAGTATGCACTGCTCCTGGAGCTGCAGCAGCAGGAGGGGGCGGCAGTCTGGGGAGCCAGCAGCTCCCAGGGAACGGGTGGCAAACTCGGAACGCCTTCAGCAGCTTCAGACGTTTGTTCCTGCACCAGGTGTCTCTGTGTTTAACCTTCTGCTCAAGTCTCTGGGCTTGCCCCTGCACAGGGATTCAGCATCAGCCCCAAGCACGTCTGATCTGCTCCCCAAACCCAAAACCTCCCAAGGACACGGCAGCACTACTCATCCTCGGTGCCGGCAGAGCTTTTCGCCAACCCTCCGCGGTGTAACAAAGGGAAGGCAGCGACAAGGGACAGACCTGCAGCAGCCCTTCGCGAATAAAAGCACCCAAATTGCATTCAATGAAGGGCTGGGAGCGGCAACTCCCGTGGCGCAAACGATATTAAAGTTTGCACTAGGAGCGAATCCCGCCTCACAATATTCCGCACGGATGGGGCACAGGACAAGGGAGCCAGGCTTACTTCAGCAGGGATCAAGATGGTTGCCATGGAAAGTGACTGTGGAGAGCTCACTAAATTCCCCCAAAGCCCGTGCTTCCAACGGTGAAACGCTTGCAAACAAACCCAAGGGAAACGAGCTGCGCCTCAGAGCAGAAACTCCTCTCCCTCCCTCGTGCACAGAGGTGAAAACAAATGTCATCATTCACAGGTGCCACAGGTAGCCCAGGTTCACGGAGCCCGCCCCGCCGAAGGACACGCAGGCCGTCGGCGAGGGGGGACGCATGTGAAACATCCCTGATTATCAACCCATGTCACATTCCTTCCATTCGATGGCACTTATTGGGCTGCGGATTCCATAATCCTTCCCCGAGTCCCTTCTGCATTTAATTCAGTTCGGCCTTAAGTAGTTAAAGAAACTGTTTTCAGTGGCAACTAATAACTACTGACCTACAGTGACACTGCCCTACAATGGGCTTGTCAGGCCTGAAAAACTTGTACCAAAGAAGCTGATTAGGACTTCAAGAGGTTTGTAGCAAGAATCAATGGCTGGTCTGTGCTAATGCTGCGGCTGCGGCGCAGGAATGATAAAAGTGGAACACCATTAGTTATGCCTCATTAAGCTCCACAGCCCTCCTAAAAAGAAATTTGTTTAGCCTGTCCAAAACCTAATGCAGTTTTAAGCTCTCTGTGCTCAATTTCATAGTATCTCAAAAGCTTCAATAAGATGAAGGCCAAAGAACCAAGAACGGTACCAAAGCACCAACAGTAAAGTTAATTTTGAAGCCTGAGTTTTTTAGTGGAAAGTGTTTTTCCCTCCTTTTTTTTTTAATACAAAGTACTCGAGCCTTTTAAAGGTTGAACACCACGTAGCGGGCTCTCAAAACATCAATAAACCACGGACATTAATTAACTCGAAGAAACTGCCATACAGCATCATTTCCGCAATTTTAAACCACGATATTGCAAACATCAGGAAGGCTGGCAGAGCCCCATCCACTCACCTGGGCACGTCTCCCAGCCCTCCTGCCTTACCTTTGCGGTGTCTGCTGGAACAAGGGCGTGGGACCTCGCCAGGACTCCTGGAGTCGAAGATCTGGAGGGCGAAACAAGAAGGTGGCAAAATAAGAGAGAGCAAGCGCGGCGGCTGGAGAGCCGTGCCCTGCTCCCTCCGCGTGCCCCAGAGCTGCTTCTGGGAAGCCGGACAGCAGAGCTCACGCTGGACGTGCCACAAACACGCTCCAAGGCATGGCTTCCTGCTGCTGACTCGGACAAGAGTCCTGCTGCAAGCTGAGAAAAGGCCACTTTTTTGGCTTTGGCACGTCCGATGAGCTTCGCGAGAGAGAATTACGGATTTTAATTGCTGCAGCTACCGCTGGTTAGAGCTCAGATGATGCACAGGTGTCTCCTCTTGAATTTCCGAGGATGCAAAAGCTTGTCTGCCACCCTAACAACTCCATTTAATATTCGTATTTCTTACTGGTAAACAAAAAATGTGGGCACTTAAATACACGCCCAGCACTGTGTCTCCTCCACTGCACTCCATGTTTGCGACCGACAAAGATGTCGAAGTCAAAATACAGGCCAGTTTCCCTCCGACTGGGCTAAGTTATTCCACAAAGGCAACCCAAACAATAGCCAGAGCATGGAGTGAAGTGGAGGGTTCTGCTTTATTCACTTTTAAGTAAATGCAGTTATATTTAGAATGCAAACGATAAAGAATTCATTAATATAAACCACGCATGTGTTATCACTAAAGACAGTAAAGGTGCATTTAAAAGTTAACGTGGCCGGTGACAAGACCCTAATAAGAACCTATTAATGATGTCTCAGAGAATGGAATCAGACTGAATTAAGCCTTTTTGGGTAAAACCTTGGCCAGAGCCGCAGCGCTGGCGTGCAGGAGACCACCCACCCGCCCATTGTTCATGCCACCCAAACCAGCCCCGCACAAAGGCGAGGCAGGACCAACATTGCTCTAACAGGGCCCGCAATTAAACGCTTGTTGTCCTTCTAAATAACCTGGTCAGCAAACAGGATAAAAGCAGCAGCTTCTCAATAGCGCCCAGGCAGCCCCCAGCGCTCGGGGCCAGCGTCAATCAAAAGCTCCCGTTTCACTGACACCTTTGATGGCTTTCAATGGCCTTCAAGTGCGACCTAATTCCAACAGCTGGTTCCAGCAGCTGGATAATGGCCGGCACACGGACACCCTGCCACGCTGCCAGGGCCGAGGACACGGAAGCTGGGCCTCCCTCGGGAAGGGAAAGGGCACAAAAAAAAAAAAAAAANATGCCCCCTTTTTGAAATGTTTTACAAAGTTTGGGACAGCCCCAGAGCGTCACAACTGTCAGTCACAAATATCCTAAAGTGACTCTGCTTCTGGTAATTTCTGAGTTTCACAGGCGGCAGCAGCAGCACAGAAACACAGGCAGCACCTTGTTTCTGGACCCTCCCTCTCCATGTGAGCGAGGACCCAGCTCTCCTGCTGTAAGCACGCCTTTCTGCAGCTCAGTTTAAGCAAGGCTTTAATGAAACCACCATCAAAACATTTAAAACCCCCCCCATCCCTATTCATCTGTACGGCTGACAGAACAGCCTTGGAGGGAGAGAGCCCGGAGCGGTGCAGTGCACTTCAGAAAGGCACAAAATGGGAGAAGGAAGGACAATTAGTATTTCCTTTAGGCTGCAAAACTTAGGCATTTCTTTGAGCTATAAGGCCAAAGAAACTGCCTTCTCCAGCAGCTCCTTGAGTAATAATTTATCTAATCAGGGTGGCAATCAAAGAGGAGATTCTGTGTTTACTGATTGCGCTAATCAAAACCACTTTTCCAGCGCAGCTAATTGACAAGTTTACTGCCTGCCACGCAAGTCATAAATCAGAGATGCCCGGTGCTGCAGGAGCCAAACCCACCGTTCCCGGAGCGCTGCCACCCTGCACTTGACTCCCCAAGTTATCAGCACAGACAATTATCCATCAGCTGAAAATTGGCACATCCGAGGCAAATCAGGGAGCACGAGCGAGGAACACCCCCAGCCGGCTGTCGAGGAGGAGACGGCTCCCGGCCCGACCGCGTCGCCCTTCCGGGGGCTGATTTCACGTGTAGGGAAATACCACGGGCCACGGGGAGAGCTGCTCTGCATCAGTCCCACTGAATGCGGGGATTTCAACTGCATCAGCTGGGGTTTTTCAGGGCTGTGTGGGCTCTGGATGCTTCCCAGGGCAGCTGTGCCACAGCAGCGGTTCTCTCACAGCTGATGAACACAGCTCGGACACAGGAGACAGCCTCGTGTTCTCCAAGAGGCCTTCCCCTTTCTTCTGATTTCATTTTCTAGCTGAAGGTACCTGTGCTCTGATGCAGACACTCAGGGACTGAATGGGATGACTGCAAAAGGCAAGAGCAGGCTGTGCTGCCAGAGCTAGGAACACCTCTGGGGACCCCAGGCACAGCATCATCAGGAGAACTGGCCCAAGCGCTCCCGAGTTCCCAAACGCTTTCTCCTGGCAGACTGCTCCCACTCAGCAAGAGCCCCACCGCAGCGAGCTCTGGGGAGCTGCTGACACTCCTCAGCTTCACAGGTCTGCTTGGCACCAGACCCACACAATCCGTACTCCAGGACGTGTTATGATCTTGGGGCATGTGACCGTCCCAAAGGCTGATCCCAGCAGGAACCTGGGGCTGTGCCACCTGGAGGTGCCCTTCTAACAAGGGTTTAGGCAAGTCTGACTCTGCCTGCTAGAAGAGGAGGTGAGGCACACGTGGTTCCCAGGTGGGCCGCGCTGGGGCCTGACCCTCCCGCCAGGCAGCAGGATGGCTTTGGGGAATGGCTCCAGGGAGCCACACAGCCCCCAGGCTGTTTGATCCATCCTCCTGATGGACATGAGCTGTCCCTGGGCCTCAAATAATGAGGCACTGGAAGAAACAATCTCCAAACACTGAGTCATGCGCTGCTGTAATTAGTTGCAGAGACTCCACACTGCAGTCAGCGCAAATGAGAAGTTAATTAGAGTTTAAGTCTAATCTCCTGGGACAGCTCGGTGTCTGAGCAGAACAGGAGGAAGAGGAGGACGAACACAACCCAGCGAAGTGGCAGAGAACACGTCTGCAGCGTGCAGCACCGCCGTGCCCGTGAGAGCAGCGTGCCGGGAAGCGGCTCCGGAGAGCGCGGCTGGCGCGCGACCCCACGCGCTGATGGAGCCTCCGTGAGGCGGCTCCATCTGGCTCCACCTCTCCCCGCTGCTCCGGACAACAGCAGGACAGCAACCACTGCCTCGTGGAAAAAGCAGCACAGGGAGGAGGGCAGAAAAGCCCAGCCAACTGCTCCGAGGTTTGCCAGGCACACCTGCAGCACAGCGACTGGGGACGGGCTGTGGCACTCCGAGGGGGAGGCAGGCACGCGTCAAGGAAAGGCACCAGTCAGTTTTCCAAGGCCAGCGGATGGACTGGGATTTCTCCTCTATCCGTGGCTCCTCAGTTTGAAGCGGACAGTGGCTCTGGGGGGTGTTTGCCTGCAGAGTGCTGCCTGCTCAGCACAAGGCGCTCGGGTGCCACGAGGATGAGAGCTTGGGAAGTGCCTCGTGGGCAGGACCAGCTCCAGGGACGTGGGACGGACAGGGCAGCTCGGAGCGTTTCCCACAGCACACCAGGACTCGGCAGGAACAGCAGCACGGGGACTGCTGGGCTCCCCGAAACCTCCCCCAAACCACATCAATATTCTCTCTTTGGAGATGAGTTTGAAACTGTCTGGTAGCTCTGCCTTCCCGTTCCCCACGCTCTCCCTCCCAGATCCCACTGAACCACAGATAAACGAGTGAAACAGATGCATACAGACTGTGCTGAGACCAAGGCAGCTGTGAGAAGCAGGAAGCAGAGCCCACTTACTTGAGAGCAGCTTGGGGATCTGCTGCTGGCTGCCCATGAGGGGCCTGGCGTAGGGGCTGCCGTAAGCCCCGAGCGGCACGGCATTGGGGTACATCCCGGGCATGCCCCTGTCCCTCGGCATCGTGTGCCTGTCATGGGAACAGATGGCAAGGAAGCAGGTCAGGATGCCGTGGTGACTTCATCTCCCAGCACAGCCGCCCCCTAGCCCAGCCCAGCCCAGCCCAGCCCAGCCCAGCCCAGCCCAGCCCAGCCCAGCCCAGCCCAGCCCAGCCCACGCCCCGGTGATGCGCTGGTGGATCAGGGCCAGGCACAGCTGGGCCTTGGGAGCCGCTTCTAGGGAAATGCTCGGGGTTCCCAGTGCCACAGCTGTGCTTTTTATCGTGACTGTGACGTGCAAGAGGGTTCTCAAGCACAGCCCCAGGACAGCCCTGCTTCTCCTTCCTGCAGCTCCTCCAGAGCCATAAGATGAAGAAGCTATTTTCTCTTCCTAAGGAGACACTCCAGGGTTTACCTTTATTTGCCAGTACTACATTAAAACATTTAAAACATTCTCTTCTCTGGCTCTGATAAATGCACGGCTCCTTGCACTCCTCAGTACGGAAACCCACTTCATTTTTAAAGCTTCTTTGTTTACAAAAGCATAAAAGACATTCCTGTCTTCATTAACAGTCTTAATTATCACTTGTGCACAATGCTCTCATTGTACCTGCTGTACTGCAAGCAAGTATCCACCAAACAAGTTTTAAAAAACCCCAAACAACAGGAAAGTGAGTTAGGACTGTCTAGGAGAGGAAGAAAAAGTATCAAGAAGCGAGCGAGGCATCACTGCAAAATCGCTGTCACGTTCAGATCTCAGCAATACTGTATTCAAGTATCACACACTGAGGTTTCCAGCGTGGAAAGCTAGCACCTAAGCGTGGACTCTCCATGCCCATCCCTTCCCTGTTTCTAATTTAAAGAGGAGCAAGGAGGGCAGTGCCCCCAGCAAGGCAGCAGTAACCCCGCAGCCTTACCCCAAGGTCCTGAACGCCGACTGGTCCAAGTGCACCGGTTTCCTGTCCCTGTTGAAGCCAAGCTGTGGTCTCCAAGGCCTGCCATCGTTGTTGCTTTTCTCCCAGTCTCCCGGCTTCAGAACTGGAGCAGGTTTCCTCAACAGTAAGAAAAGCTCCGTAAGCGCTCATCGGAGCAAATACTCAGGGGAATAAATCAGCACGGAGCAGTGACCTGAAAGCTGGCAGCTGACACTTACTTTGCCCCAGGTAGCACTGTAGCCTTGAAAACAAAGTCTTCAGCGAACTGTGGATCTTTGAAGGAGATGCTACAAGAAAGTATCCGAGGATTAGGGTCGCTGGATAATGACAAAGTGAAACAGTAATCACTGCTTTACTACCAAGAAAGCTAAAAGCAAACAGATGAGCAGAATAATCTCACTCTTCCGGCTGGAATTCGTGTTTCCCAGGACCAAGGAAGAACGAGGCTACAAGGAAAGAGAATAATGGTTCCCTGGAAAACTCAGCCTAAGTGACACAGCCTGAAGAGCAGCGCCCTGACTGCTCACACCATCTCCAGAGACAGGGAGAAAAATCTGTGTGACAGAAAGCACAGAACAATTCCAACCTCCCGGCAGTGGTGGACGGAAAAGCCAAACCCTTCCTTTAACCCATCACCCCCATTTAGGACATCATTCCTACAGCGTCCTGACGGGGCACAGCTCAGCATTTCATACTGCCTCGGCACAGATGCGCTGGCTGAGCCAAGCTGTGCCTCTCTGGAGATGGAAACGACACCGATGTTCGGCGTTCTGAGCGCTGCACGGCGTGCACCCTCGCGTGAAAGCCCACAGCTTACTGACCTGACTGCAGAGTTCTGCGTGAGGTCCCGCAGCATGGGCACGGGGGACTCCACCACCCTGGCCAAGAGAAAATCCTCTGTCAAAACACCACAGGACACATTTCTCACCATCTGCCGCTCTGCCAGCCAAGCCTGCAGAACGTTTATTTCAAAGTTAACTCGCCCTTCCCACAAACCAAGCGCTTCTGTAAGCACCGGGGTGACCGAACCCCCATTTCGTAACGCCTCTCGCTTTGCAACTGCTGTGTGGGGATGCTCCAGGGTCTGTCTACGGAAGGCAATGCCAGAAGAGGTTCCCTGTTCCTGTTCCCTCCAAGAACAACTCCGACCTGCTCATATTCTTCACAACCACGGCAAGAACGGAGAAACGTCTATCAGCATGACCTGGGATACGTTTCCTGTCCAATCAAGCCAGTGTTTGTGCACTTAATTGCAAACCAGGCACTGACCACCTGCCTGTGCCTCTGGGCACAGTCAGAGAAATGAGTGTGCATCCCACAAGCTGAATATTGCACTGATAGCTCCTCAGACTGGATGCACCCTTCAGAAAACAAAAAATACGAGTATTCTTTGCATGTGTAGCTGGGAACAGCCCTGATTTTGGTGCTACAGCCTAAATGGACTAAGCCAAAATGTATTTAAGCTATCACTGCCTGGATTTTTCTCTGATGCAATGCAGGTTAGCACACAAAGAGCAGAATTTTGGGGTTTTTAGGCAATGTGCACTAGTAGGAGGTCACATCAGCCCGCATTAACACCCACACAAAAGCAGAGAAGGCAAAACATGACCCTACTGAACAAGGCCACTGAGCACTGCTACTTTTATCACCCAGGCCTTGTTTACCTCATAAAACAAACACTAAGCACATAAAATCCCACCTTCCACAGGCGAAATGACAAACAAACAAAGACTCCTCAGCAAATAAACAAATGCATTAGAGCATTTCAAAAGATATCTATGAGGTTAAAAAAAGTCGTGAGGTTAAAAAAATGGGCTTCTAGAATGCATATCTCACTTGCTGGGGATCTCCCCCACGCTGGAGGTAACACAGGCCTGCTCCGAGCCCTCAGAACTCCACACGCGGCCTCGTCGAGAGCTTTCACTCGCTCCTCGTGCCCACACAAATGCTCATATGGCCACAAGCGCAGGAAAGGCCCTTGGGCAGCAAGAACCCACCCCAAAGGGCACACTCACTGATCTGGGAGGACGGCGTTGTCGTTCAGGGTGAGCTTGCCCTGGATGCCATGGCACAGTTCCGGTGGGATATCCACTGCCTGCGGAGGGAGAGAGGAGCTTTCCAGCTGAAAAAAAGCTTCACCAGACCTCCCAGCCCACCCCTTCCACCGAGGAAAAAGTGCAACCCACCTCCGTGTTCTTGGCCTTGTACTGCTCCACAATGAAGTCGCAGAGCGGGTGGTGCTTCCCGACAAAGAGAACATCCCCGCCGAGGCTGTTCCTTCGGCCTGGAAAAGCAACGGGAATGGGACAGGGGTTCAGAGGGAACGAAGGGAGGGAGGGAGGGAGGAACGCAGCAAACCAGCAACGCTGGCCTGGTGACACCTCCACAAAAGCCAAGTCTCACTGTGATTTAGGAGGAAGCTTTGGCTGCTCCTCGAGAGTGTAGGAAAGACAACGTCTGCCCAGAGCAGGACGTGTCTGGTCACAAGGACAGCTGGCAGGCAGTAAAATAACAGGAATCTGGTGTTCAGTGGAGGAATGTTGAGTTTAGAGCAGAGTAACACTGCAGATGCAGACAGAACTGACAAAACCCAGCCCCAAACCCCACACGCCTTCCACAGTTTGCCCACAAGAACCAGACGTTATTTCCGAACAACACAGAAACAAACACTGGCCTTTGTGAGCTGAACAAGAGTTACCAAACCAAATCCACTGAGGATCCCTCCAACTACCAGCAGCACCCACAAGGAAGAGTCTGTCATAAACTCAACCCAACCAAACATCGAGTACACCTCGTTCATTTGGGGTGAAACACATAGGTGGCAACAAAACATCCCAATTCCGTAACTCAATACCCCAATTCTTTAACAAAACACGCCAATTCTTTAACAAAGCGCCCCAGTTCTTACTCTCTTCAGGAGTGAGGTCAGGGTACACTTCCTCCAGGGCAGCTCTGAGGCGCTGCTCATCCACAAAGGGCAGTAACGCCACACCTGGAAAAACCAAAGCAGTTGTTGGGAAAACCCAGCACAACCCCAAAAGCAGACACCACACACTCTGATCAGTTTCCTTAGCCAGGAGACAGCTAGAGCAGCACGATTCGGAAGCAGTCCCGCTTTTGCTTCCGAAGTCAGACCTTTCTGTGGCTTTGCTCAAACAAAACCTGCTGCTCTCAAAGTGGAAACCTAAAATTGTACCTGCAGTGTAAGTGATACCCGGCCACAGAACCTGGCAGACCTTGAAAGGTAATGCTCTCTAAAAAAAGGAGAAGCTGCCTACATGCTGTAGCTCTTTTTCCATTCTTTGTGTGCTCCAAAATATTTCTATATTCCCCAAAGTATTTTTGGCACGGTACTAACGAGCCACTGATTGAGCAGAACAAGATTCATTAATTAAATGCAAAGGAGACAAAAGACAATTACACGTTGAGGCTGATAAAAAAACCAGAAGAATGATTAATCTAGTTCAGGACAAATTAACAAATCTAGAACGACTGCAGAAACTACCAATAATCATTGCCAATCCAAAACCAGTTACTGAACGATAATTCGCTCTTCACACTAATTTATTTTCAAAAATACACCTGCTGCAAAATACTTGTCCCCACAAAAAGTAACACAAGTTACCTTTGTGACTCGGTGCAGTGTTTTCTCACTAAGATGATTTCCCAATTCCTTTCTATTTTTACAGGTTCTTAAGACTACTGTCTAAAAGTTCAAAAAAAAAAAAAAAGAGTTGAAATTTCACCTTGCCAAGCGTACTTCTTCCCATTCAAATCAATAGCGAAATCTTCGGGGTAGAAGTCAATGATGCTTGATTCCTGGAGTTGAGGAAACAAAAATCACCTTCAAAGCCAGCTTTGACATGGGTTCAGAACGTTACGTGGTGCCAGACACAAAGATCTTGGCTAACAGAAACATCTTTCATTAAGTGCCATTTAAGCCCAAAGTGAGGACGGGCACTCGCATTACTCAGAGATTTAAAATGCGAAATTAAGGAGGAAGGAATAATTAGGATGAGGAGGAGAGCCAATTAGGATAAGTTACGTGCTCCCCAACTAAGTTTGGGAAGGTTTCTGTAAGAAACGAAACCATCTGAAGCGTAAGAGAGCCGGGAAACGCCACCTGAATTCCAAGAAATCACTTTTAAGGAATTCTGAAGAATCCATGCAATGTACCAAACCCTCTCCCTCCCGGCCTGCAGCATTGTTCTGCCCGAGGTGAGAAGCAGCAGGTCGTGCTCACGCCGCTGCGAGATGCCCTAAGCTGCCAGACAGGAGCACAGCGCGGATCCTCACCGGGTCTGTCATGAGCTTCCTCCACGTCGGCGGCAGGAAATTCCCGCTCGCGGCCGGGAACACCCCCATCAGCTGCTCCAGAGGCTTGAACTGGGGAAAGCAGACAAGCAGATGTGGGACAGGTCTAACGAGAGGGCACAACCAGCAGTGAACGGATCGATAAATCAGGAGCCCTACCGGTTTGGAGCCCTTCTCAAAGTCTGAGGGCATGTCTGCAATCCCCTCGAAGTCCGAGGCAAAGGGAGCATAGTGGAAAGGGTAATACCAGTTCCAGGATGCACAGCCCTGGGGCAGGGAGACACAAAATCAGACACAGCAGCAAATTAAAATCACGCAGCCCGCTCACTCAATGTGACAAGCTGGCAGGGAGCAGTATTTTCCTAGCAGCACCCAGCTCACACTCCTGTTTTCCACAGCAGAATCCCGCTGCTGACCTGGGCAGCTGTGGGAGCACAGACCCCCAGCACACCCTGCATTTGCTGTAGGCTGGAAAGCATTCTGGTTTCAACTGGCACTTCCCTCTTCCCCTCTCCTGCTCCTGCCTTGAGCAGCGGGGAACACAAAGCCTGTCCTCAGAAGGGAAAGCACCAAGCAAAACTCAGAACATGCTAGAACACCGTGCACCTCGTAAAGGAAACATGGCTCCAGGGGGTCCAAGTCAAGCTCTCACCTCCTCAGCTATTTTTCTTAGCAGCACCACTTGAAACAAAAGCCCACTACTATTCTGACTTCCAGTTCTGAACAATTAAATGTCAACGAGGCTCCTCCAGTGATATTTTTGGTACAAAATTACAGCGCCTATAATTATTCGCTGCAGTCCTTCAGACAGGCTCAAAACGTTTCAAAAGCCAGGTGGATTGCTTTCATTCTTTTCTCTTTTTTTCCCTTTTTCCTCCCCCCTCTCTCCAAACAGATGTTCCCACCAGTGGGACATGCCCTGCACTGCCAGCTTTCTGTAGGAACAGAAAGGCACGTCATGTATTCTGGCACAAGTTTTACAGACGGCCAGCAGCAGTTACTGGAGTCAACCTTTACTATGGTGAAAAGAAAAAAACAGCCAAACAAAGATCCTCAAGCAAACCTATTCTGAAGCTCCCCTGTCCCAACGGCTTCCTAACCTCATCTCCATACGAGCAGGGAGCGATTTTCCAGCTGCTCCATCCCCACAGCACAGACTGGAACGATTTTGTGCTCCTGTGCCACTGAAGGGGACATTTGCACTGACAGCTCACCTGAAGGCCCATTCCCACCCCTGGAGGCAGACGGGCACGCAGAGAGCTGTGGGCAGGAGCACATTGTGCTCCCAGGTCACACAGCCCATCTGGCTGGCTTTGCCTTCAGGGCACGCAGCTCCTTGTTAGCCCTCAGTGCAGCAAACCCCTCCACCACGGCCTGCTAATCTCTGGCCAATCTGACATCTCACTTATCGAAAGATTTAAATCGGATCCAGATTACTACAATCACAACACACTTCGTGGAACAGCGTTACAGCCTGCGGAGGAGACTGACAGCTCTGTGCCTTGCAGATTCTCACTGGCATTTCACGGGCTCTGTCCTTTGCTCCCTCATTTAGTCACCTGCAATGTCATTATTTCTGGGAAAGGGAGAACAGCAGCGCTTCTTGCTAAACCAACAAGCACTGCTGCCAGGTTTGAGAACCAGAATCGCTGAGGCTGGAAAGGACCCCTGAGATCAGAGTCCAACCTGGGACCGATCGCCGCCTTGTCAACCAGATCAGAGCACTGAGTGCCACGTCCACAGCTGCTCCTTCAGCAGCTCCAGGCATGGCACGACTGCATTTGAACCCCCAGTTCCAAAGGGCACTGGTTTACTTCACCCCTTCAAAAAAGACCCCGCAGCTTTCCCAAGATGAGCAACAGACCGAAACAGACTCAGACAAGAAGCTCTGGGGTACCTGGTAATAATATCTGAGAACCCAGCAGAGCCCTTCCACATAGGACTGCACAACCTTGCGGCGGAACTTGTCATCTGAGGCGTCCACGTCGAACTTGTTTTTATAGTAGCGCTGCTTCCAACCGGTTTCCCACAACCTGCAACACAGCCAGGCACGGGTAACACGTTAACAGGGACACACACCTCACCAGACGCACGTCTGCAGCTCTGAATCACGATGTAAGGCAAAGCCACTTGCTACTTCTGTTGCCATTTGTGCAGTTTAAATGAAAGCAGAAAAAGCGACGCTCAGCAGCAGCAGCAGAATAAAACGTGACTGTTGGCAGAACTGACAGAGCGTTCCTGCTACTCCACAAGTAAAGGCAAGCAAACAAATAACAATTTCTGTGTTCTGCTGCTGCTCAGAGAAGCTGTGATCACCAGAGGCACTTCTGCAGCTCAGCACCCTGCGCCTGCTGCCTCACACCAGATGAGCTCCCTTCAGCCCAGGACTTTCAGTCTCTCAGGCCAGAGATGGACACTGGGATCGCAGGAGCCACCTTGGCCACAGCTCATCCTTCCCTCCTTCCTTCCTTCCCACAGCTCCCCCTCACGTCTGTCCACAGATGGGGCAGGGAAAACAAACAAACACGTGTTCCTTTTTCACACACGGGCACCTGCAGCCTTCAGCCCTGCTGCATCATGCCAGGAAAGAACCAAACTGCTTCAACCACGTAATCCCTTAAGAATGATTTGTTTTCTTACACAGACTCTTATTCCAAACAGCTCCAAGAGGACACCTCGAGGTGACACTGGTCAGACTCTCCCAGAGCCCTAATTCCTGTGTGTGGAGCTGCAGGAGAGAGCCATGATCGATCTATGCTTCCTTACAGGATGCACGGATCCCTTCGGCTCTGCAAAGAGGACCTTCCCTCGCTCCTGTCTTGAGCCAGTTGCTCCGGACAGGGACACTTCAGAAACCCTTCCGAGGTGATTCGCGCTAATGGGCAGGCACAGAAGCCCAGAGATGTTTTCAAGACTTCCAGAGAAGCAGGTGAGCAAGGGCAGAGCTCCTGGCACTGAAGGCTTGAGGGATGGAGTCAGGAACATCTGCAGCCTCTGAGCTGCCATGCAGACAGACACTTGCATAAATCCAAAAAACCTTTCTGTGAGATAAAACCCATCTGCAACAACCTGTTCTGCTTTCAAAGTCATTCTAAATACCGCGTATATTTTCACAAACAGCTTGATCATATCTAGGACATCTATGCAGTTCTTTTTATTTACAGTGGCAAGCATAGAATTAATTTCCACTCAGAGGAGGACATGGAAAAATATTCTGAGCTACAAGAGCTTAAAGAACTGTGGCTGAACGTGGCACATCCTTTTCCTTGGCAATGCCAGCCATGTCAGAACCACTGCTGCTCATAGATCACCACAGTTCATCCACTCTGCTCAAGCTTCTTTTAGAACCTCTGCTGACATTCAGATGGAAAGGAATATTAACAGTTATCCTGATTCTCTGCTTGCTTGATTTAAAAAAAAAGAAAAAATAAATCAGTCCATTCAGATACAGACACATAGGAAAGAAAATGAGAGTGAGAATTGTGATACTGGCAGAGCTGATGTGCCACGTGTCACAAACACATCACAATGACTGTGACCAGAACTCCACAAGGGAACAACCCCGAGTGTTTTCCCACATCCACCCATGGGCTGACTCCACAGAAAACAACCCCCTGTGGCTGCTGCATGTCTCAGGACCACCTGTAAGGGCCTTCACCCTCGGCTCAGACAGCAAGAGCTTCACTGAAACCCTTCACCAGTGCAGGCTTGCCGGCAGCTAACGCTCAAAAAATTCCTGTCTCGACCATCCCAGGCTCAGCCTTCCCGGGACAGCGCAGGAACTCAGAAACAAACCAGGGCCTGCTGCAAACCCAGGACAGAGGAGACCACTGGAAGCGAGGATGAACGCTGCTGCTGCCCACGGGAGCACACCGAGCTGCGCGGGGTAAGCGGCTCCTGGATCCCAGGGAACAGCAGCATTCCGCTCACACAATCAGGGAATGTCTCGCCAAGCTGGGCCTCAGAGGGAGCGGTGGCTCGGAGGCTGCAAACCTGCACGCATACTAATCCGGGCACTCGGCTTCAACAGCCAGAGCTCACCCATCTCGCTGGAATTCGCTGGATGTTCTCACCCTCCACATTAATTACCGCTGGATAAAAAGATCACAGGGAAGCACCCGAAGGCACCGCTGCACCGAGCTAAATGGCATTAATTAGGCTGCATCTACCTCAGCAATTTGCTAACAAAGCGCTACAAAAAATGGCTTCACCTGATATTATCCTCTGGCTCGGGTTCACTGTCACTGTCCTCACATTTCCGCTTAATTCCTCCTTCCAGGGACGGGCTGCCATCGGGAGTCAGGCTGGTGTTCGGAGACGCCGAAGTCTAGGATCGGAATTATCACAGACAAACAGGGGAAGGGGCGGGCAAGAGGAGGATTTATGAGGCTTTTAGAATTCAAGTTAAAATTAACAGCTCTGTGATAATCGCTGTTCCAAAAAAACTCCAGGCAAAGGCTGCACAACCCCTCAACCCATCGAGGCAAGGAGCAAAAGGGAAAAACACACCCCTGTTAAAAGGCAGGCACTGATGCACAGATGCCGCTGGCTTCGAGAAAGGAAAGGATACAATAAACAACACAGTACCAACTGACTGAAAAATGCCATTTTGGATGTATTCCAGTTCTGGAACACCAAAACTGCAGCTCCTGTTACAACTTCCTCTTGCAGCACCAGTGACAAAACGGTGCTTCTAACTCAGAACTGCCAGAAATACTCTGAGTTCCTTCACAGCCAGTCTTTCAAACTCCTCTCAAACTGATCTGTTTTAATATTAGAGCCTTAGAGAAACATCTCCTGTTCCACAAAGGAACTAATGTGCGTAACTCAGGTGCAAAAAAGTCCCCAGATTAAAAGGGAAGAGCAGCAGAAGTTGTACTTTGAAAAAGCACATTGTATTTAGACTTCAGAGACAGACCACACATCTTTGTGATGAAAAGAGCTTTCAACTTGTTTGCTGCTTGGATGAAGATTCATACCCAGAAAGAAAATATTTGTCATAATTGTTATTTAAAGTTAACAAGACTTCTAACAGAGCTCTTCTTTCCAGTTTTCCCTCACTAAGACCTTGCCCAAAACTTCATCCAAGTTTCTCCTTTCCCCAGGGAAAGGCATCATTCCAAGTATGACAATTTCATTCAAGCAGGCTTAGAAAAACTGCTTATTAAAAGCCACTTCCTTGAGGAACAATGTTTTAGGCGTCAGCTTTTCAAGAAAACTCAGTGGGGCAGAGAAACAGGTGCCTGGAGTAACACAGGGTGCGAGCACCTCCTTTCTCTGTGCAAACATCTACTCACAGAGTTCTGTCGGTCGTGCATCCTCATCTCAAAGGCAGCTTGCCGAGGGTTACTGACTGCCTGAGGGCTGGATCGATTTCCCAGGGCTTGAGGGGAAAACTGGCCACCAGGAATAAAAGCAGGCTGATCCCTCTGCAAGGTAAACACACACATGAGGCCGCTGCAAGAGCTGTGTAATCTCCCCAGCACCCACAGGATGCTCTCGCACAATTTTCATATCAACATTATGTGGAAATGAATGCACAAAGGCCCAGTTGTAAAATATCAGAATAGGGGGGGAAAAAAAAAATCAACGTAATTTAAGTTTTTTAAACTCTGAAACAGTTTACACACAGGCCAGAAAACACTATGACTACACCTGCAGTTCCAACCTCCAAAAAGTTAAGCAGACGTTTTAGTCCTTGCTAGTTTGGGTAAGGAATTCACTTACCTTCAATCTTTTCCTTTTTTCTTTTTGCCGCCTTTTAAAGTTATCCTGAACAAAGAACAAAGGGAAATAAAGTCAGTCAAGCATACAGATTCCTTGGAAAATGACATCCTTATTCTCCTCAACTGACCACACTGCAAGGCTTTTAGGGAATGCTCTGAATAAGACACAGGTCAGTCCTGGTGTCTGTAAACCCAACAGGAAGGGGATGGAATTTTCTATCCTACCCTGAAAATCTATGGGGGAAAAAACCATCTGGGTACTCAAAGCCCCAAAACTCTGGTAATGGCTTAAATGATCTACTAAATTTAGCTGCAGCCTGACTTGGGGCTGACAGCAGTGTCAAAGGACACAAACTCCTTGCCTGCACTGCAGAGCTGCCCCAAAAAATGCCAGCAAGGCATGACAGCCTTAGAAATGGGAGAAGAGACTCAAGGAACGATATTTCTTATTCTGTGATTCCTGGGCCAACTGAAAACTTGAACGTCAAGCTGGCATTCCCAGGAAAAGAAACTCGGCTGGAAGCACAAGATTCTCTTTAGAAAAGAACTCACCAGAGACTATAACAAAGAAAATACAAAATTTGGTTTGCCTTTTTTTTTTTTTCTTCTTTTCCTCTTTTAAAGGAGTGTCTTTGGCTAACGAGAAGCAATTAAAACCAAACTCCAAGAACATAAGAGCAACAACAACAACAAAAAAATTACATCGTCGTCTTTCCTCTTTTTGAAAATACTGTCTTCAACTTCCCCAACAGCCAGCATGATCATCTGGACCCGCTGCAGGTTCACGAAGCCACTCTCAGTGAGGTAGCCCTGCGGGTCAGAGGACAGCAGAGGTGAGAAGCGAGCCCGCTGCGTGGCTCACAGCCAGGCAGCGCTAAAGGAAGGGGAGCGACTCTCACCCCGGTTTTGTGCACCACGTTTTTGTAGATGTTCACCAAGCGGTCGATGGCTCCCTCCCTAAACACAAACCACAGCGTGAGACTCTGGCCAGTGAAAAGCACAGGAGCTGTTCTTGCAGGGGAAGGAGACTCATTCCCACCGACCTGATCTCCAGGGACGGCAGATGAGGGAGGAAGTCATTCCCCACAAAGAAGCACATGAACACCCAGTCATCGACACTCCTTTCAAAATCGAAAGTGAAAGGCAAGCTGGCCATCGTGAGCTCTCTCTCCAAATACTGCAACACACAAACAAACACAAGAAAAAGGAGCTTAGGAAACACTGCACGGGGTTCAAAATGGTGTTCACAGCAAGCAGCTGCAGCACCTCACCTCTCGCAGGACACACAGGCGGATGAAGATGAACTCCTGTTCCAAGATAGGCAGGGTGTCGGCAAACTGGTCGTGCTGAAACCAGAGGGGACTCCCATCAGATCCCAGCGCACCCCGCAGCTTCTCCAGCCCCACTTCCACGGCTTGCTTCGAGAGCAGTTAAGAGGGATCCCAGAAGGGGCTCCCAGGCCCTTGTGCCAAGCATGTATTTTGCTGCTGTGCACCTATGTTTAGTCCCGACCCTTTTTTCTCATTCCATGGGGAAAAACCCCAAACAAACCACTACAAGGGAGGGTGCCAGGTTTGGCATGATACTTTTGCATTTTCACTCCCAAGAGGAGAGCCCAACAATGATTTACACCGTGCTTCAGCTAAAATCAACAGCAAGGACGATTTGAGCATCTCCTACACTACAGAGTAAAAAAAAATCCTAGAAACAGCAAAATTTCTTACCTTTCCCTGTTTTTCTCTGGGCAGGCCTTGGCAATCCTTAACCTCATGCCCCATCTGGTTACACAGAGCACACGGCTTGGGTTTGTTTGGTTTGAACTCTTCCCTGATGATGGTGAAGTTTGGCTCGTGTGTAGCTAAGCCAAGCATGATCAGATCAGCTACCAAGCAAGAGAGACGAATAAAATGTGATGAAGCATAAACACCATCAAGTTTTGGGGCTTTTTTCAGAAAGAAGTTTAGAAGCAAAGTAGGTTCTGGCTCAAGCAAGAGGCAGAGAGAACTCACCATCAGCCCCACACAGACAGTGGTGAGTGTTTGGGTCATGGTTTGGTTGAGCTGCACAAAGGAAAATTACATTCAGTCAAAGACATGCAAAACAAATTACTACTGACCACACCTTAAACTGTTCACATTAATGGGAATTTTACCTCTTTGCCTCCTGATGTAATCCATGATTTTATGTTCCCCTTCGCCAGGAGCACTGGCATCTGACAAAATAACCTGAAAAACATTCAAATCATGTCAACAATTTTAAAAAAAGCTAACTAGGGGACTGCAGTGGCTGGGCAAGGAGAGGGGAGGGAGAATCTCCAAGCCCAGAAGCTGACATGGATTATTTCCACTGCCTGCCATCAGAGCAGCAGAGAAAGCGCAGCCCGCTGAGGGAGCGATTAGGAAAAAGAAACAGTGCCAAAAATACAAGTGCAATGTATCTTCACACTCTCTCCAAAAGCAGGAAAAGCATTCTGCCTGCCATTAGGTGAAATTGTGGCTTTCAGCAGCAGACCTCCTCCTCCTCCTTGCTCTTCAGTGCAATCACAGCAAATGGTGCTGGGAGATGGAGTTATCAGCGTGAAATGGATCTCTCAAGTCCCAGCGGGACGTGCAGGTGGGCCCACTGTTAATAACAGCTCAGAGCCAGGCCGAGGGACAAATCCGCCAAATTTCTGCTCTCCAGCGGGATCCCAGCCCGGCCCAAACACCTCCCTCGTTTCCCTCAAGGGTGGAGGTGGCAAACTCACCGTCAGGTTCTTCCAGCCTGGGTCGCTGTTCAGGCGGTCGGCGATGTAATAGCGGAGGCATTTAGCAAGATTGTCCATAAACTCGGTTCCCTAAAAAGGGGGTGGGAGGAAAGAAATTAAACCTTTGTTCTGCCCCTGGCAATCGCTGGGTACAGGGCCAGGCCACTCACCGGGGTGATACAGTTGCTGTCAAACCTCTCCTTCACCTCCTCTGGAGGCAGAAAGCCACCTGGAGCAACAGAAATATCGAGCAGAGTTACATCCGGATGGACCACTGCCAGCATTTTTGCATGAGAAAACCCAGACGGCTCCCCCGGGAATAATTACCTCACTGAAACCAGTTTGTTTAATAAAATTCCCACAAAACAGAATGAAACCAGCTCCCACCACAGCATTACCTCCGTCCCACAGGTGTTACCACATTGACAAACACAGTTACTTCAGCAAAGCGGTTTCCAAGCCCAGACAGCAGCACCACACTACTCCCCTCTCGCTCCAGCTGGGTCACCACCACCCTCAAAGTTGCTCTGACTTTTGTTTCCTCACCGAGTTTAGAGTTTCCACTGTCAAGTAAGTCCCCTTGCCGGCAGCCCATTATCCCCGTGCAGGAGGGTTTCCATCTGATCCCTGCTTTTAAGCCTCAATCCTCCTTTCACCAAGCCCTACAAACGTGTACTTCCCTCCATAAGGGTTCTGGCTGTTTCCCACCACATTTATCCCCACTCTTGCGTTCAATTTATTTTCAAAAGGAATTAAGAGCACTCCACGCAAACTCATTTCAGGCAGGAGACTGAAGAAGGAAACGATGACATTTTGTTTTGTCTCAGTTCTTAACTTTGGAAATCGCAGATCCAGCCTTCCTTCCACAGGCTCGTTCTCTCCTCCTCCCAGCAATGCACACACAGCCCTGGTCTGAGCCTCGCTGAGGCCATCCAACAGGGTGATTCTCAGGGGAAAACCTCTGAGCAGGCCGCTGCCCTCCCTACCTTTGGCCAGAATTTCCTGCCGGATTTTTTGCTTCTCCTCAGCAGCTTCCATGCCCTCCTTTGAGGCTCTGAACCTCCTGGACCGCTGTTGATTCATTTTGGCACGCGGAGCCTAAAAGAAGTACGGAAAACCATGGGTCACCTGGAGAATCTGGACAATCTCTCCTGGTCTGAGAGCTGCTTTGGGCTGCAGGTTATTGACAGAGCTGATCTCTCATCAGACCTACTGACGGCCAGGCTGGATGGAGCAACCTGTGCTGCTGGAAGGTGTCCCCGCCCACGTGGAACCAGGTGATCTTTAAGGTCACTTCCAGCACAACCCACTGCACGTTTCTGTGTCCTGAGGGGAGAGGAGGATTTTACAGCTGGAAACTGGCTGCGTCCACACTCACCACGCCATCTATGGCCATGTAAAGGAGCCTCCTGGGCCTCACGATGTTGAAGATCCTGTCGATGTACTCAAAGATCGCCACCATCATCTCGTCCTCATTTTTGGGCGCCGGCCTGAAACACAGAGCGTCCGATCGACTTGTTAAATTCAAATGATTACATTCAATTTATTACATCCAATTCAATTTGAGGCCTGAAATGCTGCCAGCAAAGAGAGGAGCCACGCAGAGTGCCTTACTTGTCCTCTGGGTGTGTGCAGGGGTGAATGATGCCGTTCATGTCCAGGTAGAGGTTGTCGAACTCCACCTCGTTGGGGTTGGGCTTGCTCGTGTCGATGGGGACCTTGACACCATTGCACTCTTTGGCCTGGGGACGCAGCGGGGACAAGGATTTCAGCACGAATAACCAGCAGCTCTTAACACACACATTCACCGAGGTCTGGTTTGGTTGCAAAGGCAGCAGTAGATCGCAACAAGCACCCACATTGCCTAAAACTGCACTTTTCACCATTACACAGCACTACTTTCTACAGCTGCTTGTACCCAGAAAACACCACGATGAGTTATGGCAGAGCGCTCATTTCTGCTGACAAGAGAAGTTTCCGTATCTCTTATCATTCCTTCATCCCAAACCCCCCAGAGCCACCTGCATGCCTGGACTGTTTCAGCAGTGGGTTCTCCAACACCCTCAACAACCACGGCCACTTTTGCTTCCTCACCATAATTCCAGGTTTGTTTTGTCTGGGCCTTTGTTGCTGCTGGGTTTGTGGCTGGGTGTGGTAGTTAGTTCGGTCAAGGGGCGATTAGCAGCGCTCTGATCCTCCCTTCCACCAGCCACCACACCTGTACCACACCGGATTACATCCCCAGAGCGGGGAAGAGACACGAGCTGAGCAAGGAAAAGCCTGATGGTTTGCAGAGGAATTCCGGCTGGAACGGGTCCTGGCACACCACAGAGGCGGAACAAAGTGCGTTCTTGAACGGCTGGGCACAAAGCCAAGTTCAAAAACAAATGGCACGTTCTGAGGTGAAGGCTACGGCCACAGGATTGCCCGGGACAGGGAAAACCGGGATATTGCTGCTTCTCCCATCACACGGAGCTCAGCAGCTGCTGCTCAGCCAGCATCAGGCAGTTCCCCGAACTTCTGCCCGCAGACTGCCTGCCACTCACTAATTTCCCCACATCTCTCCTGTGGATTCAGAAGGAAAAAAGCCCAAAACTCACAGACCGTGCCGGCACCTTTGGACAATTTTCCTGCTTAAAGCAGCAGCAGCAGGACTGGCTGAGCTCTCATCCCTGTCTCCAAATGCCCAAATCAAACCCTCTACAGTCTTTATTCGGCACAGTTCTCCTGAGAGGTGACATCCCAAAGCACTGCCTGCTCCCTTTACCGAGCTCTCTAGACACACACACACACACACACACACTCTCTCTCAAATGGTGTGGTTTTAGCAGAAACCAAGGGTCAGGCGCAAACATTGCTCCTTACTGTGGGCACCCCCCCGGATCCTCCAGGACCCCCGAGCCGATGGGATTGGGAAGGAACCGCAGCCCTGGGAGGCAGGAAACGAGCCCCCCTCCACAAACCCCATCGGGGCTCTCATGCAGCAGCCTCGGGGAAGGCTGGAGTATCTGGCAGCGATATCTCCTGTGATACAACTGAACTGTTCACTTCTCATCCGCGGCCTCTTTTGAAACCATTGAAAACAGATCTTCAAACACAATACTTTAGTTGCAGCTTTATTAATTCCTATCCATTTGATTAAGAATATTCTCTCCTGGATTCTTTATTATCTTCAAGATCTTCCTCTCATTCTTCCTGCTCGGCTTAAGAAGAAGATTATTTCTCTTCCTTAAATCTGATTAATCTAGATAAGGTAAGAGAACAAGGATCAACTTTTCAATATTTCAAAGAGACGAGCTACCGGGAGATACAAAATTTCCGATTAGGGAGATTTACAGCAATCCTAAAACACACACGGAGCTGATTACATCGTGAGAGAAGCTTAAATTCATCTGCAGTAAGACAAACTACAGCTTCTGCCTGCCGTCCTAGTCCACTCGCAGATTTACGGCCAGATTTGAATGTAAAGAAATGTTAATGAATGCCGTTTATCTGAGCGCTGTCCTGGCTGCCACTGCAACGTGCTCCTGAGCGTGGGTGGCAGCGTGGGTGAGGACAGCGGGAGCTGCCACCTCACCGACGGCAAACCTAACTCCAGGAATTCATCCTGTCTTCACAGTTATTTTAATAAAGAACTTTGGCTGGGACAAGCTCAGTTAGTAAAGACTGCAAAAAAGGGGCCACACCGTGAGTACAACCGGGGCTACACAAACCTTTGTTTTGCCTAAACGTGAGAGCAGCTGTGATTACACAGAGGCTAATCTAAATGTTTACAAACGTGCTGGAAAAGGCCAATCTGCTCTCAGAGAAAACTGCCCTGAGCCGCTACAGACACAACTGCTCTAAACTGTGGCTGCTTCTAAATGCCAGATCCTGAAGGGTTATCCGGGACAGCCCCCAAGCCAAGGGCTCCCAGAGCCTCAGGACGGGTCACATCAGCGATGACACGCCCCAGGAGTCTGGTGCAGAGACCAGCACAGCCAACTGTAAAGCCCACAACCTCCTCCTCCTTCTACAAAAATTCCCAGACAGATTCTTAGATCTTTATAATCCCCCATTAAAAATTCCCTTCTTGCAGCGCCAGGTGAAATGAACTTCCCACCTTGCTGAGAGGGGCTGAAATCACAGCTGTAATAAAACCACGAGAGCAGCTCACAGTTTTAACCAAACCCGTGTTTCCCTGCCCCAACCCGAAACACAAAAGCACCCCGGAGAAAGCACCGAGCTGAGCACCAAAACTGACTGAAAACCCGCTGCAGGCAGGCAGGGCACCCGTGCAGCCTCAGCATGGGATTCCATCCCCTCACCCCCTTTTCCCCCACCTCCTCCGCCGTGCTGCCACGCTTCATCTCCTTCCCAGGCGTCTCCCCAAGGTGAGGCACGCCTGGAAGGAGCAGCAGAGAGGCACACGCCCCGGCACACGCGCTGACCCTTCCCAACCTGCGCTGGGCAGGAGCAGAACGCAGCCGGTACCACCCAGCAAAAGAGAACACCAATTATTTGGAGAAGCCTGCGGGAAAAGCAGCTTGGGAAGCAGGAGCTCCAGAGCCTCCCTTCTGAATGCTCTGAGTTAGCCCTGAGAAGGAGAAGGTGCCGTGCTCAGGGCACAGCAAATCCACCACGGCGCAGCCGCTCGGAGCCTGCCGCTGCAGGGAGACCCCCCCCTATCCTCCCACCGCGTCCCACAGGAGGGCACAACACCCCTGTGGCTGCAGGGCTGTGCCCGAAGGAACCAGCCCGAGAAACCACGCCAGCAAACGCCGTTCCAGCTGCAGTGCTGCCCGGAAAGGCACCTGTGGGACCCTGCAGCAAGGCTGGGTCAGAGCCCTCACCGAAACCACCTGCTGCTGAGGGAAGGCAGGTTTCAGAGGGTGTCTTTGGAATACTCAGCTTCCTGCCTGGCCAGGAGATGTTTGTCCTGCGCTAGAAAACACCAGCAATGAGTCCAAACCCGCTGAGGCTGCTCAAGGCTAAAGAGCACAAGCACAGGCTCGGAGATGGCAGCGTGACATCCTGGGCCGGGCGGGGGGGNCCAGGGCACAGCAGGAAGCTGGAGAGCAGCTAACAACGAAATAAGAGACTGCCAGGTTAATGAGTAAGGCCTGAAAATGACCCAGCGGTGAATCACTCAAGCGTTAGGAGGCTGAGAGCCCGAGGCAGCGGGTGAGCACCCGTGGGTATCCCCAAAACCCCCTGCAGCTCCAAGGCACAGCTCGTTTCCTTCTCCAAAGCCCCATTCCCGCCCTCCCTCCTCGTGCTGGCACTGCCTTTCCCGAGCCCACGCCTGGAGCAGGATCCTGGACCTGTGTGCCTGGAAACAGGGAGACCGAGGAGCTTCCAGACCCTCAAAGCTGCTTTTAACCATTTCCTGGGCGTTTCCTCACTCTTCCCAAGACAGGCAGCTGCACTCCCGAAGCTTGCTGCGCCTTCTAACTCCCAAGGAAAAGTGGAGAGGCAGGGACTGTGAGAAACACACGAGAAACAGCCAAAAGCATCCCCGCGGCTCCCTGCTCGAGTTTCACCAGTGCCACAAACCCTACTCCTCCGGCCCCAGGAAGGGCTGGAATTGCAGCCAACCGGCCGGAGAGGGGGGAATTGGAGGGGAAGCCCCATCTCCCTGCTCCGAGCGCCCATTCCCAGCTCCTCCACGTGCGCATTCCTCCCAGGAGCGCTCACGCGCGCCAGCCGGGATTAAAGGTCCGGGAAAAACTCCCAAAACAGCCCCAAACCTCCTCAAATCCTGAACAGCACCCAAACAACAAAGCCCCGACCCACCCGCCCACCGAGCCGCCGTGGAGAAAAGCCCCGGGGGAGCCCTCGGGGCCGCAGCGGGGACTCAGCACCGGGAGCTGCGCCGGTGCGGCCCAACCGGCCCCAGGGCGGGCCCGCGCCGTGCCGGGCGGCCGGCTCACCTTCTCCTCGACGCAGTTGACGATGATGGAGGGGTACTTGCGGCTGAGCCAGCGGAAGAAGGCCGGGACCCCCATGGCGGCAGCGGGACGGGCCGCGGCGAGCGGGACCGGCGGCACCGGCGGCACTTCCGGGGTCGGGGGGCGGCGCGGGGCACGCCGGGAAGGGAGGGCGGGCACTCGCGGTCACGTGGGGAGGGGGTGCGCGCGCCGCCGCCGCCGCCATCTTAGGTGTGGGCTGAGGGCGCCGCAATGGCGGCCTGAGGGGAGCCCAGGGGCGTGAGGGGGCGTGAGGGGACCGCCCCCTCCTCCCCCCACCAAAACAAGTCTGGGCAGCTCCTGGGGCACCAAAGGAGCAGCCAGAGGGGAAAAGCGAAGGCGGAGGGCACAAAAAGTGATATGCAGAAGGGAAAAGCAAAGCCTCAGGGAAGGCTAACCCCTGAGACAGCCCCACTGCTGCCCTCACGCTGAGCCAAGGCGCAGAGTGTGACAACTTCCCTCCAGAAACAGCCTTAAACAAGCAGTTTATGAGGAAAAACACCCTCGCTTGTTAACAAAAAGCAAGCGTGGGGTTCCTTTGGCTGCACACACACAGCCAGTAATTACGAGAGACATGGATGATTTATTTCAGTGCTGCGCAAGCCACGCACTCAGTGTATTCCCTAAATCCAGCACAACCACCCGGCTTCCAACACTGTTAGTTTTACACAGAAATCCAGAGCTGCAAACTTCCCAAGCACAGCCCCTCTTTTAGGGCTGATCAGTCATTTCCACGTGAGTTACGCAACCCCAGCTCAGGGGAAGGGTCTGCACCTCTTCTGGACCTGTAGGTGTGAGTTTCAGTGTTACAATGAACGTGGTTCAGCTACAGGACACACGGAATTTGAGTGTTTCGACAAGTGTTAGGAACGTGCACAAAGACAGGCATCAGCTTATGGGTTCACTACATCCTTAAAGCTTGGTAGCTCCGGGGTGTCCTTGAGGAAGGGAAGCACTGATTAGGTCTCCGCCTGAAAGTATACCAAGATCTTACATTAAAGAACACCCTGACTTCAGACAGTTTTGACATATCCCGCATTTTTGCAACAACAGGAGCGATTCAGGGCATGTGGGTCTCTGTTGCCTCTGAGGGGACGTTTCCAGCGGCTCCCTGTGATTCGTGCGAGCAGCACGAGGCAAAGAGCCCCTGTCCCCTCGCTCTGCCCGTGGCATAAGCAAACACTGTTAATTTAGGGCCGTTTGACGGCGCTGAGATGGAATCAAACGGTTGGGAATTAAACAGGATTAACACGAGGCAGGTTTTGCTCCGCTGTGTCCTGTCACCGCTCACCGGCTCCGTTAGCAGGGCAGCCACGGGGCTGAGGACGGGGAGAAGCGGCCCGGGAGTCATTAACAAAAATAACAGAATCTCAGCGGTGCTTGCTGAGTCAAGGCCGCCGATTTGGGGAGCGGAGGGGAGCCTTGCTACCTGGCTAATTGTCTGTAGAACAAATTAACCCAATGTTGCGTCTCTCATTATTCTTATCCTCACTCGGCTGTTGTTAAGCCGTTTTCTGTTGTCGCTCCTCTCAGTAAAATCTGTGACTGGAATAAATTTCCCCTGCAACTTTGTAGTGGCACCACACCTGTGGGATCAGCCGAAGATTGTCCTTTATCTGTTCCTTACAAAACGCTCCCCGATTGAAGCTTCCCATTTTAGCGCTTCTCCTCCCGGAATTTTGTAGGGAGCACGGCAGCTTAGCGTTAACATTTTGTTTGTATTGATGAGAAATCAGTTGTTTTCGTGATAATGCTTAAGAAAACAGAAGGCTGGCGGACGCAAACGGAACGCGATCGTCTTATCTTATAATTACTCGGGTAAACAAGTGCTGGGAAAATTAATACCGCGACAGACAATTCCTTGAGAAGCCGGTCCGAGCCCCAGCAGCCGCCCGGGGGCCGGGTCGCACCTCCGAGCTGTGCGCCCACGAACGCAGCACGGAGCGGCGCGGCGCACCCGCGGCGGGAGCGGGCAGGGCTTCCCGCTCAGGCACTTGCCTCGGATGAGTGGCGTGCCGATGGGAATCTGCTAGGGCTGCATGGATTGCAGTCCCCCTGTCCGTCAGCGTCACCTGCCATCGGCCCCGGGCTGCCGGTGTGACAGCTGTGAAGGAGCACGGGGAAGTTGACTGGCAGGACGTTTTGCATCTAATGAGTCCGTGCACAATAAGGGCATCGCAAGTAATGCCGCGGAGGAGCCTGGCTATCGCTCCGACACCGAGAGGCAGAGATTTGCCTGCGCGCGGCTCCGCAGCCATCTGTCACCTGTCACGGGCCGCTGTCTGGGGCTGAGCCGGACCGCGGCGACGGAAAGCCCCGCAGACTGGTGTCACGCAGCAGACAGAAGGTGGGCTGACATCGGCAGCCCAGAGCCACTCAGGGAGAGCTCAGAGCTGCAAAGACACCGCGCGGCGCGGGCGGCGTTCCTTGGCCGCGCGGGCTGCCGGGCTCGTCCGGTGGGGCTGCTGCTCCTCCTCTCCACGCACTTCCCAGCCCTTGAGCAATGTGCCCACCCCGCAGCACAGGGGTTTCTCCGGGGGCAGCAGCCCCGCAGGACGCGGGGAGTCGGTGTGGTGAAAAGGCCGTTAATGGCCTCCGTAAAGTCCGGCTTTAGCCCTTTAGTCGAGCCCAGCTGTCTCCCAGGATGTCGGCCCTGGTCACAGACTCACCTGGCTCCATCCTTGGGGCAGCAGATTTCCTGATTCCCAGCCCGTTCCAGGCCGCACACTCACCGATGGCAGGCTGAAACCCACGGCAGCCGGCTGTGCCGAGGGCTCCTGCTCAGTTCCAAGCCTTCTGCAGGTCACTCCGTGCCGCTGAGCTCTTGGCCTATGTGTTCCTCTTATTAAAACTGAATGCTGTTCCCATTTCTAGCCGGGTTTGGAGGGATGGGGTGCGGAGATCGGTGCCCATGTTGGGAAGACGCGGGGCTGCAGCGCAGCACGGCTTAATTGGGGTGCTGCTTTCTGCTTTTGAACTTGTCGTCATTTACAAACGGCTTTTTCTTAACGTGTCCCCTGGTTTCTCCCTCCCGAAGAAAATCTCATGTTTAATGAACTTAATTTCAGATAAAAGGAATGAAAAGAAGAAAATTAAAAATGCATGAAGCTCCTAGAGTCATCCAATTCCTGTGATGTCCACACAGTAACGCCAGCACGGCTCTCACAAAGCAGGGAAAAGCAGGGAAACACTGGGGCTCGCCACATGTAAATGCCGCTCTGTTCCAAAATGTGCTGAATTACAAACGGGCATTTTATGCATTTCTGCCTCTTGATCTGCTGCAGAAGACGATAAAGATCAAATGTGCCAGTCCGCCCCAGCAGCGCCTGTCTGCATACCCACAATGCTTGTCTGCTTCTTCCCAAACCCCATCTAGCGCTGGAGTACCGGCACTGGGATGCACACAGGGCTCAGGAGGGGACTGTCGGAGGGCAGGAAAACACTGCAGGCAGAGAGCACACACACACACACACGCAGTGTACAGGATCCACAGTGTTTATTTGGTATTTAAATTTTCTTTGCTGGCGAAGCGACGAGCGGCGCTTCAGCCCGGGGCACACTCACTGTGTAAAAGAAAACGGAGTTTGTTTCCTCCCAAAAGCCGGTGCGAGAATCTCAGTCATAGAAGTCATCAAAGTCGCCCGAATCTGCGCTGTGGCTCTGTGGGCGCAGGGCAGCCTCGAGCTCAGAGCTGCTCTCGTCAGATTCGCCCCAGAACGCTGCGGGTGAGGGAGACAGAAAGCAGAGCTGTGACACCTTTTCCGTGGCGATGCCGTTTGCCGCAGATGCGAGCGCGGGACGGCTCTCCTGAGGCCGACCCGGGGGCGGGAGTTGGGAGCCCCGGGCCCAGGTGCGCGTGTCCGGCGCGGTGTCCGGCAGCGGAGCGGCTGTGCCCGGACAGCGGCCTCATTCAGCACTCCCGCTCCATTGTGCTGCAAGGTAGCCGGGCAGAACATTTCCACTCCAAGCAATTTACTTGACCAGCTGCTGCCTGAATCGCAGCTTTGTCTCGTCTCTTCCCCTTTCTCCCGCTACTTGACCCCACGGTGAAGTCACCAGCGGGCCATGACATCACAGAGCTGGCACAAAACCGGCAGTGACGTCACACATGAAAAATCACCACTTTGAGATCAGGTCCAGGCAGGCCTGATCCTGCAGCTTTAACAGCCGGGAATTGGCAAACCCTTTCCCTGATGACAGCAGCAGAATCCCACAGCAGTCCCAAGTGCCTGGGAGATTTCTGGAGATGTGAATCCCTTTGACCCACGGACAGAACAGAGTGGCAAGCGTGGCACTTGAAGTCAAGGCCGCAGCGGCTGACAGAGCCGTACTCTCTGTTCCCACCCATCCCAGAGGCTGCTGGCTGTCCCAAGGCAGCCTGGGAGCCACAGTGCCCGGGGTGAGGCCCAGGGCTCGGACAGGGACAGCGGGAGGAGGGAGGCCGTCACACTCACACAGACACTGCGGCTCGTGTTTGAGGCACTTCGGTGCCTCTGACGGCACCAGCTCTGTAAACACCTTATCTACAAATGCAGCAGCTGCATCTTTCATCCTCCATCCCCGGAACCCCGCGCTGCAGGGCTGCGCTCCGCAGGGAACATCAGAGCGAGCCCCGTGCTCGCTCCCATGCCAAACGGCTCTGAGGAAAGGCGCCGGGGACGCGAGAGCCTTTCAAGTGCCACCAAAGCAGCCGTCCTTGATGGCATCCGTACCTCAGTTTCCATGCCACACCCCTGAAACCGGGCCATTCCCGACTGACTCCAGGCATTGCTCCTGGCTCCCAGTGCTGCCCCCTCCCGGCGGGCCTTGCAGGGGATGAAGGGGAAACTGGAACGCGTGGGGAGTGAAAACACGCAGGGCCCAGACACCAACTCAGAACAAAACCGGCCTGGTCACAGACAAAACCATCCAGCTGCACCCAGGTCGTGGGGAAGACCATGGAACCCTCGGGTTTCTCCTCCTCCAGGTCCCCTCCACCTGCTGTTCGCTGGCATTTGATTAAACCCCGCCGAGATCCCGATTTGTTCCACACCACCCGCCCCACAAACACCTCCTCTCTGCCCTGGATGTGTCCTCCTCAGCTCCCTGCTGGCTCCCATGCTGAATCAGGCAGATTCCATGCTTTCCCTTCTCTGTACTTTGTACAGGTAATAAACATTGCTCTGGGAGGGCTTCTACAGCATAAATTAAACTAGAAGGACACTGATTTTCAGTAGCGCAACATTCGTCTCTTACCTTTGGATTTTATGGCAGTTACTGTTCCCTTCTGCAATTCAGGCCTGTAAAAGAGTTCAAACAATCAGCACAGTGTCTCCAGTTAAAAAAACATAAGTGAAATTAGTGTTTAAAAAAACAACCCAGTAACTTCTTCAACTACTTTTTTCTTTTTTTGCTTTTTCCTCAAGTAAGTATTTAATCACGGGCTTCTTCACCTAAAAGGTGGAGAAATTTACGTGCAGCAGGGACACTGGTCCAGCTGTTCCTGGCATCGTTCCGTTATCCACACTGATTTCCACCAGTGCCGAGTGAAGGTACAGAGGGCCCTGTCGAGCTGCTGCCGCCTTTCAGAGCACGCAAAGTACGGAAAGACAAAATCCAAACAAAAACAAATCCCCCCCCCGCCCGGTGCTGGTCCCTGCACTTCCTCCCTGTGCGCTCCTCCGGATCCCGGCGCTGTTCCCCGGCCCCATGGAAATGTGCAATCTCCGCTGCCTTTGATCTACCTTGATGTGTGTGCAGCCCGAGCCTGCTCTGCTAAATGGCTGCTCTTGTGTCTGGAGCATCACAGGCCCTTTTGAATCTCTCAAACAAGCTGGAATCATTTTGATCTTTTGTGCGCAGCGCGTGCATTGTGCTGGGGCTGGGGAATAATCGCACGGGGGCAAACACGGGGGAGAATTAACTGTTACAGCAGCGGTCCTGCGAGAAGCTCCCAAAATAAAGCTTCAGCTGATTTTAACAAGGAAGATCAAGCGGGAGATATCTGGGACATCACTGGGCCAGCCAGTGAAAAATGCAAGCCAATGTCAAGGTGCAGTTTGAAGCTGTGGCCTCAGTCACAACAGGACTCTCTGAAATGTCTCTGATTTGCTGCGTTCCATTTAAAAACGTGGCAGCCAACACAGAAGTGCTTAAAGTGGGGAGCTGCAAATATTCCGCTACTGTAGAGGCATCTGCGAAGGAGACAAGAAAAAGCAGGGATGATTCCTCACTTGCGGTACCCTCAGTATTCAGTCACAGTTCGGGGCTGCAGCTGGAAAGCCACGTGTGAAGTTCCACACACTGCAGCAGCTACCAGTGGTGCAGCCACTCTTCCTTTTCACCCGGAGGAAGCTCCCACTGTTTAAGGCCTGTTTCCTCTCCAAAGGCTCCCGCTTTGAAGACAGAAATTCCCAGATTATTAAACACAGCCCTGGTTCCACCAAGGCAGAAGTGCCAGCACCAAATGACTGCTCTAGCAGAGTACTATCAGTGCTCTAACTCATTATCACCTTGTTCTGTAAAAACTTTAAACTGCTGGGCCTCAAAGGCTTCTCCAGCACTCCTTTAGCACGCCATCCCACCGCCTTTCCCTTTTATTCCAAGCAGAACCCCACGCTGCCTCACTCTCTCACTTCCCCTTCACAGACATTCACTTGACAGGCTACCCAGAGAGGATTTGAAGCCAGAGCCTCCGGGCCAACCCTGCAATACGCTGAACGCCCTGAGCTCCTGCTCCCTTTGGCCACATCTCCTGGCCCTCAGCACTTCCCAGGAGGTGCTCCAAGCACCCCAGGCTCAGCCCATAAAAATGTGCTCGAGAGGCTGCGCTGTTTTTCCCCGTGTGCGGAGCACAAAACCACTTGTTGCTGAGCTGCAGCTGGCGAGGCTCCTCCCGTGGATGCTGGCACAGGAACCATTTTGAGTAGCTGAGGAGCAGATTGGGGGGCAGCAGCCACCGCTTCCCCTCGGCCACATCCCGGCCTGCTGCTGGGAAGGGAGCGTGGGGTTCCTGGCATTTTCAGTCAGCTTCTCACAAAAGCCATGTGACAACTGAGTGTGTCAGTCCTGTCCCACTCTTCTGCGTGGTTCAATCAACCCCGCAGCAAACACCAGTGGGTCAGTGCTTTCAGGATCACCTGGGAGGACTGCCCAGGTCTCCAGGGCGGGGTCCTCCAGATCCAGCTGAAGGATCCATGGAGAAAGGACCACCATGGCTATAGGAGAATCTGGAGACTTTCCTGCCACCACCCCAGCTTCCCACGAAGAGAAAGATCAAAGCTGGCAGGAGAGCGGGCAGAGAGATATTTGTGTTCTACCAAACACCATCCGTTCCCTGGGGTTCATCTGCCCAGGGCTAATCCACCACGTGTGGAGTGGGGTTCACTCCCCAGAGAGCCCGGAGCCAAACACAGCCACCCCCAGAGAGGGAGATGGGGACAGGGTGCCGGCAAAGGCTCGGCAGGAGAGCCATCAGCACAGGGAGATGCCGGGCACGTGTGGAAAATGGAGCGAGGACACCAGAAAGGCCTGAGGGGAACCGGCAGCTTCCGCAGGCCAAGCCTGGAAAATGGTGCAGGGAATAAACTCCGGGATGAGGTGTGTGGCATCAGGCAAAGCTGGGAGATGCAGCGGCACCGCTGCGCTGCACAGCAGCTGCGCTCGCAGCCCCGGCCGGGGCAGCGCTCCCCCGGCAGTCGGAGCAAACAATGGGCACAGACCTCCGCCGAGACGTTTCGGGGTATAAATGGAGCCGGGCCGGTTCCAGCGCCCCCACTAATCCCCCGCCGTGACCCTCCGATACCCATTTACGCATTTGCTTCTTCCCTAAAATAATTCCAAACTGAACCCAGGCTCTGACAAAGGAAAAACCCAAACCAGTTTCACTTCAAAGGGCCTTTTAATCTCCCCATTTCCCCGATGAAGCTTTTTGTATTGAAGATGCTGTAACAGCAAGAAATTGAAAAAGCTCTGAGAAAATATTTTTTCCCCTACAGAGAAAATTAATATTAGGAGGAAAATGCCAGCACAAGAGCCAAGTTAATCAAGGGGGCTCACTGGAAAACAGCAGAAAACCTTTACTGTGGCCACAGTGTCCTTTTGCTAAAGCACCTGTTGAACTTTTACGTTTTAGTATCAAGCGAAAAAGACACCCCACAAAATCTGGGATATCCTGAACGCCAAGGGATTTCCCCACCCTTGAAAACCAAGTGTCTACAGTACATATTCCGCACAGCGTTGCACAGGCAGTATAAACTCAAAAGTCCATTCATCATGCCAGAGCTGGAGTAATAACACTGGATTTCAGTAATTACACCGTGAGTAGGACGACCCTTATGTGAGGATACAAAGATTTCTATCGAGCCGTGTCAAAGACCGGCCTCTGTTTAGATTCACCACGCTGCAGAAAGAAAACCCCCACCGACACAAAGATGCATCACAGCGCTGCGAGGAAGCTGTGCGGGAGAGCAGGGCCAGTGCCAAAACACCCACTGGTCCCTCTGTGCTCGGCCGGCAGATGTTGGTGCCTCTCCCCGCAAACCTGGCAGGGCATCGCCACCCCGACGGCGCTGCCTCCGCAGGCAAAGGAAACAAAGCTCGCACAAACAGCTGGAACGGCGGAGAATCCCGCTGGAGTTTCCAGTCAGCTTCTTACAGAAGCCGTTTGACAACCAGGAGTACAGCAGGGAGATAAAGCCATCGGATCCTGCCTGGTTTCCGGGTGCACTTCCCAGGAATCTGGACCCGCACGGTGCTGCTTTCCCTGGAATTCCAAGGGAAATGCATTTGTGCGTGTCCCGAGCACTGCCAGCCCCAAAGCTCTGGTGGGATGTCTCCTGAGAGCACAGCAGAGTTTTCCGTGTCGGGACTGGTTCGGGAAGGGGGGAGCGGGGGATGCGCAGAGCCCGAGTGCCCCCCGATGGCCAAAGCCAACGGGGCCGGCAACGATTAAGAGATTAATTCGACTCTGCCAACTTCTATTTGCACGTCGCTGCAGCTGTGTCGGCCAACAGCGCTGAAAACCAGCCTTCAGAGACCTCCCCCGCCGCCCAGAGTCCTTCCAGCAGACTAATTAAAGTTTCAAATACTTTACACCGTGTTGGTGTCCTGACAAATCCAAAGCGGGCTTTGGTTCTCAGCTGATAACGCACCTTTAATCTCCAGATTATTTGGAAACGAGACAGCGCAAACAAGTCGGGAGAAAAATGAGACGCTTGCATCCGAAAGGGGGAATTCCCAGAAAGCGAGTGACCTCCACTGGCTGCATCCATCGCTACAGCCCCCCGGAATGCCACACACATCGCTGCCCACCCGCCTGCGCTCGCCGGCAGCCTCAGCCCTGACTTCTGATACCTTCTTTCCCCCTCCCACCACCCCAGGACCGCGTAATTTAGCGCCCTCTCTCCTTGCCACGGCACCCTCACACCCCACCCAAAGGTGCATCTCCATGCGTGGAAATATTCCCCCCCGGGGAAAGCACAGGAGCAGGGGAAAAGCGGTTTTCTCGCTGGAGGTAGAGCAAGGCAGCATTTGCGGGAGAAGAGGAAGCTCTGGCATGCACCGCCGAACAAAAGGGAACAAGTGGTCTTTACTCGGAGAGCAGCTTCCTATTAAGACTCACTCCGTCGTACATTATGCCTTTCATCCCCACTCAACCACAAAATGATTTTGCTGTAGGAAATACAATGGCAGAAAAAGATTTACATTGAAAGAATCTTTAATAATAAACTGTTGCAGATCTGCCTACTTCCCCATGATTTATAATACAATAAACATCGGATTCTATTAAGTCTCATGCACTGAAGACACGCACTGAAAACCCGAGTATGAAAGCCCTCAATTCTTCCCTTCTCCAGGCCCATAATAGTGAAACGAGCATGGATAAATGTGCTAAGAGTATCTCTTTGCATCTTTTATAGCTTGTGTGTATCAATCTGTAAAGCTTATTAAGAAAGTCATTGCTATGCAAAGCAGCACCCAATCTCTTTCTCTTGCTTTTCAACAGCGCGCAGTGTTTAGCCAATAGGGCCGGGCCCCGGCCCCTCATTCCGCATTCATAACATGCAACATTTGCACAATGTGTATCTCAAAGGCTGCTGAATAGAAAGCCTTAATACTCATGTAAACAACTGCAAACCAATTACTTAATGAATCAGGCCCACACATAATGAGGTGCCAGACAAAGAGCTATAAATGCATTTTTGCGCCCGAGCCTCCGCTTTAAAGTAAAATCCCTCAGCTGTAGTTTGGGCTTAACTGGCACATGATAATTATTGTCTGGGGGACATCAGAGGAGCCACGGTTTTTATTCCGGTCCGGCGGGGTCCGCGCCGAGGTCACTCATCAGCTCAGTGACAAAACGCGGCAAAGGAGAATTTATAAAGTGCCACGGCCGAGCTCACAGCGATGTTTATTCTCAAGTAGTGGGTTTGAGACCACTTGTGAAAGCAATAAAGCCCAAGGAGTGGCTGCCGGGAGCGGAGCCACAGCGCCGAGGAGCCCGGCCCGGCCGCAAACAGCTCTGCCTCTTCCTCCTCCTCCTCCTCCTCCTCCTCCTCCTCGTGCCGCGCTCCGGGCAGCCAGCGCCGAGGGCTGCTCCCGAGCCCCGCGGTGGGAAGGCTGCGCCGGGTTCGGGCCGTTTACCAAAACTAACTCTTACACCGACTCGGAGATGGAGTACAGCGGTTTTGTAAAGCGCCCTCATCACCTATCCCCGCACGAAGCGTGCCGCTGCTGAGCACCGAGAGGCCGGGAATTATCGGCCGGAGGGAAGCGTCTGAAATCTGTTACAAATCAAAATTGGGAGAAAAGGGGAAAAAAAGGGCAAAAAATGTGTACAGCACCTAACCGAGGCGGAAGTGGCTGCAGGCATGATTAGCCATCAGCACAGCAGCAGCAGGGTTTAGCTTGGGGAGTTTTTATTTTAAATAAAAACCAGTTAATTTTAAGTTACACATTTTATTCAGCTGCAGCGGTCCTGTAAGTAAGTTCTCAGGGCTCCATCCTGCTCTTCCTGCCATCCCAGGCTTCAGGGGAGGGCTAAAACGCAACATTTCAAAAACTCATCTGCAGGAACACCCCTTGCATTTCATAGCACAAGGCAGGATACCTTGGCTCATCGTTCTCAAAGTCCCAGAAAATAAAAGAACAGAAAACAATTGCACCTAAGATGGTAAGAATTAATCCCACACAAAAGCAGGAACGCCAGTCATCGATGCTGGGTTACAGCTTCTATTTACTGTGCTTGAATTATAGAATTCTATAATTTTAACAGCAGCAATTGCAGAACTGGAACTGGCCTCCCCCACGGCACCCAAAAAATCCGTGTCATGGACACAGGAGGAGCTCGTAACCTGAGGCGTTCCAATCCCACAGTGTTTGATTACAGAAACACCAACCTCAACCCCGGCCCAAGTCAAAAAATAAATCAGGGCAGCTCCAGCCCCTTTCTGTCGGGGTTTCTCCCTCATGGAATCATTTCCAGTGTTACAGCTTTACCTGGCGAAGGCAGGAGCGCTTCCATCCAACAAGGAGCTGCTTTCCGAATGCGTTTCCAGCCTCTCACTTCCTTTGGGACTGTTGTGGCTGCGATCGCAACCTGTGCGGGAAAAACAGGGACTATGAACTTCCCAAGCTCCCATGTACATTAATCAGCAAGGTTAATTTTGTTCTCCTTCCCCTCAGATGCACGTTATTTTGGAATGTCACAGTTCTGTCAATATCATTTGATACCTCAGTGTTTTCAACAGTTCTCTTGAATTAGACAAAAATAAATAAATTCTATAAAAAGCGAATGAAACACGTATCTTGAGATTTTTATGACTTAAACAGCCAAACAGCCAACTATTTCAAAACCTTTCATCCACACTTTCCTTTCTTCCCTTTCCCCCTGCTCTGTGGATCTCATTTCCATTCTGTAAAGATCGATTTAAAAAAAAAAAAGAAAAAGAAGAGGCAAATGGATTCATTCACCGGAGTCAGACAATTGCTCATCTTTGTATTCGTTTCCAAAGCACACGACGCTCGAGCACAAATCCCACTTTAAAAGGCTGCTTTGCATATATATTTTTTATATATACGTTTTTATCTGTAGCACTGGAACGATAACCGAGCCCTGCTGTCACCCATGGCCCAGCCCGGGACAATTCAGGATTTCTGTGGATTCCTCACTTCCTAACCGGCTGTGCACATTCCCAGTCCTTTCTGCACTTGGACTGCAGCGGCACAAATCCTGCTCGGCCGCAGGCACTTCCAGCAGAGATGTGCCAGAGCCTGCCCAGGAGGAAAGAGGAATCAAGAACGAGAGGGGAAAAAGAGAAAAGGGATAAAAAAAGAAAGAGAATGACCCCCCCTTTCCCCACGATGTATCACAGCTCGTGGTATTGCCTCCCCCAAAACCAGCGCTCAAGCTGCTGCTGCCTCTGCTTACAGATGGATGAAGAATTTCCACCCCAGAATTCACAACTCTAGAGAGACTCTGGGCTCCTTTAGGATCTTAGGTGACCAAGATGACCTCCTGGAGGGCAGCCGGACTTAGGTGCAGCGTCCGACCTGGTGCTGTCCCGAGGAACTTTCCCTATCCCAAATGTACCGAATGATATCAAACAGAGCAGAAAGTTGGGTGAGACTTATTAATGCCTCGACTGGTGCACTCCAAGCAGCACCTCGGAATCCCCAAAGGAGGACCTCACCGGGAAGGACACGTGGGAAAAGTGGTGGCAGGATTGGTGGCTCATTAAAGGTGGCCCAAAAGGGGAAGCAGAATCCAGCGCGTGCTCTTTCATGTTCCCGTATGATTAATGTAAAGAAGGGCTCGTTTTTTCTCTTCTAGGAGGCCTTTTCCTCCTTGTCCCTACCCTGGAGATTTTACACCCGGAGAGCAGCTGGGGGTGACGTTCCAGCTGCTGCAAAAGCAGAGCCCAACGAGTGGAGCAGTGACGCCGTTTTTATCCCAACCCTCCACAGCCTTAACGCCTGCTCAAATCAAAGACACGAGCGAAGGGGAGAGAGAGAAGCTGGTTTTGTTAAAGATTTAACAAACCTGCCCCTTCAATAAAACCAGCAATTTCCTACTCATAAATGAGACTCTTAGACAGTCATCCAGCAAAACAAGAAATAATGGGTTTTATCCTTCTTAATCTCGCATTATTCGCCTACCTCAGGAACAGCCGGAGAGCTGAACAATTTCTTTTACATGTCTTCCCCGATAAAAAACAAAGCATCCATGGAGGAGCTGAGAATGAGCCCAGACCTCCCCCTGTATCCTCACATAACCCGCTGCTATCACAGGAGATTGCTGTTATCAGCCAGCGCCTCTCTGGGCGAGCCGTGCACCAGGTGCGATCCCTTTAAAGCCCACTGTCCACAGCTGGCCTGCCACGGACATGGCGTTGAAAGAACCAACACAAACACTTCCGGAATGTTTACAAAATATTCACGTAAATAAATAGTTTGGTTCTCTTTTTATGTCACAGAAGTAAAGGAAAAATAAACCAAAACCCCAGAAGCATTCCCGAAGTGCTGGCCTGAAGGCTGCTCGGAAGCGCATCCACACAGCTCCCACAGCGAAGTCCGTCAAGCCCCAAAAGGGTGTACAAAACACCCCAAATCTGTATCCCTTAGGCTCAGTCACACAGCAAAATAATCATGTACGGATGGACATCAAGTGTGAGTTCATCTAAACCCCTCAAAACAAGTTGTTTGAGCCCAAAAGCCAACACCCAGAGATGTGGCTTCTATTTCAGGCCCAGAACGATTGCAGGGCCCCGGGGCCACAGCAAACGGGGATGATAAAAGGGAACACGAGCAGCTGCCTGGCAGGGAGAGGAGGGGAGGGGAACAAGGAGCCCGCAGAAGATCACGGGCTGAGGATGAATCGTGTCTGAAAGGAGCAGCTTGGCTTTCAAGTGAGGTGTGAGAAGCCTCTCTCCTGGGGACAGAGGAACAGCCGTGACAGCTCCCTCACAAGGGACAGCTTGGAACTGGAGTTACTGGGTTTGGCTGAGGAGCTGCTTGGCATTTTTACACACGGGAAGCGCTAGAGTTTGCACGTCTGCTGCGTGAGACAGCCGGGAGAGGTCGAGAAGTCTCGGTGATGGCGCTGGCTGGAGGCAGCCACCGTTCTCAGGCAGCTCTGGTACAGGAGGCAGAGAGGAGGCTCCCGGCTGGCACCGGCACGGCTCCCGATCTGCCCACGCCTATTCTAATGATCCCCATTACTCAGGGAGAGAATCACACCAGCAACCTCTGCAGTTGGCCATACAATTACTGGATCTGCCCCACGGAGACCGACCCCGGCAGCGCGGGTAGCGGGCCCCGGCGGGCTCACGGAGAGGATGTTCACGTGGGGCAAACGTGGGACATGATTACAAGGAATTAAAGAGGCGCCGCCGCTCCCCACCTTTGTTTCTGCCAACGCGAGCGTGGGCCCTGTGATGTGACGTTTAATCTGCGCCTGAATTCGCCGCCTCTGCGGCACCGAGCCCCGGGGTGTGATTACACAACCCAGGCAATGCTGGGCCCGAGGTTAACATGCAGCCACCCCTTGCACCTGTAATGGGAATCTTTGCCACCACGCTTCCTCGCCCGCTCTCATCTTCACTCCAGCCTGTGGCTCCTGGGTGTGAACACGCCGTAATGAAACCATTTCAAAGCGGCAGCCAGCAGACTGGTTTGCTTGCTTTTAAGCCCTACTCCCTTTAATTTCCCACTTTTGTTATCTCTTGTTTATTGATCTAAACTATCCATTACTGCTCTCAAAAGCGGCGCCCACTGGGAACTTGCCACCCTGCCTCTGTAGCTTCCTCACAGAAAGACAAGCCAACCAAACGTGTTGAGGAATTGAAGACCCGATGGATCTGGGGAACAAACAGCCCGCAGCAACGCCCGGCGGCGGCGGCTGCGTGTGCCGGACCCGCTGCAGGAAATTAGCTTAAATCAAAGTCTCTGGTCGCCTCTGCACATGAGAGTGGCGTGGATTTCGGAGCCTGGAGCAGCCTGTTTGCATTTGCTGTGCAAAGAGCACGGCAGCCTAATTGCCTGCTGCTGCCAGACCCCGCTGGAAGGGGTGCTCCAGGAGCAGAGCGAGCGAGCTGCCGTCACTTGGATAACGCATTCCCTCCCTGTGTGAAGGAATGAGCTGGGGTCTTCCAGACACCGGCACCTCCCGAGCTGGGAAACGGCCCCACACACCTTCCCCACCATGAACCTTTTCATTTGGGCAATTCCTTCTGCGGCTGTGCCACAAAAGGCAGCAAACACATCCCCCAGCTCCTAAACGGGAGATGTTCTGTAAACGTGCACACAGAACCCACAGATCCATTTTATAGCAGCCTCGGGGCTTGGCCTTTCCTCTCCTGCAGAAAAACCCGCCACCACAGGCATCCCTTAGTTTGGGAAGTAAGCAGAATCTCAAGGGATACCAGGATATTTAGGAAAACCCCCCCAAATCCATCACAAACGTACACTGATCTGCCAGCAGCTACGGCACAGTCCCCTGGGTATTTGGGGGGACACCCCTATGTCCAGAGCAGGCACCTGGAGTGGCAGCCAGAGCTGGGACACCCCTTACCTGGTTCTCTGCCCTGCTGTCCTTCCTCGCCGTTGGTCGGGATCGATGGCAGGCTGAGCGAGGATTTGTCACTCTGGACAGATGACCCATCGCCACGCTCTCCTGGAAGGGCCCCTCCCAGCACCTGCACGGCCTGAGATTCAAAACAAAACCAGCCACAGCTCCATTATCCTCCCCCTCGGGTTTTGCAGCACACACTTAGGCTAAGCCACACTCCCCGGGGCAATCTGCTGTCAGAGTGTTTCTGCTGGGTGTTCCACTACCTTACCTCTAGGGTGCTGCTCTGGGGCTTGTTTTGGGACAGAAATATGGACATGAGTCTGTAAAATCTACTCTGTGTTCTGCCCTAACTCTCTCACTGTTTAGCAGAACAATTGTTTAACAGCACAGGGAGAGTCTGAGGCACTCGCAGCCTATGGAATGCCATTTTCAGTCATTTATTTAACTAGCCGGCTATAACCTTCTGCACTAAGTCGGAAAAACCGTGAGCGTGCCGCCCTTTATGAAGTGCTCTGCAAGTGTTCAGCGCCAAACCTCGCTCTGCCTAAAAGACAGTAAAAACACCTCACTCGTGATAAAAAGTCCCAGAGAAAGACAAAGATGGGAGCCTGGTGGTGGTTCCACCAGAGCACGGGGGTGAGCTCGTTCCAATGCCTGACCGCTGTGAAGGGCAGGGGCCTCACAAAGCCCCTTTTCCTGCAGGATGAAGCACGGGACATATTTCCCTGAGGCCCCAGGGCTGACCAACCACAGACTGCCTGTCCTGGCCCTGAAAGCCACACCCTGCCAGGGCACGGCCGTAGCAGTGCTGAGGAGTCTCCAGTGGCCCCGATTTACCCAGTGCAAGGTGCCAGTGCCCACCTGGCCGTCCCATGCCTCCTCTCCCGAAGCCAGCAGCTGCTCAAACATCTCTGCCACCCCCTCTGGCAGCCGAACCTGGCGCTGCTTCAAGAACAAGCCGTGGTGGCTCAGGCGAGTCCGCAGCGCGTCCGTGTCCCTGAGAAACAAACCGGCACCGTCAGAGGGACACCCCACCCACACGGGTGGGCGTGGGAACAGCCACCACCCCCTCAAGCCTCAATTCCCACTTTCTCTTTTAAAAATGTTCAAAGTGGAAAACGCAAGAAGCCACTTGCGACTTCTGCTGATGTGTGGGGAAGATGGGTGGGGTGACCATCATCATCGTCATCACCACCACCATGATGCCTGCCCTGTCCTGAGGCTCAGGATGCAAAGACACAACCCTGGTCTCAGCACCGTGGCCTTGCTCACTCCCTGGGGCACGGCCAGGCACCCACTGCCCCAGGCTTGTCTTCTGCTCAGAAAGAATAAAAAGGGAAAAGGAAAAAAAAAACCACACACACAAAAAAGGTGTCTTTTAACGTAGGAAACCTCAGTCCCGCAATCCTTTTGTTTGCCAGAGCTGTTTGTTTTTCCTGTTGCTCCAGCGAAGTTTCAGAGGAGTGAATTCCAATTAACTCCACAAGTGTTAGTCCCTGAGAAACCATTCAGGAGACACAAGGAGATATCGGTGCTCGCAGGCGTATCAGCCTCGCAGGAGAGGCAGGCACGGGCACACAGACCCTTCTGCAGTGCTCACAAGTGCCCCGCTCCTGCCAACACTCGAGCACTGCGGAGCCTGCGATGGGGAGGGAGGTCTAGACAGAAGCTAAGCAAGACAGAATGGAAATTGCTTTCATTCCTGGGTTAAAGAGACCTAAAAAAAAAAAGCAATTCTCACTTGTCCTTGTGGCATATGCACGGGGAAAAAAAAACCGTTTTGAATAACTGCACTTGGTTGTTTTTAAAGGCCACATGCGTCTTCTGTCTCACACAAAGTAATTTCCTTCTCAAAATTACATTTCCCCTCCTTACGTGCCCAAGACTCGCTGCAGATCCCGGGAATGACTGGCTGAGAGGTGTCTGGAGCTCCCTGCCTGCCAGAGGGGCCTGGGGTGGGAGACACTGCCAACTGGATGGGCTGGGGGGACCCCGGGCTGCCCTGTGGAGCTGGAGTCCCCACTGGGGACCGGGAGGGAGAGAAACTGACTCCCGAACGCTCCCACGCCGAGTGCCACGAGGGGCAGGGAGAAGGATGTTCCTCGCCCCCAGAGGGTTCTGCATCTCCCATACCTGGTGTGCTCCCTGTGGCCCGCGGCCCCGCCGGTGCTCTCTGGCTGGAGGCTCCCGCTCCGCGAGCGCCGGCACACGAGCAGCAGCTGCCGCAGCACCATGGCCTCCATCACCTCGATGTCACCCTGAGTCAGCTCGCCAACCTCACCGTGAGCACTGCAACGCAAAGCAGCAGGGACAGGCCCCGTGAGCACAGCCCATCTCATCCCACTCCATCCCACTCCATCCCACTCCATCCCACTCCATCCCACTCCATCCCACTCCATCCCATCCCATCCCATCCCATCCCATCCCAGGCTGGAGACAGCCACAGGGACAAATGCCTGTGGTGCTCTGTGAGGGACGTGGGGCGGGACACGGAGGTCACACTTGGAAGGTGCCAGGTGCAGCCTCCCAGGGAGAGGGACGCTGAGCACACCCCCTCCAGTGGCAGGCTGGGGGGCAGGCCTGTTTGGGACCCCTCATCCTAATCCCCCAGGAATCCTCCGATCACCCGGTGCCCACCAGAGTCTCAGGCTGTGCAGGCTGCACATCATTGCCAATAAAGTTACCAACAGCTCCCAGTTCTTGTACCTCGGGGTCCGGAGGCTGAGGAGGGACAGCCAGGGCTCTCTGCCGCTGGGTTTGGCAACACCCCAGTTCTGGTGATTCCCTTTGCTCTCTGACTGTGTTTGCTCTCTTTTTGTGGCACGGGCCGCCTGCCACCCGGGCTCCACCCGCTCACCTGGGCAGCTCCGCTGTCCCCAAGGGCTGGCCCTGGTACAGCGCCCGGTGCTGCGGGCTCGTCGTCTCCACCAGGTCCTCCAGGAGCTGCAGCGCGCGGCAGAGCTCCGAGAGCTCGGCCAGCATCCCGCCGGGCCTGCGGACGGACAGACAGACAGACAGACAGGGCTGCCAGTGAGTGACCCGAGGGGTGACGGGGCCGGGCAGCGCATTCCCGTCGCACCCCCCCGGGAAAACAAACAGCCTCGTCTGAGCTTTCCAAAGCAAACAGCACAAACCACGGCTCCGAGCTCTGTAGGAAGGGGAGAAAAAACACAAGAAAACCCACACGAGCAAACAAACCATCCAAAACCTGAGCCGCTGCATGGAGATTACCCCCGTGCCCAGCGCTTTTAATTCCTTCACCTCCACAAGCGAAACAAATCCGGTGACCACCTACAGGTACGGGGACAGGCCTGGGACCTCAGAGGGGTTTTGATGAGGCTGCACCTCTATAATGATGCAAATGAGGACTTAACCACTGAAACAAAGGCGCGGGCTAATCCCGGGACAGAGGTGTAAATGGCTATTCAGGTCCCCGCTGCCGCTTTGTGCGGCTCCCGGCCCAGGTCTCGGCCGGCGGCTTCGACCACGACGAACGCCCCAGCTGGGGCAGAAGAGAGTTTTCTTTCTTTTCCTCACACGCAGGAGCCGACACGTTTCCGCAGTTAACCCTGGCTTACTCTGCCTCCAGGGAGAAGCTCTGCGCACAAAAAACTCGCAGCAGCATTTGCACGCCCGTGCCCAAAGCCGTGTTTTCCCTCCCAGTGTTGGGCAACAGCGAACAATTAGGCGGGGGGCCGCTGCGCCTTTAGTCGAGTTTCCTAGACATTTAATAAGCAAAACAATGCCAGGGAGATCACATAGGCAGTTAAACAGAGCTTTCTCTTTTCCCCCCACAGCCTTACAAACCCTGTATTCCAGCGGCTGGCTCGTTTCCCATTGTTTTCCTCCCGCTGGGTGGTCCTTCCAGGGTGCCACTCGAGAGGGATACAATAATAAAAAGGGAAGGGGAAGGAAGGGACACCAACATAAAGAAAAACAAAATGTATGACAATCTGCAGCAGGCTACGGATCAGAGGTCAGCAAACAAGAGGTCCTTCTCTTTTACAGGTTGCTTCCTGGAAACAGTCTGATTAAGCTGACAGCTTGAATTATGTGTTACATTTTGTAATGCACAATCCATCTGTGCTAAGTCCTCCTCAATGCAGCTGAAGCAGCACAGGCATAAGCTCTGCCTTTTTCCACCCCCTCAGCTCAGGCCTTAAAATAGTCATCATCTTTCTGCACACTAATTCTCAGAGACCCTCTCCCCCCGCCTCCCGCGTTTAAGCCCTCAAAGAAAGGCCTGGGTGCTGCAGGGAATGGGATGAGGACACGGAGCCTCTCCCCTTGGATGAGCAGCTCCGAGGGAGGGGACACCAGGAGCCCTCACAAGCCCGGCAAGCCCCCGTGCGCAGGGGTGCTGCTGACACGATTCCCACCCCGGGCTCTTCCCGTGGGGTGGGCTGTGGGGAGGCAGGAGCGCAGCCTCTGATCTGGCCCGCAGCCACCAGAACACCGACGTAACTCCCCTACAATCGTCGGTGTTAATAACTCAGGCAGCAAAGCTGCAGCACCCTCCTGTGACCTGCAAACTTTCTGCTGATTCACTTTTCCCAGCAACATCTCCCCTCCCCGGCTGCCAGCACTTCACCGCAGGGGGAGAACGCAAAACTCCTCAAAAAGCACAGAGTGGCATCCCTTGTGGTAAGGAGAGGCATTTGCTCCAAAGGTGAAAACTTGTGGCTTCCTGGCACACAGCAAGGACTAGCTTTGCCTCTGGAGTCAGCCACGGACTCTGCTCCTTTCAGCACCATCCCTTGTACTCGTTTCAGATAAATTCACCCCAGGTGAACGGACAGTGCTTCCTTCCGATGCCACAGGGACACTGTGCCGCAGTGGGAGAGTCCAAGCTACACACATTTCAACTTAAGGCAACAAACGCACAGAGCCTGGCAAATTTCAGCACGCTTCTTCAGCCAGCACAGGAATTGTGCAAGAGAAAACCACGGGGGCCGGAGGGACGTCGCACGCTGCAGATCCGTGGTATGATGGAGCAAAGGAAGCCGCGTCCCCGCAGTTTGTGTAACTTGGGCGGCTGGAATTCACCTGCTACTCCCTCGCAAGCTTCCCCACAAGATTTTTGGCGCATTAACTTTGCAAGGCTCAGGAGCGCACACCGCACCCCAGGCGCCTTGGAGAGCCCACCTGGCTGCTCCTCCACTCCTGCCGCCCGGCCCTGCCTTTTCATTTTCAGGCAAAGCAAATTAAAATCCATATCTTTCCTGCGGCACCAGCAGGCAGCGGTGATCCCACTTCCACGGCCTTGAGGAAAGCGGAGGCATTCAGCGTGGCATAATGGGAGGAGAGCTCTGTGCCGCGGCTCCAGCCGTGCCCCGGGGACAATGCAGGCGCTCAGACCTTGTGTATAATTTCCCCGGGCCTCGAGAGCTGCTCCGCGCCTCCTCGTCAGGCGCTGCACAGCGAGGCGAGGCCTTGCCGGGAACACAAGGTTACAGCGGCGGCGCTCAGCTCTGACTCCTCTCGCGGAGACGGCACTCGGAGCTCTCTCTCCCCCACTCTGCTGTGATTAACAGGTGGGATACAAAGGGAAAACTGGGGGGAAGCTATTTACATGTAAATCAGAGCATGTTTCCATAGCGAGCAACAGCCCGATGCAAATGGGAAGGATGAAGTTACAGGAGTGTCTGCTGCTGGCCCCCAGTTTCTGCTCAGGTGTCATCTGTCAACACCCAAACCAGCACTGACGTCAGCACCACCAGGAACAGGGGCAGAACAGGCATTCACCAGATTTAAACACTCCAACAACCCCAACCAGCCGGCAAAAGAGGAGAATCCATTCTGCAGGAGCACTTGTTCTCCACGTGGTGTTTCCTTCACACCATGCCCCACGGAAACCCTGCCAGCCCTCCCCGGTGACCCGGGCCAGCCCCGGGGACCATCTCACTCGTGGCTGGCATCGCCCTGCCGGGACAGAGATGCACTTCCCTGTCTCATGAGGGCGTTGCGGGGCCAAAAATCCGGCTGGGATGGATTTACCGCACTTGCTGGCCACAGAGTCCTGCCACTGTCACCCGGCAGCAGAGGACACGCCCCGTGTCGCGTTCTCTCTGACTCCATTCCCAAACAACATGCTCAAACACTTCAACCCCCTGGAAGTTTTACCCAGTAGAGTGACTGGGATAAGATTTGAGTACATTTAAAGAACATCACCTCCATTTTAACAACAAATCCTTCGGTTGCCAGCTCTGACCCCAGGGAGGTGCCCGAGGCCCCCAAACGCCCAGCACAGAGACAAGGTACTGAAGGACAGGGAAGAGCTTTGTGTGAGCTGATCCAGCAAGCAGAGAAGTGGTACCTGTGTGGTGCTGAGCTGTCCAAGGGCTCCTCCTGGGCCGTGGGAGGGTTCGGGGGTGGCAGCAGGGAGCCCTCCAGAGCCTGGGCATCCCTGCCCTGCTCCTGCCGCGTGTCAGGAGCGCTCGGCTTTGCCTCCTCCTCGGCACCAGCAGGGACCGGGAGCTTGGCACTGCTCTCCTCCCTGTGGGCCTGCCAGCTGCTCAGGCCAGGCTTTGCTCCTGTAATAACAACAAAAAGTCATGAATCAAAGATACAAAACCAGTAATTATTCTTCTCGAAACACTAGCAGGACCATGGATCACAGCGTAGGGACTGAAACCAAGCTCACCCACATTGTTCACCCCGTGTGAGGGAGCATCCATCCATCCATCCATCCATCCATCCATCCATCCATCCAGCCAGCCAGCCAGCCATCCCTCCATCCCTCCCTCCCTCCCTTCCCTGCCCACAGCCCCTGTCCTTCCACACTCCTCTCACAAGGGGGAGTCCAGGGAGGCTGCAGCCCTTGGGGTTTGGGAACAAACCTGGCATTCCTCAAAAACCACCCCAGCACAGAGACCTGACCAAACCAGCTCTGGAGGAATCGAACAGAGAAGCTGGAAAAAACATCTCTTAGGCTAACAAAAGGGCTCCTACTGCACCCATTTTTTAAACCTTTCAAATTCACTGTAGGTTTAAATTAACCAGCTTCTGCACAGCCCCCAGCACTCCTGCTTGGCTCTGTCACGGAGTTTCGCTGGGACCGAATCACCCCAGGTTTGTGACCCGCACGAGCTCAGCCAGGGCCTTGTGCCTGAATTTGTGGAGCAGGGATGTGCAACAAACCCAGTTCCTTAGCCTGCTGGGAAATGGGGATGCAGCGGAATCGAGGGCTTTTCCAAACCCACTCACGCTGCCAGATCCCAGTTTGGAAGTGGATCAGTGGGGAAACGGAGCCGAAGGGAAGAAAGGAACAAAGAGAAAAAGAGGAACAAGGGCCACCACGTTCGAAGCCCAGTGCCAGAGGTGCTGGAGAAACAGCACACGGGCATGGCTGAGCCTGGGGCAGCCAGGGACACACGCGCCACTGCCCTACCTGGGACACTGCCCCGCCGCGGTCCCTGCCCGGCGGGCGCTGCTTTGGCACCAGAGGCTGAGAGGAGCTCCTCACAGCCTTCCTCGCTGGCAGCCAGGTCCCCACGTCCCGCTGCTCCCTCCTCGCTCTCTCCAGCAGCGCTGCCGGCCTCGGGAGCCAGCCCCTCGGGGGAGCCCGAGCCCGCTGACGTGGGGCAGCCCAGCAAGGCTCCCGGCTCAGCCGCACTGGCGCCAATCCCCGCCTGCTCTGCAGCCTGCAGCACCTGAAACACACGGCGGGACACGGCTGACGGAGACAAGCAGGACACAAACTGTGTGTGGCACAGGGAGCTACTCGAGGGTGAGGAGAAAAGTGCCACGGAATCCAAGGGTTTGCTGTGGCATCAGCGGTGCACAACCCCCGGCACACATTCTGTGCACCGCAGCGCTGTAATGCTCGCCTCCCTTTTTTTGCAAGCCTACTCCACCAGGACAATTGAGGAGGAGTGGCCACTGCCACCACGGCTGCTGCAGGGTCACGGCCAGTTCATGCACGGCCAAAATTAGCCATCCTCGTGCCACCGTTCACACTAAGCAGGGCTTCCTCTCCAGCCCCAAACCCCAGCAGGACAATCTACAGGCACCTCCACACCTCTCCTGTCTCCTTCACTGCCTGACCTCTTCCTCCCACACAAAGTCAGCTGCCCAGCCCAGCTGAAAGGGAACAAAGGCGTCTCCTCCAGTCTGCGACCAAGGTTCCTTAAAACAGCTCAAATTCCACGTAACGAGGAGCAGAACAAAAAGCCATTGAGTAATTTTAAGTAGCAGTAAAGGTTTGCCACTCAGACTGAGTTCACAGCTTATTCCATCAGCACTGCTCTCAGGTTCCTCCTAATCACTGGATTTGGCAATTTCCAATGCCTCCTGCAAGTCCTGCGTGGCTTTGGCAGCTCCTGGATGCCGTGCTCCAAAACAAATGGATTTCGAACAGGCACAAGCACAGCACACATCCCTTTTCCCAGTGAAGGGGCTCTGCCCCCATAGGTGCTCCTGGGAGGTTCCAGCGTCCAAAATCTTCTGAAGGCTCCAAGGAAGAGCTTCACAGCACAGAGGATCCAGGAGCCTGGGCTGTACAGCTCTGCCAGCCAGGAGGGAGCTTCTCAGTGCAGGACTTGTGAGCTCAAGGACACTCCCCTGGAAACTGGGAGCCCGAAAGGGCACACACCCCACGGCTCAGGAACGTGCCAGGCATTCCTGACGGTGTTGGGGCACTGGGATACTGCCCATCCGCAGAAGGCTGGTTCTGGGATTGTCCTTGCGGGTTGCCAAGGCCCAGAGAGGACCCCTCAAGGTGTCACTGAGGGGGGCATCCCACAGTCACCACGTCCCCACCAGCCTGAAGGAAGCCACTGCAGTGCCGGTGCTGGGAAACAGAACCAGTTCCGCGAGCTGCATCCCGGGCACGCCAGGCGCTGACCGCACGCTCTCTGTGACTGACTCGGTGCCACGTCCCCGCGAACAAACGCCTGTGCTTCGGACAGAAGAACCAGCAGATGTGAAGTGAAAAAAGCCCCCAGAGTTAGAAGCTGAAACACAGCCCAGGGACGTGGCAAAAGATGCACAACGTAGCTGAAGTTACCTGTATATCCTAGGAGGGAGACGAGGAGGAAGAGGACAGGGGATAAAAGAGCCCACAGTCAACTCCGTTATTATACACAAAATGACACTTTGGGGTCCACACCACACTCCCGCGGTGTCCAAAACCTGCCCAGAGGTTTTAAACCCCTCCGAGTCACACCACAGGCCCTTGATGCTCTAGCATCGATGCCAACTCTTCCATCGGATGGGAATCCCATCTCCCACAGCGCCTGCCCTAACCGGACAGCTCACCCTCCAAAGGAAACTCCCCTTTCCCCACAGCACCCGCCAGCTCAAACCGCGATTTGTGCCCTGCCGCAGGCCTGCCTATGTAGGTCAAGGCTGCTCGGGGTCACTGCTTTGTATATTAGCAGCTTAAAGAACGCTCTAAATTCAAGGTCTTTAACTTTTTAATCTGTGGGGAAAACTTCCCATAAACTCAGATTAACGGCTGCTAATGCACTGAAGAAAGGAAACCAAAAACCTTCCTCCCACTATAAAAACAAAATAGTGTGGCCTCTGTTTCTTTTCTGATAAGAGTCTTAAATACCAAACATTTAACTGCATAATAACATTCCCTGGCAGCCAGCAGCCTGCTTAGCAGATACATAAAGCAGGTAAAAGGGGAAAAAGTTAATTTCTTGGCTGAATGATTCCATCGGTAGCTATAGGGCAAACTAGAAAGTCTTTTAGTAAAGTAGCAGTTGATTCTTCTATCAATCTGCAGCACACACACTCTCTTCCAAGGAATGCATTAAATATGAAAATCATATCCCGTTATCATCTGTTCCCAGCTTTCAGCCCAGTAAGCTTTCCTTAATGAATGCTGTAGCCTAAGGGACGCGCGTGCCGCCGGCTCCTCGGAATAATGGAGTGATGCTCCCGTCCTGCCTATTCCGGCGCCGCCTGGCTGAGGGGCTTCCACACACAGTCACAAGTGACTACTCTTGCCAGCATGCTCCAAGTTATTACAAGATGTTTTTAGACATTTCATCTGAAAGGGCTTTGCCGCTTTTAGTGGAGGAAACAGCTCTGGTCTTGAACTGTATCATTTATATGGAGATAGGAGGAGGGATTAGGAGCCTGCATTACTGCAGATATATGGCAGCAGATATTTAAGTATTCCTTGTCAGTCTTTTTGTCTGTGCCTCAGATATGCAATCTCCCTCCGCTCCTCCCGAGGAAAGGTCAAAACGCACGGAATTACAAACACAGCACGCGGCTCCTCGGCTGCGGTCCCGCAAATAGCCCTCATTAGGAACGTTTCCTCCTCGGCCACGACCGTCTCTGCACCGCCCGGCGCCGGAATTACAGAAGCCAGCACGAAGACGTGCGTAAACAGTCCGAGTTTTCTTTAATCCCGGCTCTTGGGATGAAATAATTGCACTTTTTTGCCCAGGTGATTCCCCTTCTCTCGGGCGCGGCACACAGCCTCGCACCGCAATCCCCACGGCTCAAGGAGAGCACGGCGCCGGAATGAAGCTCGCTTCGCCCCCCCCGTCCCCCCGTTACCTGCTCACTGCATCCTTCCTCCTCCTCGTCACCGCCTGCTGACAAGCCGCCCTCTCGAAGGGATAACAGGCTTTTAATTTCCCTTCCATACCATTCCTAAACGGGAACAAATCCGTCACACAAAACTGGAGGCCAAACAGCCACCCCCCCTCCCAGCCACTCCGCGCAACGCGCACCCTCCAACGCAAAGTCCCCGCGGCCTTTTTAACCCAGACTGCGTTTCAAAGCAGGGATCCCATTTCCCCCTCATTTTTCCGCTCCCCTGCCCAAGCAGCGTGGCCTGTACACAACCTGCTGCAGGTCTTTCACACGTGTTTAGGCATCCCCATCATGCTCAGAATCCTACAGAGCAGCAAGGACTTGTTGACTCGTGTTCATCGCAACGCCGAATTAGCGCTGCTGCCTCCGGCTGTTTCGGGATGAAATGAGCTCCACAATGCGTTTTTCACGCTTCATCCTACAACTGGCCGGGCTGTTGCGAGCAACAAATCCCCGGCAGATGCTGCAGCCCAGCAGGGAAGGCTCCGTGCCGGCCGGCCGGCCGCTCCAAACGCGGCTCTCCCCGCTCCAGGGTCTAACGGAGCAGCCAGCCTGCAGTTAATGCTGCTGCTCCTAACTGCAGCCCGGAAAGCGCTCCGGGAGCGGAGCTGCAGCAGGGAACAGGCATGGGAATAAACCCTTGGCACAAGTAACTCGCCCTGCCTCTGCCCTTCGCTCTGTTCGGCTCCCAGGTAGGAGGCTGCTTGGGAAACTGGGAACATGGAATTTCAGGGAACAAAACCTTGCCACGTGAGGGGTCAAGATGCTCCAAAGAAACTCAAATGTACCTCCCGGACTCGGCCGCAAGCCGAAGCGAATTTATTCATACTCCTAAAAATTACTGACCGAACACAGGGAGCAAAAGTGCATCTTTCACAAACAAAAGGAGTTTTGTGAGCTACAACCACATAATAAATGTGCACAGAGTTGTGATAAAGCACTCCTAAAGGGCATTCTCCGTGGAAAAAAAGGGAGAGAAAACAGCAATAATTTCTTCCTGTGTACTCCCATGATAAATTAAATGATTGCATGCTCCATAACTCTCCTGCTTCCCATAACTAACGCGGAGGAGATGTCATTTGTTCAGCAGCTCCGGAAAGTAACTGTAACTTGGCAAAGATGAAACGGATGGCACAGGAACACCAGAACGGGAGGGCTGAGCAAGAACCCCACGTGCAGCTCCACCCGAGGCACCGGGACTGGGACTCACAGCAGGCGCCAGAGCCACCAGCCCTAACACTGGGCAGATGGGTGAGCTGAGGAAGGAGAACCTCTAGCACCACAGCACAGCCCTGCTCCTGCTCTGCTTCAAACAACAACTGAAAATCAGGGGCAGGGAATGCCAGGGACTGGCTCTGAACTCTGGGCTACTGCCCTGCAGCCCGGAAAAGATGCTCTGGGAACGTCACCAGATCCAACGGGCGCCACCTGGGCTATAGCTGTGTGAGGGATAAACACAGCCAAATGTTTCTTGAGGAGTGCCGCTGCTCTTGGAAAGCAGCAATGAGCACACCTCCCTCCCAGACTGTGCTCCCCCAAAAACCCGGCTCCACGCATCAGGGGCACAGGCAGACGCGGCAAGTCCATTTTTAAACATCTGGAGTCACCACTTTGCAACATCCCAAACTGAACTTTAGGGAACAGCATGACAACATCATAATAATAACAGTAATAATGTGATTCAAGAAACCCTCGGGGCTTGGCTTTTCCTCACAGCAATCTGCTGAACCCAAGGTACTTCAGACCCATCTGTTCTAGAGCCTGAAACGTGGACCCTGATGGAGTTTGCTCCCAGCTCCAGCACATACCCAGAGACTCCTGCACAACAACAGCAAACACCCACGACCAAGCCTTAGAGAAAGTTACTTCCATCTTCCGAATGCTCTCCCAGCCCGCCGTTTCCATGTGAGCCTCCAGCTGCAGGAACTGGCGGCGCAGGGCCCGGTTCCGGCGCAGGGCCAGCTGCTGCCGCGCCGACACCGCTGCCAGGTGCCTCTGCAGCTGCTCCAGCCTCGCCCTGCACGGCAAAGAACAGGCCCTTAAAGATGTGAAAACAAACCCAAAGCATCCAGCACAATCGCTCTGCCTCCGACACACAGACCCCAGCGAGGAGGAGACCTGTTCTTCTGCACTCCTATAGTTATGTAAACATATGTGTGCCACTTCCCTGCAGATTCACACAGGGGCTTTGGTGTTCCAAAGGGTAAGGGCATTAAAAATCTCCTGCAGCTGTGTTTTAAATGGATTCTGTTCTAGTCACTCCTACCCCATTGAATCAAGGTGAAAACTGTAGCAGAGGGAAGGTGCTCTGAAAGTCACCCGAGCGGGAATGCCGAGGCTGAGGTTTCACAGCTGCCTAAAAACCACAGCCCAAAGCCCCCAGGGTGTTACGGTTCGAAACCTGTGAGATTAAACCAAACCCAGCAAAACCAGGAAACAAAGTACACATGATGCAAAGTACACATGATGCTGCCCCACCTGTCCCCACGTTTTTCCTCTCATTTCTTATCTGCATTTCCTGCCCCTTTCAGAAGAGGGGCTCCTACAGCACCCAGCCCTCAGCCCCCGGAGCTTTACAGAACCTCTCTGAGGGAAGGAATGCAACGCTGGATGACGCTGCTCAGCCCTCTTTGGATGTTTGGATTTGGTTTTGCTTTGGTTCGCTGTTCAGGGTTTGGGTTTGCCAGGGGTTTTTTTTTGGCACAGACTGTCCGTGCAATTTACATTAAGCAGACACTGCACCAAGAATCCAAGGAGCAGGACCAGAATCTGGAATATCCCCTAGGGCATCTTAGGGCTTTCAGCTTCCTAAGACCCTGGGACTCTCTAAGATGTGGTGATTTTGTAAAAGCAGGATAAAGCCAACCTGCACGTTTGTTATTCCCAAGATTTTGGTATCCACAGAATGAGGCATTTATGTTGTATTATAATGTTATATATTATGTTACAGTAACATAAACAACTGATGAAATTCAGTTATTTCATCAATAGCTTGAAGACATGAATTTTACATCATACTTAACGTATGAAAATAAATGTATTATCACTGGAAAGACTTCCAGACAACATTCTGACGGCATTCCAGGACAACTGAACCTTTGCACCTGAAACAAAAGAACCCCCAAGAAGCTTCCAAACAGGCTTACAGGTACGGGTCAGCCGCTGTGTGTTCCATCTGCTGCCTTCCTAATTCCGGCCTTTCAGCTCCACTGGAAGGAAACAAACAACATACAGCAAGACAAAAAACATTGCCACCACCCGGAGTCCCCAAAAGCCACAACTGAGGGGTTTTGCAGAGCACAGAGCTCAGCTCTGCTGGCAGCTACGGACCCATCTGCCAGCCCAGCTCAGCACCGAGCAGAACAACCCCAAGCTTTCACCCCTCTCTTTGTTCCTCACAGGAACAGGGCAGCTGGAAAGGGAAAAGATGCCCGAACATCCCCAGGGGACCCACGGGAACAGCCAGCGACCCCAGGAAGGCGTGGGAGTGAAGGGGACATCACACCTCGCAGCGCGTCCGGGCACACTTCTCCGTGGGTTTGGGCTCTCCCTACCCACCCACCCACACCCACACCCACACCCACAGACACCTCCTCCCAGCCTCCGTGCAGCAGCCATCCCGGCACACAGGGATGCTTCTCCCGGAGCAGGACACAGCGGAACAACCCCCCTCGGCACCGGGACGTCCCTCGGGGGCTCCCGAGCTCAGCTCTGCCCTGGGGCCTCCCAAAACCCACCTGGAGATGTGTCCGTCCGGGTGCTGGCCAGCTCCTCTGCTCAATGGCACAGGTGAAGCCCGGGGCACTGCCGGGACCGTCCCGGCCCCCGCACTGCAGCACCTCCTCCTCCTCCTCCTCCTCCTCCTCTGCAGGGAAAAGAGCGCTCTGCCTGAAAATGTCACTCGTCCCTGCAGCTCCGGCTCAGGCACAAAGAGCCAGCAGCTCCTTGTCCCCGAGGCTGTGGTGACCCCAGCACGCAGGGTGCCGGTCCCGGTCCCGGTGCCGGTCCCGGTCTCGATCCCGTCCCGATCCCGATCCCGTCCCGATCCCGATCCCGTCCCGATCCCGATCCCGTCCCGATCCCGATCCCGTCCCGATCCCGATCCCGTCCCGATCCCGATCCCGTCCCGATCCCGATCCCGTCCCGATCCCGATCCCGTCCCGATCCCGATCCCGTCCCGATCCCGATCCCGTCCCGATCCCGATCCCGTCCCGATCCCGATCCCGTCCCGATCCCGATCCCGTCCCGATCCCGATCCCGGTCCCGGTCGCCGCGCGCGGTTTCCGCCACGTGCGGCTCCCGGCATGCCCCGCGCGGGACCCCGGAAGTGCCGCCCCGCGTTGCCATGGGGACGGGCGGGCGCGGCCTGCGCCGCCCAGAGGCGCTTCGGGAGCCTGTGGGGCGCTTCGGGATTTTAATCGCTGTTTCTCGCTAGCCCGGCTCTCACCGCCGCCGTGTTACCTCGAGTGTTGCTGTTCGCTCAGGTGAGCCCCCGGCTTGGTGCTGTAGGGCACCTGGGGGGAGGTAGGGAAATTTGCAAAGCGCCGCTTCAGAAAACAACTGGGAGCTGCTGAACAGTTATAGTTGGTTTCACCAAGTTTATTGTACACCCTGGTTTTCAAGGGGAAAAAAAAAAACCAACCCTGATTCCTCGTCCTCTGGGGTGCCACCGTGTCCCTCTGGTGCTATCACCTCTCCGAAATTCATACACCAGAAGCCACGGTCACCTCCAGCCCTGCATTCACATCTCCAGCTGGAGAACGAAAGCAGAACGCCCGCCTTTCATTTCCAGATACAAACTCCGAACCCTTTGAAAGGAAGTTGCCAAGTGAGCGCTTAAATCCCAGGGCCTCAATGAAATCTGAATGCCACGGGAATAATTGAAACGAAGAAGGAGAAGCCATACATCAATAGACAAAATTGCGGAGAGCAATGAAATGCTTAAGCGCAATTAGGACAGCAATCAGCGTACAATTAGTGCGAGATCATCACAGTAATTACCCTTCGTTAGAACTTCTGGCCAGGAGCCGCCACATGAAAGCTCAGCTGGAGCTGGAGGCTGTGGCTGGGGACTCGGGGGGGATTGGGAGCTTTTGGGGTTCCTAGACTGGGTTTAGTGATCCGGCAGTGTTCCCGGGCCCGCTTCCGAAAAATTGGCGCTTGCTAAAAGAACACCCAAAAGAGTACAAAGCTTCTGAGCGCTTCCAGCACTGTCTGAAATCCTGAGCATGCCGTTCCCAAACTGCAATTTTAGGGTCTGGTGGAAAGGGGCCGATGGTGCCCGGCCCATCGGGATGCACGGTTTGTCTCCCACGCAGCCCTGGGAGGACTTTTCTTCCACTGCGGACCTCGGGCTGGGGCTCGAGGGTGTTGAACCGCAGGCAGGGCCCAACATCCTGCTATTGATTTAACAGAAAGTAAGGAAATAAGGAGCCTTAGCCTGGTCCCCCCCCAGTGTGTTTCCCACTCTGTCCCGTGTGTCTTGGTGCTCACCGCAGCCCCTGGGCTCGTAGTAATAACTGACTCGAGAATAATCTCCGTCCTCCCATCCCCGATAAGGAATGTTGTCCCTTCCCTGAGAGCCTACAAAGAGGAGTGTTTTGTTTGTGCTCTCCCTGCAGTACTTCACACTTCTTTTAGATTGTTTTAATTTAATTTCGATGTGATCTGATAAGAGCTGTAAAACTGTCAAAGGAAGCCGCCTCCTTCTGTCGCATTAAACACACTTTGAACGAAACGGCGGCTTCCTCCCCGGTAGCTGCCAAACCAAAGCATCTCTTGATCCCGGCGCGGGGATTGATGTGCACTAATCTGAACAGCCTTACTCTCTTTTTTATTCCGGTGTCCTTCAGCGTCCCGCTTGCCTCTGGGACGCAACCCTATCCCAAAAGGTGCGGGACTGGCCTTGCCGAGCTGGGCACCTGGCCACAGGTCTCTCATCTACCAGAGACCCCTGGCAGGGCTTCCCAGTTTTCCAGGGCAATGGAGCCACGTGCTACCCATGCCTGCTGCAGGGAGGGGCTGCCCCTGGCTCCCAGAGAAGTGGGGAACTCCTTACAGAGCAGGAATTGCTGGTGCCCGTGGTAGGGTGCGATGGGACACGCAGCAGGTGCGGAGGACACGCTGCTCTGGAAAGGGATTTGCACAAACGCAGGGATGTGTTGGGAAGAGGTTCTGCCTCTCTGTGCTGGGTTGATCCCCGAGAGCACAGCGAGCTCGCCCTCGAGTCAGGGCACAGCTGAATGCACTTGCTTTGCTTTTTCTCAGTCAGACACACACCACAGGCCCTGGCGGCTGTGTGAACACATACAGGGAATTTACATAATGCCCGGTAGAGTCCTGTCTGCTAATGACTCCAGTCCCAAACGCAGAGCACTAATGACACCCCGGGAACCAAAGAGCAGCAGCGGCAGCGGCGAGCGATCGCAGCAGAGCGGTTGTGAGGATCCATTTCCTGTCAGCAGCAGCGCCTGCAAACAGCAATTAACGCGTTGGAGTCGATGTTTACATTTTAACACGTTTAAATGTAACAAAACGCTTTTATTAAGTGTTAACGGCTCCTTGAAACCTGTTATTACTCGTTTCTGATGCACGAGCGGCGCGCACCACGCCTGCCCTCAGACCTGCTGCCTCGGGGCAGGTGACAGAGCTCCTCCAGCAGGAGCCCGGAGCGCAGAACCCAGCGGCTGAGTGAACAAAAACCTGGAGACCGCGGCGGTGGAAAGGGTGCCGTGTTTATTAAAAGTGTAAGGGCCTCAGCCAAAGCCCGGTGACACAATTGAAAAGCCCCTGGGCACGTCGTTGTCGGTGGATTGCGAGTAAATCCTGGAGAACTGAGATACAAGCACATACCACTGATATTAATGAGCCCTGGAAAAGGCACGGCATGGGGAAGGGCCTTCTTTAGAGACCATTTGCCAGGAAGCCCCCTCCTTCTCCAGCCGTCTCCGAGTGCTTTTCCAGTGTCCTGTGCAGCACAGGAGGCTCCGGGAGTGGAAGGGAGCAGGTGTGGCCCGAGTGAGGCTGTTACAAGGCCAAGCATCCAGAGGGGATGTCAGGGAGATTTCGGGTCTCGAGCGCTCCTGCGACCAGGCTGTGAACGCGAGGAGTCTCCATTCAAGTGTCTGCTGCTGTCTGAAGAGGAAAGAGGAGATTGACAGTGCTGAGTTTCCCCGTCCCTGCAGAAATGAGAACTGAATTTATAGGCTTTCTGAGATGTGAGCCCAGAGGCTGAGTTTAAACCAGACCACTCACAGCCAAAGGCTGAACTCCCTTCTTCCCTGAAAGCATCTACACCTCACACTCGGGAGTGCCTTGTGCCACAGCTCCTTTAACTGCTGTCCCTCAAGCTGACCCAGTTCTGGTGTATTTCTGTGCAGGAAAGAGTGTTTTGGAATGTCTCCCTCAGGCCTGCAGTGACCAGACAGCAAGCGGGAGAAGTGGCTCACAACGCACGGCCCAGCTCAGTGCCACGGCTGCCCACTGGGGTCCCACGCCCAGGGGGACCAGGGTCCCACTCAGCAGCAGCCTGACCCCAGGTGACAGACCCTGGCACCAAGCCGTGTTTTTGCCAGGATCCCCTTTCAGGAGAACGGCACCTTCACGGCCACGCTGCTCCCTGCGGGGCCGCGGCTCGGCCAGGCCACTCCATCCTGCTTGATCTCAGTGCCTGCTGCTGCTGCTTTAAAGGACACAGATCTATCAGGCTCCTTCATTAGTGTTCTAACAAATGACTGGGTTGATCTCACGTACAGACCAAAAGACTGAAAAAGTTTAGCCTCTGCAAGTCATGAAAAATTAAAGGGAGAATATAAAACAACTGGGAATTCTTTACACTGGATTAGATGCTTTCCTGTCAGCCCCACAGTTCAGAGCGAGCGGTTCTGCAGAGCTGCTGCCCGTGTTTGGACAAGGTGCAAAGCCCAGAGGATCCCAGCGCCAGGCTCAAAGGGAAGTGCCTGGCCCATTGTGTGGTTTGATTAATGAAGCCTTTGCACAGCGAGATAATGCCATGTTTGCCATGCCGGGGACGCTGCTGCGCAGCACAAATATCACAACTACGAGGAATATTCGATATGATAACGACGGCAAAGAGCCCATCTATGTGTGACTGGATTCCACCCAGAAACGCCTCGAATGATATTTGTTTTTTTCCTAATTGTCAGCCACTTTGATGCACTCATCGTCGGGTTCAACAAGTGCTCCAGGCTCCAAGGGCCTGAAACAAAGGGAGGCACTCGGGGAGCCGTGCGGTGTGCGGGGCCAGGAACCGTGACTGGGCGGCACGGCAGTGGGGTGCGGCTCTTGGGACAGACACGGTGACAAACACGGGGTCCCTGGGGGATCCCTCCCTCCTCACAGCCCGCCGCTCAAACCCTCCCCGCGCTGTCCGTGCCTCAGCAGGAGCACCTGCAGGTCAGCAGCGGCTCCGGCAGATAAAAGCGAGCGGATCAGCCAAAGGGCCACACAGGAGGAGAGCGAGCACGGAGCCCCGAGCTGGCGCCGTGGGGGACCCCGAGCTCCTGCCTGGGCACCGCTGGGCTGCTGCCTCTGTTCCAGTCTCACTTCTGCCACAGGTCCGGAGCTGAACGCCCGGACCTGGGAGTGCTGGGGAAGCTGGTTTGCCTTTGAGGAAGCTCCAGTTCTGTGAAACCCGGGTTTGAGGGCACATGGTGTTTTTCACCTCCCACCCCAACCACCGTGCTGGTTTGCTGTGACTGATTAGCCATTTTCCCCCTGTCCTGTGCAGAGGATTGTTCTGGGAGTGAACGAAAGGATCCGCACACAGAAACCGTTCACTCGTTTGTGAAAAGCAGGAGAACAAGCCTAGGACTATTGAATTAATTAAGCTGTGTCTGCTCGGAGCTCAGCACCCCTGGGCCTTGCACTCCATTCAGAACATGCCAAACAGAAACAGGAACCTGAAGCTGACAAAAAGGCTTGAGCAGAGATATAAAAAACCTCCAACAGTGCATTTTGACAGTGCTCAAAAACGCGTTTCTAACGTACCTGCAAGGCAGACACACAGGCGGGCAAAGGCTGGGGCTCACTCCCAGGCTCCAGGTCCCGAGTGTTCTGCCCGTTTGCAGACACACCAACCCCACCAGCCTCTCCCGGTGGCCCGGGGGCGACCCGTGCCCTGCTCTCATCAGGACCTGACCTGAGAGAGGCGCCTGACCCCGAGCGTTCTCCTCCCGCCGCTGCCCGCAGTGTCCCCCCTCGCTCAGCACAGCCACCTCCCGCTGTTACCGGACCAGGGCAAGCCGTGGCCCCCGGGAGCACCGAGCTGCCCCGGCCGGGACGCCCCTGAGCGCCCCAGCCCGGAGTCCCGCTGCCTCAATACTCGCATTATTTCTTTTGCAGGAGCGCGTTTGTTCTCCGCGCCCGAAGCGCCGGGGCCGCGCTGCCCGCCCGGGCGAGGGGCTGACAAAGGACGGCGGAAAAGAGGAAAAGCGCCATCCCGGCACCCGCAGCTCCGGGCGGAACCCGGGACACCCCACGGGCGGCGCGGGGCACGCCCCGACGGAATTCGGGGAGCAGCTGAGGAACGCCGCGGCCGCGGACCGAGCCCGGACCCCCGGCCCGGGGACCCCCGCGCAGGTAGGTCCCGCTGGCTTCGCGCCGACCCTCGCTCACCGCCTTCCGTGCCCTTGGATTTCCCCGCGTCGTTTCCCTCGAGCCTTTGCATTCCGGCGATTTCCCCATCGGGCGGCGCCGCGGGCAGCGAGGGCCGCCGCTCCATCCGCAGCGCGGGGGTTCCGAGTGAAGCCGCCCCCGCTCCGGCCGCTCTGCCCGCGGCTCCGGGCAAACGGGA
>VXBT01008860.1:70325-113439 GCA_013400235.1 Oriolus oriolus
CCTCCTTTTTCTCCTCTGCAGAACAGTATTTCGGGAGTAGCAGGGACAGAGGCCCGGTGCTGGTGGATAAACTGCGTCCAGCAAAGCTCCAGCTCCCTTAAAAGCCAAGCAGCCAAGCCCTACCCGCACCGGTTTTCCTGGTGTTTTTCTCCCCCTCCCTCATCTTTTTTTTTTTTCCTTTCTTTCCTTCTGGTTTTTTTTCCTTTTTTTCTTTTTTTTTTCCCTTCTCCCCCTTTAAAGCAGTTTTTCCCCCGCCGGGTCCCACTGATGGCAGGGCTCGATGTGCCTTCAAGGCTCTGTCAGCGCTTGCCTGATAATCTGGTCATCGCTGGCCTCATTAGATCCGTATTAATGTCAGCCACGGATTGCTAATTAGATTTGCGGGATAAATGAAATTACCCGAGTGGGCTGCGTGGGAGGGGGCGTGCAGTCTCCCAGCGCTTCCCCGGGATTTACGGGGGGAAAAAAATTGAAAAAGGAGAAATTAAAAGGAAAGACATCATTTTATTTTCTGTCCTTCTCTCCCTTCTTTGCCTTCCTGCCCCCTGGGCCCCATCCCCTCCTCAGGCTCCCCTCTGACAGCCACTAGCCAAGGAGTTCCCCAAACTGCTCTGTCGCTGGCACCGGGGGTTCTGCTGACGGAGCCCATTGGTGCCGCGCCGGGCGCTCCGTGCCGAGGGATCCCGCTCGCGTGGGATTCACAGATCGCAGGGAGCAGCTCTGGGGTGAGCAGCACTGCGCTGCTGGGGTCTCGCAGGGGTCGAGGGAGAGACCGACAGCATTATTCATCCTATTTATTTATCCTTATTAGAAAATGGGATGAAAGAACAGGGCCCGGCGTCTTCCTTTAAGCGCCGGCTGAGCAGCGCACGCACAGCCCCAATTAAACGCTGCCCGGACGAGGCCTTTCTCCATATTAGAAACCCAGCTCTGTTTAACGAGGACCAATTAAATCCTGCTTCATTTTACCTGGCATCTCACAATAGACGGCAAAACAAATTCCCTTTCTTCTTCCCTGGTAATTACCGGCAGAATCAGCCCCGCTGCCGGGGCGGGGAGCCCTCCCCGATAACCCACCTGAACCCCGGCTGGATCCCAGCGGAGCGAGGAGCCCCTTCCTGCCCCCGACCCCACCAAAGCCCAGCCGGGATCAGCCCGGGCCTCCAGCCCTCTCCCGCTGCAGCCCAACACGGTGCTGGCAGAGTGGGGCCCCTCCTAGGGAAGCATGTGGAGCTATTCCAGCCCGGCTCCGGCCTCCATTCCCAGGCCTCCCCTGAGCACCCCACAACGTTAAGAACTGCACCCTGTCTCCCAGGGGACATGGCTGCAACCGGGAGATTCAATTAAATAATCCCGGCCCTTTGCTTCTCCCACAGATAAATGGCTTTTTTTTTCCTCCCACAAATACTTCCTTTCCCAAGTTCCCTTTCAAAAAGGAAAAAAAAAACCAACCCAAAACAACAAAGAAACAAAACGCCAAACTGGGGAACAACAGGAAAAAAAGGAGAGGGGGGGAAAGAAAAGAAAGAAACTGTTCTCCTTTCTTTTCCCTGTGTGCAGGGTAATTGATAGGCTCTATCAGAGGTCAGGATTTGCATAAGAATTAAGAGCAGTAAATTAATTTAATATTCCATGCACATCCCCAATTATTCCTGCAGACCTTTGTCTCCACGGCTGGCAGAGAGAAGGTTCAGCTGCTCTTCAACCAAACAACATCTGTGCAGTTAATAATTTGATAAACAGCTCATACAAATAGTTTCTGAATTATCTGCCAACCCAATGACTATTCAGTTTGGAAACACTCTGCGAGGGCTGCGCCGGCGCCTTCGGAGCCCCGTCCCAGGGATTCAGCTGCGTGGGCAGGGATTCACTCTGCCTATCCCTAAAATATCAGTGGCCCCTTGCAGCAAAACCGCATCGAGAACGATGTGTAAAATAAGTAATTAATAGCAGTAATTAATAAAAGCTCGCCCCCCCCGTGCATGCCCACCACCCGTGCTCCGTTCCTCGGCTCCGGGTGGGTCCATGTGAGGTCTGTGGCCCCGTGAGCTGCTCTCGCTGGGTGCAGGATTTACAGCCCCTCAGCTGCTTCCTTCCCTACACAACCCCCTGGAGAGGGCATGGGTTCTCCTGGCTGTCTCCTTGCCCCAGTCTCTGAGGAGGAATGGCCGACGGCTGCCCTGCTAAACCCAAATTTCAGCCCACGAAGGACATCCTGATTTTCTCCTGGGGACACCCAACCTTACAATAAAACTGGGGTGGCTCCTTCATCCTTCCCCGTGTGGATGCAGAGATCCAGCTCTGGGCTGGCCAAGCACCACCAGTTTAATTCTGCCCCGTGGGCTGTACAGGAAGATGCAGTGCTTGGCCAGCCTGGAGCTGGGCAGCGGTGGAGTCCCCACCCCCAGAGGGGTTTAAGAGATGTGTGGGTGTGGCACCTGGGGACACGGTGTAGTGGTGGCCTTGGCAGCGCTGGAGGAACGCTTGGGCTCAGTGACCTTAGAGGGCTTTTCCAGCCTTAACAATTCCGTGATTCCATGTTTGCATGGGCCGTGGCTCCCGCAGCACTCGCAGGCCTGACCTTAAATTACAGTGGCAAAGAGTTCCCCTGCGATGGCACTGTGCCTCGCTCCCCTCAGGCATTAAGCATTACTCCAAAATTAATAAAAAAGTGATTTTTAAAAGATCATGTTAAGTTCTCCAAGCTAAGGGAAAGGTTAATGCTCCTCTCCATAGTCATGCAACTTTCCTGTTCGCTGCCATAAGGAGCTGATTTTTTCCTCCCGTGCAAAAAGAGAATTTACACCACAACCAGGAATCCAGAAACAGGGCCGCAAACAGAAGTGAAGGGATGAGGTGCCACATTTGGACGGTGTCTGGGTCTTGATAAACAACCGTGGGCTTATCACAGCGAAAATAACGCCAGACCCTGCCCGGGGGCTGTGGGACGGGCCGGAGCCTGGCAGCGGGGAGGGAGATCCCAGCGCCCAGGTGGGGATGCCACATTTGGGATTCGGAGCTCCCAAATTCGGATTCCTGCTGTGCCAGCCTGCGCCGGTACCGGCTGCAGCGCTGGCTCCGAGCTCACCATGGGGAACTGGCCCTCTGAATATTCAACTCCAGCAGCTCCAGGGCTGCCCAGAGCCGGGGATTTGCTGGGAAATGGATGCTGTTCCCCCTCCTTCCCAAAATTCAAATCAACACACTGTGCTGTCTCTGGAGCCTGAGGCTGGTCTGACCTGACGGTGTATTTCACCTCAGCTCTAATTAAAAAAACACATTCCGGTTTTCATTCTGGAAGCTAATCATGCTGTTTCAAGGAATTCAAATCCCCCTTTTTCCAGCCCCCAATTCCTGACGCTCCATGTTGTAAAGAGGGAACTGGACCCTCAGCTGTTTTCTGTCATCCCTCACTCCTCACGCATTCATGCGGTTCGACAGCCCAGGGCCTGGCACAGCAGGTTTTGGGATTGGGAAGAAGCAATGCCGGCTCTGGAGAGCAGGATGCTGGAGATGCGGCGTTTCTGGGGCCATGGGCTCGCCCTTGCAGCTCTTTAGCCCTTCTGGTCCCCGGATTTAACCCCAGCAAGGGGATTTCAGCACTGACACTTGCCAAGGGGCGCCGGGGGACCTAATTAATGTTTGCAGCACTCCGGGCAGAGTGTGCCATGCGTGCGAACACTTTATCATATTCTGGCTAGGCCGCAGATCCCGCGGACATCCTGGCGCTGCAACGTCGGCCACATCCAGGGCTGCACGGAGCATCCTCTGGCATCTCAGCCATCCCACCGCCACCAAAGACTGAGGCGGAAAAATCAAAAACCCAGCCCGTGCCAACGGGCGCCCGCAAGCCGCTACCCCACCAGCGCCGCTTTTTGGCATGGAGCTCTCCCTTTACGGACTCGCTCGTCGAGTCGCTGCACCGCTCCTTTCTTTATGGAGCCACAGGAGTGTCTGTAATGAGAGATTAAAATAGTAGTCGTGCCCTGTGATTTATTTTTGAAATGCTTGCATCTCTGGGCCCGTAAATACCCCGAGCCGCCCGGCTGCGGGCTGGGATAAATAACGCCGCGCAATATATTAACAAGGGAGAACGTGGAGCGCCGAAAAGATGGGGAAGGGGGAACTGCGTTTGCCGGGCGGTAAGTTATGGGGCCTTCGGAGGCAGGGCAGGGGAAGGCTGAGCGTGGCAGGGGGGGTTCGCCGCTGCCGTAAATCAGCAGCCTGGCGGCGCCGGAATAAAATATGCCGGGTCCCTGCGGCGGGGCCAGCACGCGGCGCGGGAGCGCCGGCCGCGCGCGCCGACTGCAAATGGGGTGGGCCATCAGACGCCGCCATAAAACACCCCCTCGCCTCCCCCAGCTGATTATCGACCTCATGCATAGCAAATGACAGAGCGGGAGCGCCGGCGGCGTCTCTGCCGCCGAGGCGAAAGAATAAAATATTTACAGACTGACAGGCTAATGGACACTTTGCCAAAGAGCCGTTCGAAAGAAGTAGTAAATGGGCCCGTGCTGATGCGGGGCAGCGGGCCCGGTCAGGGATCAGGACACGCGGCACCGGATCGGATAACATCTAATTGGCAGGTCACATCCAAATGAGTGTAGTCATGCATCATCCGGAAGGCTTTTTGCTGGTTATAAAGACACTTGTAAACAATTCAGCCGCTGAACATGGCAATAATATGTTGATCCGGCATGTAATGAGGTGTTCCTGGAATCAATAAACTAGTCATGAAGAGCAGGGAGCAAGGTCAGCGCCTGCCTTTTTGATGACCTTTGCTGGCTGGTGAGGACATCATATACTCTGAAGAGGACTTTTCTCATATTGCAGAAGGCGCCGAGTGTCAGAACTTCCATTCGCAGCAAGCAAATGAACAGCCGGGCTCTGCATGCTAATGAAGTCCAGGCTATTTTCCACCTTTTCATCTGCACATTATGCTCTTGACTTTGGAGAAGGTGGGAATTAGGTTGGACCCTCGTGTCAGACTGCCTGATGGCTCGGCTCCGGAAAACTGGTAATTGAAGCTGATGACTGATGCGGAGGAGGCCTGAATTTGGAAATAAACAGTTTCAAGCACTGCATGTCATTTCTAGAGAGACTGCTGAGTGAATGGAAATGAGCTCCGTTCCGCCGATCTAATGCAGTTTCTCAGCGGGAAAAACACCGTCTTTGAGGCAACAATGCCAATCAGGGAGATTTAAATGTCCTGGCCATAATGTAAGGAATAGCACCTGCCTCGGTGAGCAGCACTTAGGGAAATGCTGCCCTGCGCCGCGGCCCGGAGAAGCCGGGAGGGCACGGCACGCGCCGTGCTCGCTCGTTGCCGTGGAAAAGCCACCGGTGACACCGAGGAGTGCGGCTTTGAGCGGCCCCTGACTGGACACGGTGCTCTCCCGCGCTGCGTCTGCCCCGTGGAACTGCTCCCCTCCAGCACGCCGAGGAGAAATCCTGCCAGCCTCACCCCCACCGCCACTCTCCTTACCTCACACCACGCCTTGAAGCATTTTCATTCGGACACGGAATCCCAGACTGGTCTGGGCTGGAAGGACCTTAAAGTGCACCTCGTTCCACCCCCTGCCATGGGCAGGGACACCTCAGACTACCCCAGGTCGCTCCAGGCCCTGTCCAACCTGGCCCGGAACACTCCCAGAGATATCCTGGGGCAGCCACAGCTTCTCTGGGCCCCGTGTGTCCCCTCCACGGGTCCCCCCCAGGCTCAGGCGGGACAGGGACTCGCCCACCCCGTGTTCCCCCAGCGGCCACGCACCCACAGACCCGTGCTGGAGGTACAAGGTGGGGTGTGCTGCAGGTGGGGGCTCCCCAGAACCCCTCATCCCCCCGACCAGAGGGTCAGCATCCCCCCGGGTGGTCACATCCCACTTCCCGCTGCCGAAGCGTCCCCTGGAGGGAGGTGGCTGCACCAGGAGCGGGTGTGTTTGTGTAATAGTTTGCAACCCTTCAGCATGAAAGGATGGAGACGGATGCGAGTTATTATTATGAAAATGAACCGAGCAACAGACAAAAATATTCAGGAGATGTAATCTGCATCCCTACAATGCGCTCGTGGAGAAGAGCACTTGGCAGACAGGAGAGTCGCCGTCAGATACATTGCCTTTTGTTAAATTGCTTTTGCTCTGACAATGCCTTTTAAAACTGCATGCAATCTTAATTTAAAGCACCCAGTACCTCAAGGTACAGGGGCCCGGCGCCGGTCTCCGGCTTGGGATTTGTCCAAAACAATTCCCTCAGCCTAACACCGCTATTCCTCATTTTAACCACACAACAAACGTGGGAGCCTGAATTCGCTTGTCGGAACCCGTGGACCCGATCCAAACATCACTAAAAACCAATGGAGCGCGGATTGATTCCCCTGCCTACCACCTCGCTGCGGCCCAAATCCCTGGAAAGGTTGCCCAAGGAAGGGCCTCTCCCCGAGGGGCAGCCTCGGCACGCGCGATGGGCGGAAAGCAAAACTCAGCCTTTTCATCCTTTTAGAGAATGGTTAATGGTGAGGAAACGCTGAATGTGGCAGGGCAAGGCACCACTGCATTTTTATTTTCCAGAGACAGAGTGGTGGGAATTAAACCCCCAAACCAACCAAGCAGCACTTCCAGGTCGCCGCTCTCTGCTCCTGCCCTGGTGGGCCGTGTGTCGCTCCCAGCTGCTCCCTGGCTTAGAGCACGAGGCCTCCACGGAGTGAGGGCTTGGCTGCGGGTGCCAGCTGTGCCCCCCCGCACTCAGCACTCAGCAGAACACCCCACACTCCCTCAGAGGGCCCTGGGTGCCAGATTTGCCCTCCGCCCACGGCGGCCGAGAGCCTCAAAGTGCGTGGCGGCACTTTCAGGTCATTCCTGAGGAAGGGCGGGTGTGTGTCCAGGCGCGACGCTGGCTCTGGGCTCACCCCATCCATCAGTGCTCCCCTGGCCTCCCACCTCTGGGGATAACCTCCTTCCCTGTGCTAATTCCCTCAGAACATTATGCAGACTGTTTATGTTTCTGTACAGCCAGAACAGGCTGCTGACACAAATCAGCCATTAGCCATTCACGCTGAGGAGTCTCTGCTAATTGTGCAGAATGTAATTAGTGATTATGTAATATCTAAGCTCTTGCAACTGTCATTAATGTCCACTATTCACCAGAGATAGTTCTTACTGAATTAGGGAATGATTACTGCATGCTAAATCTACTTAATCCTAAATATGCTAATTAACACCGCCTGCACTTTAGACAGTGGTTAAAAGCACTAGTAACCTCAAAAAAGGCTCTGCTACACCACAACCCAAATTGCGTGCGACGGATTTTCCCTCCAAAGGTAAATTTGTTTAATTAAATGCCGTACTAAACTGTTGGGCACAGCCCTTGATTAGTGCAGCCCAAGCAGCGGCCTTCTGGAATGATCTCATGAGGTGCCACCGCAGGGCAGTGATGCTCCTGCGGCATCCCGGGCCTCCTGCAGCATTCCAGGCCTCCTGCAGCATCCTGGTCCAGGCATGGCCTTGCCCACATGCCCGCCAGTGCTCCCCAACAGGGCTGACAGGAGCAAAGCCCACTGTAAAACAGCCTTCCAAAGGCTCTCCCTCCAGGATTAACCACCCCGTTCCTCAGGTCATAAAGAACAGTATTCCTACAGGCAGATACAGGAGCTTCCCTCCGTAAATTCTGGCTTAAATCCTAATTTGAAGATTGATTGTGTAGAAGAGACTGCAGATATTAAATGCTAAAGGAATGGGATAAATAGAGCAATTGTACAGGTCCGAAAGGTCCCTTTCCGAGGCCTGGGGTGTTTAATGTATTCCGGGTTTCCGTGGCAAAAAACAAAAAAGATATGGCTGTCATGAACCCCAGGATAACAGCAGCCTGTGATTTATGGAGATTCCTCCTGCTTATATATTTTAGATAAATAATACCCCAGCGTGTGTCTCTGCGCTCATTCATAACCACAAGCTGCCCGGGCCGCACGGAGAGTTTGCGCAGGAGCCTTGAGAATCGGCTCCGAGGAACGGGATAACTCACGGGTCAGACACCCAATAAGTCACGGCGTGACAAAGCCAGGAGTCCCCCGGGCAGAGGCACGGAGCACACCCAGAGCCAGAGGGGTGCTCCAGGCAGAGGCACGGAACACACCCAGAGCCAGAGGGGTGCTCCGCACAGGGAAGGCTCCAGGGCACGCCCTGTGCCTACCTGCAAGCGCGGCTCGCCCTCCACCACCACCATCACCGCCACGGAAATGAAAGAATTGGCCACACAATGAACCCCTAATTGCCTGGCAACAGCATTTAGGCCCCATTAGGTAGATTTGTAACTGCCTCCAGAGAAATAAACTCCTGTGTCATTAGATAACAAGGGAAGAAATAGGTTATTTCCTTTTTGAAAGGTATGAAAGCCTCCAATTGCCTGATGTACACGCTCAGCAGATTATTTTCTGTCATCTCACTTAATTGAATTTTACCCATTGCTCTTAGAATCCCTCCCTTTCGTGTGAGGTTACAAAGTTCAGAGGAGTCGTATTTTTGAACCCCGTCCATCTATCGCACGAGCCAACTCCAGCTGCGCAAAGCACGCCAGAAAAAGCGAGTGGCGGCAAACTGTGCGGGGACGGCCGCAGCATCCAGGAGAGCTGGCGTGGGATCATGGAAAAACGTCGCTTTTCCAGCAGCCTCCAGCTGGGACGCTGCCGGGAGCCACTGGAAGGGACCTGCTGCAACCTCCCTGGGCGCTGTGCCACGACTGCACCTCCTCCCCTGGAAAACCAGACTGGAGACCCAGGGTTAAACTAATTCCTCAGATCGCCTGGACACCCTTCCCAGGGTGCCAGCTGGGGTGCGATGCCACGTGCAGCAGCCACACATGGGCATGTGGGTTTATCCCAGCCCCGCTCTGCTGGTGGCTCTGTCACCCCGTGTCAGGCCCTCAGCAGAGATGCCTGACCCTCGCTCTCCAGCAGCCCCCTCACTGCTGCCTTTCCAAAGCAAACCCAGGCAGATGTTCTTGATTTCGGAGTAGATCCAGAGCGTGTGTCATTCCTCTCGTTGTTGCTCAGGCTGCTGCTCTTAGATTTCACCATGCGGTCACTCCCAAGGGGCAGCGGCACCCTCCTGCCATCCCCAGCGGTGCTGCCATGGGGAGCTGAAAGCCACAGTTAAACTGTAGTGGGGAGCTCTGCTTCGGTCCTGTGGGACATTCGCTCTGCAGAGCAGCACTGCCTGGAACAAAAGTGCTGGCTTGGCCACAGAAATATTCCCAGAACCATCATCTGGTGACTCCAGAGCCACTGGATTTTAAACCCTCCTGGAAAGCCAGCTCCATTTTCTGCTTTGGTGGAGAGCAATTCCCCATGCTGGCGCAGGAGAATAGATCAGCCCCGGCAGCGGGGCGCTGTTATCCAGTTCCCAACTATTATGACACAGTTTCTATCAGAGCAGTTTTCTTCTCGGCCAGTCAAGTGGAATGATCCCTGAAAGCCGCGGTTTGCAGCAGGGACGCGCTCGGCCTTGTCACAAATCCGCGGCTGCCCACACGCAGGCCGGAAAATGAGGACGTGGAGGAGGGCCTGGAAAGGCAGCACGGCTTCGAAGCACTGGGTGGGGAGGAAGCAGCAGAAAACCCAAGGATGGGAGGGAGAAAAACCAGCGTGGCGAGACGAGTAAGGTGGAGCAGCCAGGCCCAAGGAAACGCTCCTTCCCGAAGTCTCGGTGGGGCCGTGTGTGCCAGGAGCTCCCCTCGCCTGCCAGCCCGGCCCTGCTCCCGTTCCCTGTGCCCAGGCACCAGGAAGCCTCCTCAGCACCACAGGGGCATCTCAAACCTTGGGGCCGGAGGGGCCAGGCCTTGCTCCTTCTCCCCAGGACTGGGGTACTCAGGCATGGGACACCTGCTCTGGAGAGCTGGGTCCCAATCCGGCCTCTCCTCCGGCTGGTTTGTCGTACTAGTGACAGGGGCAGGAGAGACCCCACAGCACCTCCAGGCCCATGTGCAGCGCTGTGACCCCACAGGTGACCCCACGGGCCGTTCCCCCCGGTTGGGGAGAACGGGATTTGGCTCCTGCTGGGCTGGGGCTGGCGGTCCCCAGAAGCCATCCCTGGCGGGCTGGAGGGGCAGCACGGACACCGAAGAGGGGGAGAGGGCGGAAGGGAAGAGCAGGGCTGCGCTTTTCCGCGCTGCCTTTTTGTTTTACTCGGTTTTAATTGCACCCCAGAGCTCCGCGCGTTAAACACCCCTGATTAAGGAGGGCCGGGAAGCGGGAGGGCGGGCGGCGGTGGCCGGAGCGGGAGCGGGAGGCCGGCGCGGAGCCCCTCCGCCGGCAGAGCGGTGCGTGGGGATAACCTTGTAATCTACAGAAATCTGGGAATTATGATGGATATTACATAAATCAGCCCCCCTGTGTCAATAAGGAAAAAAACATTTTTAAAAGAAAAGCAGCTGATAATTAACCCTGAGAGCACGGGTTTAACCCAGATCACCTTGGGGAAGCGCCCGGACAAAGGCAGGCATTCATCTCCGGCCTTTCTCATTTAAATAACCCGGCCTTCATTGGCTCCTGAGGGATTGCTCGGGAATTGCTAAACCGGAGGTTTGTTCGGGTTTGATGTGCAGCCGCATTGATTTCCCCCTCCCTCATCCTAATAAAAGGCATTTCACAGAGCCCCGGAGCGGGGCAGGGTGAGACGTCCCGCAGCTCCCGCTGGGCCAGCAGCGGGTGTTGGCCAGCCCACAGGAGCTCTGCTGACATCTCCGAGCGCGTGGGGCCGCACGATGTCTCCGAGCGGCATCGCCAGCTCCCTGCTCGTTAGCAATAACCTAATTGTTACTTAGCAAACCAGGTTTGCCCAGAGAAGCTGCGGCTGCCCCATCCCTGGAAGTGTCCAAGGCCAGGCTGGAGCATCCTGGGCTAGTGAGAGGTGTCTCTGCCCGTGGAACGAGATGAGCATGCGTTGGTTTTGAAGCTGCCTTTTGGCTTTTTCAGGAGCCCATAGGATCACTGAGGTTGGAAAAGCCCTCCAAGATCAAGTCCAGCTGTTCCCCCAGCACCGCCAAGGCCACCGCCAACCCGCGTCCCCAGGTGTCACATCCACGTGTCTTTTAAACCCCCCCAGGAATGGTGACTCCCCCACTGCCCTGGGCAGCCTGTTCCAATGCCCAACAGCCATTGTGGGCCAGAAACTTTTCCTAAAATCCAACCTAAATCTGTCCTGAATCTGCAGCTTTTGAGGCCATTAATCCTAGTGTGTCTCCTCAGACACAGGTTTCGCTCTCGAGGCACCCAGCAAACCTGCCAGCCCCTCACGCTGGTCAGAGCAGGCCCCGGGGAGCTTCTCCAGGCTCCAGGTTCCTGCTGCCCCACCCTGCTGCTCCCTGCTTTTCCCCTGCATCCCGCACACGCAGCCCTGGAAGGGAGGACACACAACCTGCCCGCGGCGCCCTGCTCGGAGAGGGCTGCTGCCGGTGATGGACATATCCTTATTTGTAAGTATTTAATGTTTCTTAGGAAGCACTTCTAAAAGAAATTGGTATGTAATGACAGCACTCACTGGAAAACAGGCCGATTATAAAATGCACTAACTTATCTGGTATTCATTTGAAAAGTAAATGGATGCAAGTAAAGGTGAGAGTTCACTACCAATTCAAATATTTTGCTCTAACAGGCTCTAGCACTCCTACTTTAATTCAAGCAGAAGCACAAGTATGAATAATCAAACTGGATGATGCTCATCAAAACCTTTGTGCCTTGCACCATTTCAAATGGTCATTGAAGCTTAATGGCAAAAAATTTACATTATTCCTTTAATTTGTATTCTGTTCCTTCCTTCTGAGTGATGTGATTGTGATTTTCTGTTGCCGGCTGTATTATTTTGATGCAAATGTTATGTGCTGCTACAGTCCAATTTCCTGCTTTGCCCTCCCCTTTTCTTCCCCCAGGAAAGGAACGACAGCTAAAATAGTTCAAAATTGGGGAGGGATTTCTGAAATAGTTCCTTAACTACCGCTCCTAATTAAAGCAAACAATGCAGGGTCTTGAAGCACCCTGAAAAGCTGAAAATTAATTATTAGCTGAAGGGGGAGGGAAGTGGCTTTGCTCCCCGGACCTTCAAAAAAAAAAAAAAAAAAAAAAAGAAAGAAAAAAAAAAAAAAAAAAAAAAGAGAGAGAAAAAAGTGAGGGATCCCAATTCTGCCTACAAAAGAATTAGAAAAGAAAATTTGTAATTCAGCTAAAAACTCCTTTTGCCGGCACATAATCATCTAGGGATGAATGCTTTATTGAGAGGCATGGGGCTGCAAACCAAAGCCTTGCAAACAGGAGGCCCCCGGGGTGCTCCCGGCACGTAATATATGCACCGACTAATTTATTGCGCTGTGACTAATTTCCATTCCTTGTGCTCGGAGTTGCCTCGCTAATTACAGGGATGTTTTCTTAACTTGGGTAATTGCGCTGCCCCCGCGCGCGCGCCCCACGCCGGCTTTGATGCGCCCCCACGGGGCGGCCGCGCGGGGCGCCGCCCTAATTAGATTGGCTGCCTTAATTAGGGGAGACGGATGTGGGGGTGCGCGGGGCTGGCAGGGGAGTGGGGTGATGCCCTGCACCCGAGCCGGGCTGTTCCGGGATGGCGAGGATGCACCCAAAACCAAAGGACATCCCGGCATCCGTCCCATCCCCACCACAGCGGGCAGAGCCAGGCTCCTGCCGGGAGCATCCCGACAAACGCACACGAGGGGACAGCCCCCCGTGCCCGTGTCACCGCCGGCTCGACGCCTGCTCAGCCCCTCTCAAACCCGCCGCCTTAATTCCACCCGTGGCAGTCGCTCGCGAGGGCACGGTTATTAGATGGGTAATCACTTCCTTGACATAATTTCGGCACTCAGCCCTAATAAAAAAGGCTTCTTTGCAAGGCCCCTTGGTGAAAGGGGCTCAGCGCAGCTCCCAGCACGGCGTGGGTCAATGGGGTTCTGCTCTGGCCCCTCTCTGCAGCCCAGCAATTGCCCGTCACCCGCTGAAGAGCGGCCCCGAGCACCCACGCAGGGCTGGCCTCGGACGCTCGCCGTAATAAAAGCTTGATGTCTGAAATCCTGCTGCTTTATCCCCTCCCCTAGCAAAGACTTGGTCAAGATCCCGGGAAACTCGTGTCATGTCCATAAAAACTCTTCCCCTGGCAGGGGAGGCCAGAGGGAAGGTGGCAAAGACCCCTTGCTCGGCCCTGGGGTGCCAGGCCTCAGTGCCAGAGGCTCCCGCAGGGCGGTGGCGATGGGACCGCACGGGAAACGTTGCTTCCTGCCAGGACATGCCAGCCTCTCTGCAGGGCTGGGCCACGGCCGCCTCACCCCCATCCCACAGGATCCTGGCACCAGGGAGAGACTCCAGGGAGAGGCCATCCAGCTGGCAGTCTGGGCAGCACGGAGAGTCCCCAGGTCGTACCCTACCTATGGAATTCCAGCAGCGGGCTCTGGCAGGCCCTGCGCTTCTCCAGGGTGACTTAAACCCTCGTCCAGCTGGAGGTGCCTTCCTCCGTGAATTTGGGACCTCCGGCAGCTTGAGGAAATGCAGTTATTTTCCTTCCGTATTTGAATAAACAAACCAAGCGTTTCAGCTCCCGTTCAAAGGTGGGGCGTGACCTGGTTTCGCAGGCAGAGACGCCCGGGGAGAAGGAGAAACTCAGTGTCTCTTCCACAAACAGAACTGACACGGCCACCCAGGCAGGGATCCACCCCGCGCGGGAGATGCTCTGCACGGCCGCCCAGCCAGGCCTGGGTGCAGCTGCCCAGCAGTCCCCTTCCCAGCACAGCAGCAGGCTGGAGGGCTTGGAGTGGGTTTGGGAGCTCCTCGGTCTGTTGGCCGAGGCAGCTCCCTGCGGCCTGTCGCGCAAAGCTGGCGATTCCCAGGTGGATTTCGGGGCGAGGAGCTTCACGCGTGTGAAGCGTCTCCTCAGGCTCGGGCTCGCTGTGGAAAAGGAAATAAAAAGAGTCTGCCCCCTCCAGCTGCCTTCAGCACCTCCTTTCTAATAACTTGGCATATTCACTTAATACAGGCCGGCTCCTTGCGAGTCGTTAGCGGCGGCAGGAGGCACAGCCGGAACGCTGACCCGGTTTGCTTGCCAAGGCAGAGCAAAGAGAAACCTCCACGTAATCATTTCCAAACATTAAAATGGCTCCATTGTCATTATAGCTGAGAGATTGAATTCGCCTCATCAAAGCGGCGTATGACAGGTGACTCAATAGGCTGGTGCCAAGCGCGGAGGCAGGAGATTAGCAGGGCACTGATATCATTATTTCCGCCTATCACAGATTCGGCAGGGAGGCAATTGTAATTTCTGGGCTTATTAGTCTGCATTCGCAGGAAAAAACCTGGTGATAAACCTCAGTGTGACAGCCAGGCATTTGTGCAGCAAGTGCTGTCACAGTGACACTTGGAAAATGCCAATGTGGATACGTTCTCCTAATCCCCCCTAATGGAGGTTAAAGCCTGGCACAAAGGCACTCTTATCGCCGATCGGGACACTAATAACATTTGCATTTTTAAGTTAAATATAGTAAGTAAAGAGTGAGTCTCCTCCTTGCGGCTCCGGCAATTAACTCAGCCTCGCCAGGATGAAAGCCGAGGGGGGATCCCGGCCGGCCGGGCTCTCTCCCGCGGCGGGTGGGCATTCCCAGAGCGGCACCCACTCTCCCACCTCGGCTCGCCGCACTCGGGGCCGGGATGGGACCTGGCCGAGGGGGCAGCGCTGGCTCGTGGGTGCTGAGAGGGGCGGCGGGCCCAGGGCTGCCCTTTGCCCCCGGTGGGGGAGATCATCCCAGGGCCGCCACACACTTCCCACAAGTGGTTTTTGCTTCGGAGGGACAGAACTTTCAGGGTATTTTTTCCGCCCGGTGGTGCCAGCTGGGCCTGGGGTGGCCGTGAGAATTCCCACCGGACACGAGCCCAGCACGCGCGCACGGACACGCACACACGCGCTCTCCACAGGAATTTCTTAAGGAAAAAGAAATAATTACAGGTGGTAAACTGTTACTTTTCCACATTTAAATAAGAGACCAATTAAGAAGACTATGTAATTCAATTCCGGAGTGAGTGCCGCTGAATTCAATTTGTTTCAGGTCAATGAATATAATGTGAAGTTATTAACAAAAAGGTCAGGGACTGCATATAAAATATACACACATGACACAGGCAGAGTAATTAGTACACATTTCACATGTTCTGCTGCTCAGACATATGGCGTAGAAAATCTGAGCAGGATTAGATGCTAATAAATGTTCCCCTCTCCCTCCCACCAGCTCCCTGCTTAAACGGGGTTGACGGCTATTCCCCCGGTGTTCCCGGGATCTGCCGAAGGCTGAGGACCCACAGCAGTGCTGGGGTGGGGCCCTTGGCCGGGGCAAGGCTCCCGGGAAAGCTGGGACCCTCCCAGGGGGAGGCATCCCAATGGAGCAGCTTGAGCCACAGGCTGGCACATGCTGGGGCAGGGACAGTTTTGGGGAGCTCGTGCCCCGCACGCTGCTCGTTCCTGGGCCGTGCCTACAGGAATTACCAGGAATTACCATGCTTCTCCACACCAGTGCACACTCAATGCGAAGTTATTACATTAATGATAATAAAACACTCAAGTTACACGGTTAAGCAGTGGTTGAACTTGAGAAAGTCCACAGCACACACACACCCCCAAAAAAAAGCAAGAGGACAACAAAGCCCCGAATGCCTTTTTGACACTAAGCTTGAGTATTGGACACCTGGATTCTCTCGCAGGTAAAGATCCACTTTCGTAGGGGAGGAACACGAGGACTTGGGGAAAACTCCTCTGAAAGTTACAGGAAGAAACCCTGCGGTACAAGAGCTCTGCCCAGCTTCTCTGTCATAGGAGAGCCTTTAAAAAAGGCAGAAAGACTGAAAATGCTGGAAAAACCCTGCCCAGCGGCAGCCCTGGCCCTGTCTCTGCAGGCAGGAGTGAGGGAAACCTTGGAAAGGACAGGCTGAGTGATGCCTGGCGGCTTCCCCAGGCCTTGCTGTGGGCAGCTCAGTCCTGTTTAGAGAGGTGCTCTGGTGTCCAGCCAAACCTGCTCGGGATTCTCTGCTGGTAAAGGGTAACCCAGGTGGGTCTGTGTGCTCCAGCGTTTTCCTTGGCATCTTGTGTTCAGAACAAGACATGCAACTGGTTTCCCGAGTTATCCCTCATCTCCAGCGTGGCCTGCTGCATTAAAGAAATCGAGTCGCTTGTGTATATTGACTTATAATTACCATTTACTGCTGAACTTGGGAGCAGAAGCCTCAGCTGGAGTGGCTTCTTTCACCCTTTATTCCTGTTTCGGTGCGGTACAGCTGACAGCAGAGAGCAACAGGAGAAGTGGAGAGCTCCAGGAATGGCTGAGACAGGCCTGGATCCAAACATGTTTGGCTTTCATCAGTAAGGAGGGAACTGTGAGGTGACACAGGTTCAGGGATGAACCTGGCTGTCGGGACAGGGCAGGCTGTAATGGGTGTGACTGAAACCAGAGGATTTCTCCCCACTTCCCCAAAGCCAGCCTCACGCACCCATCCACAGCAAGAGAAGGGCACATGGGAAGGACAGCTCAGCAGGTGGCTGAACATACCATGTGCAGAGGCAAAAAAAGCAGCAAGCGAACAAGGGAAATCTGTTTTGTTGTTAATTAAGAAGTGGTTCCCCCCTCAAGTGGCCCTTCTGCTGTTCCCCTGACTCCCTGGTTTTTAAAACCACCGCAGCAATTTACTTTCCATTTCACTGTTTGGCAGCGTGTTGGAAGAGAACAAATAAATAAGAACCAGGGGAACACCTACGGGAAGCCTTTGCTTTCCCTTTCCTCCCGCTTTCCTTCCGAGTTCTCTCTTGCTCTCCACACTACAAACCCATGCCACAGCTCCCCAGGCCTCCTCGCGATCCGAGCACGCCGCCGCCGCCCCTCTCTCCGTCCCCCCCGGTGCCTCGGGCTGGAGTTGTTGTGCACACCCCCGGGATCTGCCCGGGGTGGGAGCGGACCTCCCAGGCTGGGGCCACCGCGGGTGCGGGGCTGCGGCCACGCGCGGGGCGGGTGGAGGGGACACCCCGCTCACCGCCCGCGGGGTCGGCGCCCCCGGCTCGGCAGCCTCTCCGCGCTCCCGCTCGCCGGCGCTCTCATTAACTGCGGATTGCGAATGGGTCAGCAGATCTATACACTCGTGTGTTCCTCGGCCCGCTTTATTTATTTCTTTCTGTGGCAGGATGCTGAATAACTAACCTTCCCTTCAATAGGCAGATTTAAAAAAAAAAATAGGATCCATCACACAGCAGCAGGATAGCCTTGCTCTGTTTTGACCTCTCTGAAATTAATTTCCCAATCTTAGCTTTCAAAATCAGAGATTGAAAAGACCTATTAGATCAGCCAATCCATCTTATCACCAGCGCGGCAGCAAGCAGAGACCCCAGCCAAGTGCTCCTCTACGCAGGGAAAATATTCTGGAATAAGACGGGATGTGAATTTAAAGCGAAATGCCTGTTCCGGAATATTCTGCACGTGGACGGAATATGCACTCTAGAAGAACTGCGGCTGATCCTGACTGTGCCCACTTGACACCTCCAGCCGCTCACTGGGACGGAGGGGAGGAAAAAAAAAATCCCTTTTTAGGATGAGAAGCACCTTTTGTGGGGTAGCTCTGGGGAACAATTCCCCCCGACCCTTTTTCCCCAGGCAGGCTGTCACTCACAGGGCAGCACCACCGGGGAGGAGAGGGATGAGTGCTCACGGAAATACCCCCCTGACCCGCGAGGACGTGGATTGGGACAGAATTCCGGTCTGCAGCTGCTCTAGGAGCCCAGGATGTTAACACACACCTCTCCCAACCTGCAGTTCAGCATCTTTGCTGCGGGTACAGCCCTTCTTGGCGGGCCCCTGCTTTTCCAGGCAGCAAATACCTCGGGGGTAAAACCCCAACTCTTATGGTTTGCACCACCCGAGCTGCCCTGCCAGTGCTGCCAGCCCATGGTGGGCATCCCCAGGCAGGCCCCTTGGGGCAGGCAGTGCTCCTGCCGCCACACATCCCTCTCCTCCCATTCCCCCTGGAATCCCCGGGGTTCTGAGGGTTATGTTTGAACGCCAGCAGTGCTGGTGTGGAGGGGGCAGGTCACCCCATGCTGACCCTGGTGTCCACCTCCATCCAGCAAGGAGGACGAAGCAGGCATTGCTGCAAGTCCGGCCTGCTCACACCAAGCCACCTGCTTCAGCCACGCCGCCGGTGTGGCTGGTGCAGGAACCCAGCAGGCCCTGAGGGAAGCGTGAGCAGGCCGGTGCTCCTGCAGGGCCCTCGAGGGGCAGCACGAGGCCCACCTGAGCCGGAGGGAACCCCTTCGGTTCAAGAGCACCGCGTGGGGCCCGCGTGCGGCCTGTCCCTGCTGGAGCGGTGCCACGGTCGCATGGGGAGCGCGGCGATGCCGCAGCTGCCACGGGCATCGGTGCCACGCTGGGCAGCGAGCCGGGACACGGGAAGAGCATTCCAAGCAGGGAAAAAGGAGCTTCTCCCCATGGAAGGAGCCGACACCTGCGGCGAGCACATTCACCGAGGAGCTGGGGCCTGCCGGCTTGCAGCCCTGCTGCATTCCCTACCAGTGCTGTGGTTTGGTGGGCAGCTGCGAGTCGTTTCCCCCCGAAACCCCTGCGTTCCCCTGGCAGCTGCTGCCCCGCGCTCCCAGCGTCCCAGTGGGAAGAGCCGCCGCCAGCCCGTGCCACGGGCAGCGCGCAGCAGTGGGAGCTGCAGACTCGGGGCACTCAACAAGTCCTCTCCGCACGCAGCCAGGGCCAAAAGATCAATATTGACACTTTGGACGATTTCTCTCAATTTGTTTTTTCGTCGACCGGTCCGTCGGGGCGAAATTCCGCTTTCCCGACAACGGTCCTGGACGCTTGGCTAATGGAAACAAATAAAGTGAAAGCTTCTGTCCACAATGGGCGAGGAGCACCCATTGTCAGCGGGCGCTAATCGGATTAAATTGGCTCCTGGCTCTATTGCTGGGGGATAACTCACTCCTAAATTTTTTCCCATCTCAAGGGGATGGGCCATTGTTGCCTTTCCTCCCCCCCTCCCGCCTTTTTTTTTTCCCCCTATTTAAATCCGATGGGTAGGAGGAGGACTGGCTGGAGCTGGCGGCGGTGCCCGCGCCCTGCGAACAAAGAGCGGAGCCCAGCCCGGGGCCGCGGCCGCGGCCGGCGCTGGCCCCCCGCACCCCTTCTCCCGGCCAGAGCCTCTGGAAACCGCGGGGACAGCCCGGACGCAGCCAGGCAGGCAGGGAGGGAGGGAGGGAGAAACCCGCGGCTGTCCGCGCTCGGGTCGCCTCCCATTAGCATTTTAAATCGGCAGCCCCCTCGGAAGGAGCCGCGGCAGCCACGTTCCTGCGGGCAGCCCGAAGAGAGTGGCCTTAAATAATGCCGCCTTCGGAGGGAGGCCCCGCACGCCGCCGGCTACATTTTTTGCCCGGAGTCTGATAATTTTCAAAGCTATTGGCAACCTGGGAATTTTCCTGCCTTATCGCTGGGGCTCAGCTAACTTCGCTAACACTAATCAGAGCTGGAATCATTCATTCAAGGATTGCACGATCATGTTTTTCTTTAGCAGTGACAGCTGCCTGAGCCGCATTAGCAATGCAGATGAGTCAGCCTAATAGGTTAATGCAGAACACGCGAAAATTAGGTTTAATCCCCAGCGAAATAATCTAACATTTTCACATTTCTTGATGTTGGGATAGAGACATTGGTGGCGACTCAATTAGGTGTAATGTAGATCAAAGCAAATTTACCTTCTGGCTGAACCTTCCCCATAGTTTAGATAGACGAATATAAGGGTTCTTTACTAATTGCCCGACGGCCGTGGGGAGAATCACACGGAAAGCGGCACGCAGCGCAGGAATCACGCCCCGGATTCGGGTCTGGAGCCGGGCACGGCCGGGCTCTGGCACACACCGGGCGCGGCGCTGGGTGTGCAGCCCCCTCTCCCCCTCTCCTCTCCTCTCCTCTCGGCGCAGCGCTCACAAACGAAGACGTTTGGGGGGCTTTTCTGTAGTTTTATTTATTTAATTTTTTCTTCCCCCCCCCCGCCTCCCCTATTCATTTTTAACGTCCCGCACTGCAATATCGCCGGCGAGGTTTGAAAGACCTTGTACGATAAAAGGAGCATAAAGGAGAGGAAAAACCCCACCCACCGGCGCGCGTCCGTCTAATGTTTTCATTCCCGGGGAATAACATATCAAACAGCAATCGCTTTCAGCCGTAAAGGGAGGGGAACAAAAAATTACATGCCCTCAGTCCGCCAAATTATTTTTTTGCCTTGACATCTTAATTCTTAATCCCTGTGTGTGGTCAAATCAGCCTACTATAGACAACCAATCAAGCAATTATTCCTAAATTATATTTGCCCAGCTCACATTGATTGGTTATTCTTTTCTTATTGGGTAAGCTCATTAATTCCGAGCAGCTTGCTTATTATGCTTTCCACATCATTTTCCTTCGGAGCCTATCTACTCACACCAGCCTGCTGATGTTTCAAGATGCCACGCGGAAAAAAAAAAAAGGGGGGGGGGGAAAAAAGGCCGAGTGATCTATTGCATTGTCTCTTCCAGCAATTACAATTCACATTGCTGATTAACTTTGATGTGAAAACTAATGAGATAAGGCAAGTTATCAAGGCGGACCTGATCGTCATCTCATTTATAGAGCATTTGCCATCAGTGAATGACAAAAACTAATGAAGATGTATCTGACAGCAGGCTGAGCCGCGGCCGAATTTCGTTTCTCATCAGCAAGTGCTCTGCCTCGAACTCATCAGTCTATCTGAAACATGTGGAAATTAGCTTAATAATGAAAACACTTCATCCAAATAGACAAATGTTTACATTAAAATAGCTACATGATAAATAGATGTTAAAGATTTTATGCCTTCTTGAGTCTAAACAATGGAGCACGAAATATGTTCTCATATTCACTAAATCATCCCCGTAAAGCTCCCCACGTGCCGCCGTACCTGCGGGCTCCCCTCTTTACGGCTCACCGAGACTCCCGGGCTGCGCCTCGGGGATGCCCGCGTTAGGAGAGGGGCACTGGCCCTGCCCACACCCGGGGCACGCAGCTCCCCCCAAAAAACCGGGTTTTAGCAGCGCTCCACTAGGAGCAGGAGCTGCTGCTGCTGCTGGACATTGACATTTACCCAGCGCAGAAAAGGGATCCAGTTACCCCCGGACAAAGTATAAAGTACAGGCATAATTCACGCAAACACAGCGACATTTCTTCTTGCCCGAGCCGGCGCCGAAAAGCCTCCCGTAACATCAGCCTGGTTTGGAAACGCTGTGATGAAAGGGAGGCAGGCAGAGCTGCTCCCATTTTTAATACCGTGTCTTTGGTGGTATCTTTATTTATGAGGGGCTATTTCATATTTGTCGGGCACTATTTCTCACACGCTTCCACTGTGCCCAAACACATCCCCAAGATGTTTTTCTGTCTGGAATAAAATATTCGTCCATCACTCGGGATCAGAACAATACTATTCTTAATAAAAAAGACAGGCGTCTGCAAGGCAGGAGGGCGGAACTCTCGCTTTAAAAATTATATTCTAAAAACTGTGATACTTCAATTAAAAGAAAGATCCGGTAAAAGATTCTCTTCCTTTACCACGACTTTTTTTTCCCCTCCCTGAAAAATATATACAGGCAGCCTATAAAGCACTGCCTCCTCCAGAAAAAAAACAACAAACAAACCCAAAACCCGAACCCAAACACGTTATCCCCAACGTAAGAGGAACTTTAAATTCGATTTAAAAAAATGATTATCCAAGTGGACCGGGGGGGTTAAAAAAAAAAAAAGGAAAATAGAGAGACTTTGCACAAAAGGCGCGGGAGCTCCTGTAAATTCCGTGCGGCGCCGGCTCCGCGCCCACACGCGGAAAATGAAGCTCGGCTCCCGAGCGGGCCGGGACGGGAGCGCGGCGGCGGCGCCGGGGCTCCCCGCGCCGCCGGTGGGTGCAGCCGCGGCCCCCCAGCCCCTTCCCGGCACCCGGCACTCACCGCGTCCCCTCGCCCGGCCGGGGAGCACGTCTGAGGTGCGGCCCCGAGGTGCCCCGGCATTGTGCGGCGCAGATTAGCCCGCACAAAGGGCCCGCATCCCGGCTAAGTTAAAAGAAAAGCCTGCTAGGGAGCGCCGGCGACAAATTACTACTTCAGCGCTGGATTAAATGTAAAAGCCCTTCACAGAGCCGCAGATAAATCCTGCGTGCTAGAAGGAACCATAAAAGTACTTGTTCAAGAGCTACAGGCACAAGTGGAAAATTGACCCCAAAGATTTTTTTTTTTTTTTTTTTCAGTAGCCGAAGTTTATAAAATTCCTGCCGGCGCAGGCAGAGGGGCACGGTGGCACCGCAGCGCTCCCGGCTGCTGCGGCCGCTCAGCGGGGCTGGACGCGCCTGCGGCCACCGGTGCGGGCGTTCCGTGAAATCCCAGCAAGGTTGGCTCGCTGCTTTGGACGGGTTGTGCTTTGTGCGTCTCTCGTGTGTTTGATTTGGGGTTTTGGTTGGGTTTTGTCGGGGTGGAGGGGGGGGGTCTTTTCTTTTACCCAGCTGATGAAGCGGGATGGTTTCGCTTTCACCACTCGCACACGGAGCGGGAGAACACGGCTCCCACCCCTGCTTCCCTTTTCCTCACGCGCCACAAGCACAGCTCCATCCCCGCGCTCCTCCCGAGCCTGCTCAGCGCCGCGCGGGGTGCTCCGAGTGGGCAGGCCGCAGCCTTCTCCCCTCGGTCCGTAAAAACACGCGTCACCCGGGCACGGTTCATCCCTCCTGCTGCACAGCCACGATCTGACATCCCTGAAGTGCCAGCCCGGCCGCGGCAGCGGCTCTGCTGGCTGCCCGGGTGCGCGCCTACGTGCGCCTGCACGGAGGGACGGCCGGGGAAAGGAATGCTGCTCCTCCCTCCCCCTCCCCGGCCTTTATCCCGGCCGCCTATTTTAATAAATAATTATAGGCAGCTAAAGGATTTGTTCGTTCCGAAAGGTCTCCCCTTCACATTTCTCAGAGGTTCAGCTCAAGGAGACACCGTGATAATAAGGCTGACTCGGGATCCCTACTCCACAATGTCATTATGAGCTACCGTTTAAAATGAAAAAAATCTGTACATTATACCTAAAAGCATTACAAGGTTAGCGCCGCAGCTCGGGGAATATTTAACGCTGCCGGGGAAGCAGCACTGCTGCTCTGAGGAGGAGGAGGAGGAGGAGGAGGAAAAGGGGAGAAAAAAGCAGAACGAGAGAAAAATACACAAGCCTAGAAAAAAGATGCTGGGAGCGAGCACGGAGATCATTTGCATTTCCAATGACTAGGACTAATCCTCTGCTACCACGTTTATATTTTCTTATTACTTTTCCTAATTATCTCCTTTTTTTTTCCCCCTTTTTTTTTTCTCCCCTTGCTTGTAGCTGTCTCTCCCGTCTCTGCTCCCTGCTCTCCAGCCCGTCATTGTGTGGCTCGGCCCCTGCACACCGCCCAGGCCCCACAGCCGGGAGAACCTGGGTGCCTCGCACACACACACACACACAGCTCGAGGGTGACCTCCCCAGGGGCTGTGCTTGGCTAGGGTTTGTCAGGGAACATTTCTGGGGTCGAGGAAAGGCTTTTTGTCGGCTCCCGGGGGCACGGGGCGGGCAGAGAGCAGTCTCGGCAGTGCCCCATCCGTGGCGCGGAGCCACCCTGCCCTGCCACCCTCCTGACGGCCACCTCGGGCTGCCCCGGCGCTTGCAGAGAGCGGGGAACAAAGCAGCCCAGACCCCTCGGCGGAGGGACAGGACCCCGCCCCGGGTGGCTGCTCCCGAAAAAGCCGCGCTCCATCGGCGACCGCCCGCGCGAGGAGCGCGGTGCGACCTCCGCAGCCCCGCTCCGGAGGCTGCCTCGGCTCCGAGCCACGCGGGGAACCCGAGCTGAGGCTCACCCGAAACTGCCGGCCCCTGCCTCTGGCAAGGGAATTACACGACCGAGCGCCTGTTGGAGACGAGCCGCTAAACCGCTCCCGCAGCATTACCCTAAAATTCGCTAATAGCGGCTCTTTCACATAAATTAAACGATAATGGAAAAAAGCCCCCCTTTGAATTTATATATATTTCAGCAGAGAATAATGTTTTATTTAAAATAGTTACAGCGCGCCTTTTGATTCGGAGTTTAAAGTAAATAATATTTGTACATCTAAAACATACTCAAGACAAATGAAAAGCCTCTAGATGCTTTTGTATGAGATGCTGAAGAGCTCTACAAACTTAAAAGCACAACCTCAATTAAGCCCATCTTCATCTGGAAAAAAAAATTAGCAACTGAAAGCTGAATATATTAGATAATGCACACTTGCAGGAGAGCATTCTCTTAGCAAAAAATTCTTGATAACCAACCTAAAGCTGGCCTTCGAGTTGCTCGATGCTAATTTTGTTTGAAACTGTTTAACTAACTCTGAATAGATATCCATATTCAACAAAGACATAATTAATGGCAACCTTTTCTTCTGCTTAGAAGACATCATAACAAGCAGAAAAGTACAAAAAGATTTTTATAGTAACTAATTTAAGGACAAAGGGTTGACCTCTAGCATTTCATTAAATAAACGGAGCGAATGAAAGAAGAGTGACAGTATTCATCCTTGTTCAATTCAAGCAGCCAATTTCAAAATGCAAATCATAATCTGCAGATGTTGGAGCCTGATATATTTTTTTAAAATATCATTTGTTCGATTTAAGAACATCAGACATTTGAATTTTAAATATATTTAAAAAAAAAAAAAAAAGAAAAAAAATTCAAACCCGATTCCCCCCCACTCCAGGTTTGGGCACAGCGTGACTGCACGCTCGGAGCCGGGTTCTGCCGGGGTTCCCCTTCCTCCCCACCTCCCCAGCCATTCATTTCGCACATTATTCCCAAAACCTTTTAATGGAGAAGTTCTGCTCAGCCGCACATGATTTCCGATCAACGCAGCTGGCCAGTGCCGCTGAGTCTCCGGCCCGGGGGTGGCAGGGAACAGTCCCGAGCCGAGCCCAGCCGGCTGCTCCATGCCCCCTGCCCACCCGTGGGCACCCGTGCCCAGGCCGTGTCCCTATCCCGAGGGTGATAGGTGCTCCCCGGAGGGTTCCTTCCTCAGTCCCTTCAGTGCCCCTTCACCTTTCTCCCCCGAGCAAAGGACTCCCAGGAGTGGCTTTAAGGGACACTTTCAACGCGCCCAAGGGGGCCGAAAGATGTGTCCCCACATCCGACACAACCACAGCAGCATGAGTTCCTCCCTGCCCGTTTCTGCACCAGCTCCAGCAGCTGGTCCCAGGTTTGCAGGGATAACCCCCAGGGCCTGGCACCGTCAAGCCTGCACACGTGGGGGGTTTCTCCCAGGAAACGGCTTTAGGGTGTTGGGGAGTGGTTTTGGGGAAGCATGAGAACTGAGAATTTATTTTGGCCGCTGAAATACACAGAAGGTTCTGGCTTCACTGAACTGGGCCGTAGGGTGGAGTGCATCGACGCTGACATCTCCTCGGCGAGCAGTTCCCTTCCTTCCTTAATAAAGGGAGAATATCCCAGGTTCCCACCACACGGCCCCTGGTTACTGCTGAGCTACGGTGAAGCGCAGCCTCCGCAGAGGCATGTATATTAATTAAATCGCCGCTGATTAGGACCCATCAGCGGCTCACAGCACACGGAGAGGGACTGAAATAAACAGCCTGGGAGCATCCCTGGGGAGAGGAGAGAGGCGCTGCGCCGTGGCCTCACCCCGAGCAGAGCAGAGCAGGGCAGAGCAGAGCAGAGCAGAGCAGAGCAGAGCAGAGCAGAGCAGAGCAGAGCAGAGCAGAGCCATCTCTGGCAGGCCAAGCGCAGGTTTGTCCCAAGCCCTTCCCCAAGGCAGGAGCAGGAGCCCATCCCGGCCCCGCCGGCGCTGGGCACGGGCAGGAGGAAGGGCCGGGGCCTTGCCAGCCTCCTGCACAAACAGACCCTGCAGCTGTCGCGGGGTGAAATAAATGACTTCCGGAGGTGGCGGAGAATAAATGGATCCATTCAGGCACGAGTGAAGGGGACATTGTTTTCCTCCTTGGAGGGGAAAAAAAAAATCCCTCCCCAACAACCTACATGCTAAGGTATCAATGAACAACAAATTCATTCAGTTATGACACAGGAAATCTAAAGCAGAATGGGCTGCAAAACAAACTCGATTCATCTGCGCCACACACGCAAAAAGGGAAAAATGCCTCTTGTCGGCCGCTCTGCCGGGGCTGGGGCTCCTCTCAAGGAGCGCTCGGGATTCCAGCCACACAGGGAGCACGGTGCTTTGGCCGCGGAGGCGAACTTCTGAGACTAAGATTGTTCCCTTAGGTTTATCCTCTTCAGGGACAACGTGTGCACTCCACGCCTTTGGAGCACGTTTAAAGCCAGGCTGCAGATGCGCGTAATCTCCGTCCCCCCGCACCGCAATCGGCAGACGTGGAGGTTTTTTTTTTTTTTTTTAAAGGGAGAGGAATTTCTCACTCAAAGAGAAACCAAGCCATTTGTTTTCACTGTGGCAACCCTCATTTTTATATCAGAAAAGAAAGGAAGGGGCACAAACGGAAAAGCCAGACCCAATTTCCCAACGCGAGGCCGTAGCTCCCTCCTCTGCCACCTCTCAGCAGCAGCCCGGAGCCCACCCAGGGGACCCCATCTGCTCTGCCACACGTCTGGGCCTGAGGGGATCCCCCTGGCCCCGGCCCTGGGAAGGACAGAGCGGCAGTGCCCTCCTGCCCTCCCACCCAGCCCCTCGGCACCGCTGCGGACCCGCTTCCCGGAGCCCACTCCCCACTGCTATTCAGCACCACGAACTCGGAGCGTGGCCGGGAAACAAAGCCCGTCCTCCTCCGATTTCCAAAACGCTTGTGCTTAGCTGTTTTCCCCAAGTAACGTTAAAAAAAATCTCTTAGAAAGGAAGTGCAACGGGTCAGTCCTGCCATAGAGGCGGAATTGGTACCCAGCTGCAAGGAGCGCTCGGCGTGCAGGGGAATAATCCAAAAGGTTTTAATTAGGGAAAGCAGCAATAAATGAAGGAATACGAGCTCGGATGAGAACACTCGAACGGAAAAATAACTGGGGAAAACGAGACACAGTTATGCTTGGAAGGGAGACCTCCCTGCTGCCAGGGAGCCCCAAAACAAGGCGGGGCACCCTCCCAGCGCCAGCGCGTCCCCCCCAGACCCCAGGGCTCTGCGGGAGGAGCATCCCAGGCGCATTAATGCGGAGCACATCGCTGACCCCGCGCGCGGAACCGGCAGCCCACCCCTTCCGTCAGCTGGTGACTTCCCCCGCTCCCCGGGCAGCTGCACGTCCGGCCCAGCCGCCCCGTCCTGCCGGGAGCGCTCGGGCCGCCGGCTCCGGAGGGGGTCCCCGCGAAGGCGGGAAGCGGCCGGGCGCGGGGCCGGGCAGCGCCGTCCTCCGGCCGCTCCTTGGGAACCAAGTCACGCTCCCGCCACAACTGCTCCTCCGTGCCCGTTTGGACTGTCCCTCCCAATTAGCAGTAATAAGCGACTCGGGAAAGAGGGGCAAACGCGGCGCGTTCATCAGCCCCGGCGGCCCCCGCCCTCCGCGCCGACAGCCCCGGGAGAGATCCCCAGGGCACCGCTGCGGAGGATGCCGAGCGCGTCCCGCCCGGCCCCAGCGAGCGCCGGCCAAAGGCAAATTAATGACGAGGAGTTTGCCTGAAATTATTGTATTCTGCCCGAGAATTGATTACTCCCGGCCTGGAAATATGTCCAAATCAATACGCTACAGCTCAGGGCAAAAAAAGACATGCTCTAGCCCCATTTATTTCACCCGCTTTTTTGAGGAATGGCACATAATTCACCGGGTAGGAATAGCTCAGCCCTTCCCGAGCGAGCACTAATGACAAGCTGTGGGAAAGCGATGCCTCCATCCATCTCCCAGGCGAGGCACGACTCCCCGCACCCGCCGGCCACGACCTTGGCGGTGGCCAGGATGCCACCGGCGACAGAACGTGCCTGGGGTCGTCCTTGCCAGGCAGATGGATACGGAGGCGAAGCACGTGGGTGGAGGCACCCACCGAGGAAATTATTTGAAACCCGCCCAAAAAGGACGACTGGTGCCCAAGCGGCGGTCCCCACACGCCTTGCTCCTGCTCGGCCAGCTGGAACCAGGCTGGGGCAACCACTGCCTCGGGGGGGAGCTGGCAGCGATGCTGAATGTACACAACAAACCCTGAAACTGCTGGAGCAACATTCGCAGCCGGGCCTCAGGGAAACAACCCGCCTTCCCCAGAGCAGGCGGATTCAGCTCCCCGAAGCGCACGGCACGAGGGGCGCTGCGGGACGAGGACACGTCCCATCGGCCGGGGGCTGAGGCCCAGGCCCGCAGGAGACGTCGGCGCCACGTGCTGCCTTCCACGGCGGGCGCCATTTGCCGATCCCCTGCGTGCTCCGCAGGGCCCTGGATTTTCCAGGGCATTAAACGCTGTCCCCCCTCAGAAAGCGCGGCGGCAGCTGTCATCCTGCTGGCGGGGGGCGGGCGGCAGGGCTCCCGCTGCGGACCATCAGTGTCACTCCCGAACCGCTGGTGGGTGAAGGACGAGGGGGCCCCGGCGGCCCCGGGAGCTGCCAACCCGTGCCGGGGGTTTGTCACCCACCGCTCCCGGGATGGGGCTGAGAGAGCAGCGCTGCTGGCACTGAGGGGTAGCTACGAGAGAACTCAAACCTTTCCACTCGCCGTGAGTCCCTCAAGCAAACGTCTTTATGTGAAACAGAGACGCAAAGCAGCAGAGCACCGCAGAAACCAAAATTCCCCTCGGCTCCACGGCACAGACGAGACACCTGCCAGGGCAGGAGAGGGAGCCCGAGGACAGAGCAGGACACAGTGGGGTTTGAGTCGAGCCTTGCTGACCCCCAGCCCAGAGGCAGCGGAGGCCGAAGAGTGAGGCTGCACCCGGAGGGCCCGGCTGTGCTCCGCAGGACCGGCCCTGCTGGCCAGCCCCGAGCCCCCGGACAGCGGCCACGGCCCGGCTGACACCCTGGATTCAGCTGCACTTGGCTCTGCCCACAGGGGATTTTTCTAGATTGAGCCACCGCTGCTCCGCCATTCAGAAAGGGAACATCTGTGAAAAGGGGGCATTCATAATAAACTTGCGAGTGCCGGGCAGGGAAAAAAAAATACCCGTCCCAGAGGAAACAACATCGCCTTTATTTTTCGGTGCAGCCGCCTGCGCCCGCAGCAGCCTCGTGGGCGAGGCAGGGAGGGCTGGGGGGCTCAGCTCTGCCCCCACACCCCCAGCCTGCACAGCTCCCCAGGCACGGCCCTGTGGGGCGGGACAGGGAGCAGAGCAGCGAGGGACGCGCGGCCGGGCTGGGGCCCGGTCCCTTCACTCGCCTCCCTCACATCCCGGCAGGCACAAATCCCCGCGTGTGGCAGCAATGCAAACGAGTTTTATTAGTCAATAAAATATTTGGAACAAAATAGATGGTTTTGTCAAACACTATATCTCCTCAAATAATAATGCACCGGCTTGCAAAGAAAAACAGCCGACATTCATATTCTATGGCAAAGGTTTATTTCGCCTCCCAGAGGAGAGGGGAACGGGCGTTCCAATTCGGAATTCAGACACTGTACGGGAATACAGTAGCTATAGTTCTCAGAGGGGTTGCGCAAATGCCAGCAAAACAAACCCCAAATCAAATTTATTGGCTGGTGGAGATCTCTAACAATCTCACACGGTGACTGATGAAGCCGTCGGGGAATTCCTTGCAACATTAAGTGATTTAAAGCCCCTACAGAAACTTCATTGTCTGTACCAAAACGGAGAGAGTTCCTTGGTACCCAGCCCTGCTCCAGCAGCAGCACCGGGCCGGGTGTTTTCACCAAGGTGTGCTCCCTTTCCTCTGGAAACCTCCCCGGGAGCCCTCACATCCCCAGTGCTGTGCAGAACTGCAAAGGGAGGAAGGGCAAATCCATGGAGAGCTGCAGCCTGTGTCCTGAAGGGCCCGTCTGTGTTTCGACGGCAAGGCTGGGATGCTCCCTCCCGCCCCGAGCGTGCTTCCAGAAAGCGACCCGGATGTCTCCGGGAGGGGAGATGCCCTTCCCGATGGGGAATGATGCAGGATGGGAGGAAGGGGAAGGCCCAGCCGGGGCCCCCGGCCCAGGGCAGCCCCCGAAGAACCGTTCCCGATAGCGACCCCAGGAACGCACGGCTCTAATTGGCAGGAGTTTGTCACGCACGCTCATCGCCGGGTCGTTTGCATTTCAGCGGCTGAAATATCAGGGGGACGTTGTTATTTAATCAATCACCGCAGCTTACAAAGCCCTAAGTGAGAGAATATTTTTTGATTGCCTCTGCTTGTATCTAAACATCTCACAAGCCCGCCAGCCAGTTCTTCATTTCAATTAGGGCAATGCTGATCGTTAGCTAACTAATAAGGACCAATTTTCTGTCACAACTATTTCCTAATTAAATTCAAAACAGAGATTTCTAACCCAGATGGTCAGCGATGCTACAGATTTGTTTAAATTTGGTATCACAGTAACAAACTACTAATTAGGGTTTGTAAATACACCAATTCCCTTGTGACTCAGTTGTTAGTAATGCATACAACCGGTTTATTAAAGCACTAATTGTGTCTGGCTTTACTTGGGCCTAACACATAATCCACTTATCACATACTGGTACCAACTCATTTTGAAGGGATTATGAATGAAATCATAAATGAGGCCTCGCATCCCTTTCCCGGCACAGTTAATAAAGGTTTGCTGTCGTGTTTAGGTGACATATTTAGATCTTCCACCTCTGACGGGGAGCGGCCCCACAGTGACGCCGGTGCTCCGTCCTCCGAAGGGAGGTGTTGCACCAAACAAGTTCTGGATGCCACCCCCACGCCCAAAAAGGGGGTTTCTGCTCTGGCTCGGCTGGGCAGCAAATCATCCCAGCGGCCAAGCTCCTGGAAAGCAGCTCTGGGGCTTCCCAGAGAAAGCACTGGGTTGTTTATTTCCCGCTGAAGTCGAGCTCAGCCCCTCCACGGGGCCGCGGCTGGCACAGGGGGCTCACGGCAGCCTGGAGAGCCTCACGAGCCTCGACCGCCGTCCTGCAGAGGGCTGGAGGACGCCGAACCCGGACTCCCTGCGGGAGAGAGCCTGTTTTTGATGGAGGAAGGCTTTGTTCCGAGGACCTGAGAATGCCCCACGGCTGGGGTGCCAACACCCCTCGCCGCCACCGCGGCTACCTCGAGGGCGCGCAAAGTCGGAAATAAATGATAGATAACCGTGAATCGCAAGGTTATGTAAACACGGAGGGGGCTCCAGAAGAATCCCATTGAACCATAAAAGAAAAGCATGGATGGTTTATCACATCACTAAGAGCCAAGAATGCATTAATAAATAGAAGAATAGATAACGAACCGCGGAGTACAAGGCTAAACTACCCGCCATTGTGAGGATCCTGTGACAGTAGAAACAATGGAGGGGAAGAAAAAGCTTTGTTGGTCTGTCACCAGAACCTTGTAGCGTATCTTTTATAGCCCATTTTTAATGAATTCACAGCACCTATCAGTTATTCTCTGCCCAAACCCCTCATCTGCCTGCCTCTCGAATGCAAATTCCCATGCTGCACTCTGCCCTCACCATGACTTCCCCCGCTACACCCAGGGTTCCTCCGGGCTTCCACGGCCTTTCAGCCACTGCCAGGACAGGTTCCTGCTTTCGCATTTCCAAAGGGTTCTCAGGACCGCAACAAAAGTGGGGTTTAATGCAAAGCAGGAGTACCTCGGAGCCTTGCTGCACCCTTTGCTTCTGCTGTGACCTGAGGGGGAATGCTCAGACAGGTCCGATTCAGCCCCCAGTGACGGTACTCAGAGGTGCCTGCCAGGGAAAAAAGAAACAACACGCGAAAGCTGCTGCTCCTCTCGCTGTTTCCCAGCCCTCTGCAAGTAACACTGAGAATTGCTGGAGGGGACTTAATCCAAGAGATAGTCGCCTCTTTGTAGACACTACTGAGACTCGCTAACAGTTTATTTTCACTGCGCTGAGGGGGTTTTACCATTAAATAAGGACCCGGGATACATTTACTGTAGATGACTTTTATTGTTACTGCGGCATCGTTAGGTACAGAGCACTAAGGAGACGGGGCTGACCATGACACGCTCTGCAGTAAAACCCCTCCATCCTGCCTCCACCAGAATCCGAAATCCCGGTCGATTTCTGTGTAAAAAATCCCAAGGACTTGGTGCCGCTGCACCGGCATCCTGCAGGAGCCTGGACACGGCTGGCGGAGGCAGAAGAGGGTCCGTGTGCAAGGTGGGGAACGTGGCACAGCACGACGGAGGCCCAAACACTCAGAGTTCTTTTGGTGGCAAACCCCACCTGAAGCAGGTCCCCTGTGAGCCCACGGAGTGCCCTGCCAGACGGCCACACCGCAGGGCCCCTTGTCCCCAGGGACAGGACGGGGGGACACCTCGCCTCTCCTTCGCTGGGTGCCCGAGGCGAGGCACGGGCAGGGAGGCGGCTGCCCTCCCTCCCCTCAGCCTGGAGCCTCTCTCCTGACCATGGAGGAGCAGAGAGCAGGCGTCTGCTCTCCCAGGAACACACTTCAGGCCAGCGAGGAGTACAGCCGAGTGCTCAACAGGCTCTGGAAATAAGTGGAAGTCAAATAAGTTTGCCACTCTTTGTCCCCCTTTCAATATCTAGCTTTGATCAAAATCCTTGGACACTCAAGTGGTTGTTGACTTAATGTAGTAATGAGACATAGCCTTAAGTGAGGCCATTTCCGTGCCCATTCAGGCTCTCTGAGAGCCAGGGATGCAGGAGGAAAAGCCTCTCCTGGTCTCTGGGAGCTGAGGCTGCCGAGCCAAAGCGCCCAGCTCCAGCGGGGCCTGGACACCCGTCGCCACCAGTGTCACCACTGCCTCCTCCTGGAGAGCACCGGGCAAGAGGGTGGTGTCACCCCCGAGGATGCGGCCCGGGTGATCCAAGAGGCCCTTTCCAGTCTAGAGGGTTCTGCAATTCCCTGAGCAGGCTGTCGACCTGAGCGGGGCGGGAGGGAGGGAGGGAAGAGCCCAGGATAAGCACAGCAAGCCCCGAGAAAAGCAAAAATTCTCCAAGTGACGGGGAGCAGCTCAGCCAATTAGGATTTTAATTCCCCTCGTTATGCACAGCCAGTCAATAAATTCTGCACCAAGCAGCTGCTCTAATTCTTAAGCCCATTAAGCCCTACATCTGATAGGCGGGCGGGAGGGGCTGCCGGGGGGCACAGACGGCGCTCCTCGAGATATGAAACATTTCCTCTTGTGCATCTGGGGCGCCCCACCCAGCCCCGCTCCGAGCGGGTATTTTATGGAGGCGGCGAGGAAGAATTTATACATACACCCTGCCGGAGACACACACCCCGCATATGGAGGGAATAAAGAGGGGCCTGGAGGAGATGCGCGCTGAGGGAGCCTCAGTGCTGCAACAGAGCCGGAGAGCAGAGCTGCAGGGCAGAGCTTGGGATGGAGCACCGGGATTCGGGCGCCCGAAATGGAGGGAGATGAGCCCAGAGAGCTGGGCGAGCAGCCAGGAGTGAAGAAAAGCAGGATCCGAGACGCGGGGAGGAAGGAAACTCACGGAGCAGCGCGGCAAGCCCCGAGAGAGAGGGCTGGCTCTGAGGCGGGAGGAGGCCGGGAGCCACAGCAACAATTCCTGGAGCGAAGGGGGCAGATGGCTGGAGCGGAGGTATCCCCCCAACTGCAGAGATGAAAGGCAGCCGAGAAAAGGGAATATACGGGGAGTGGGAAAAGCCTTTGGCAGCCAAGACGGTTTTGCTTGTTAATTGGCAACAAGCTAACATGTTAATTACAAAGTTACTGGACGGGCAGGAGAAACATTGGCAGCAGAGCAATTCGCATTCCTCCGGGGACCGAACAGACCTTGCTCCGGGAATGCGGCCTCTGCCCACCCACATCCAGGAGCGGAGCGCCCCAAGGCCTCGGAGCCAGACGAAACGCGAACGGTGATTAAAAACCACCCCACCTTCAGCCCTGATCTCAGAGTAGTGTGAGAGATTAATTGCAGGACAGACGTGTGCACCCAGCCAAAATTTATTCTCTCCACATCCCTTAGACACAAATTCGGAAATAAGCTGCCCACTGCAAATCCCATTCCCGCTGCGCAGCAGGGAAATGCCAGGCCTGCCAGGGGACCACCACTGCCAGCACTGCCCTCCATTGACCTCCAAGGGAAGAACATTTTGCTTTCCCCCCGAAAGCAGCTGGAAAGCTGGTGCACTTCGGTTGGGATTCAAAATCCTCTCCCAGGAAGGAGCCTGTAGGTTCAGCAGCTCCAATATTAGGAAGAAATTCTTCCCCGTGAGGGCAGTGAGGCAGTGGCACGGGTTTCCCAGAGAAGCTCTGGGTGTTTATTGCAGCTCCTGCAAACAGCACTAACAAGCTTGCCAATAATGGCACAGACCGGTAAATTAATTCGAAATGGCATCACTGGGCTCTGATGAGTTGCCAGCCCTCCACCTCGTAGACTGAGACAGATTTTGTCACTGGCTCACGTTTCGAACGCCAGTAGAGGCCCCCTCGAGCAAGCCCGTCTGGAAAGGGGGACCTGCAGTGCCGGGCACGTGCTCAGAACTGGGAGAGAATGGCTTTAAAGCCTCCAGAGCTTGTCAAGGCCAGTTTGTTCACGGTAATTAATCTGTCCTTCCAAGAGCATTATGTATTTCCTCCACAAATCAGCTGGCAACGCGATGCTGCTGCAGAAGCGTCTTGGTGCTGCTGGCCCCAGGAACACGAGGCTCGGGGCTCAGCCTTTCCCCTCCTGAAGCGTGAAATCAGCCGGGAACTCATGATTTTATGGATTGGCTTCTCTCCCTTGCCTGCTGGGGTTCAAACTCGAGACACTCCGTTTCCTCACAAGGTGTGAGCACCAGCAATTAGGTGAAAGTTTTAATTCCGGAGGCTCAAAGGCCCGCGGCTGCAGTGACAGGAGCCAATACTCCAGACCTGGAACTGCAGCAACTGCAGCCCTCCCCACCTCAGCTGTGGCAGTGATGCAGATGCGAGCACAGAAATCTTCTCCTTGCTTCTGATGACCCAAATTAATAATTTAGCAGGAAATCGGGTTCCTGGGGGCCATTAGCATTAATTATCCCGCAACGGCCCACCCCTGAGGAGTGACGGAGGACGCTGCGACGTGCCCAGCGATGCGCTGAAGTACCTGCCCGTCCACGCTCTGCCTGCAGCAGAGAGAATTTTACCGGGCTGGAACCAAAGCACCCTTTTGAGGCTCTCGGGGAACGGGCAGCAAAGCCTGCTGAGGACAGTTCAGATCCTCGCCGCGCGCGTGGTACAATCCCCGGGCGCTGCCGCGCCAAGCGGAGATCAAAAGCAACAATAGTCTGTAATCAAGGATATCTGCATAATAGTTTCCCTGAAGGATGTTTGTGCAGGTGAGCGAGGAGTGAAGCATTGTTTCATCAAACGGTAATTTCCTTGTATCTCGGAGAACGAAGCCCATTCGCTCGCCGGGGTATAATTCAATTAAAGGGGAGAACCCTACGCCAGGGAATGAAATCTATCGGTTTGACTGCCATGCCGCAAATCACACCAGGCAAGAAAATGGCATTTGGTCCTGACACCGTGATTTATTTCCTACTCAGGATCTTATAATTCTTACAAGATAAGCCAAGACGAGAAATTATCATGCCTGATCCTCTCTATTTTCCCTTCCCAACTGCGGGGCTCTGCGTTTCGGCCTTATCTTCGAGGAGGCCAGTGAAACAAATGGGGATGTTTTGCCGAGGCAAAGCAACCCTTGCTCTGCCCCCACGGCCGGCTCAGGCAGCGCAGGCCCACTCCGTGGACTCACAGCAGACCACGGGGGCCGTTCCAAGCCAGTTGTCCCGCCTGGATGCGGCCCCAGCAGGGAGCCCAGCCAAGGGCGGGCTCCACGGCTGCCAGCCCGGGGAAGCTGCCCGTGCCCCGGCCGTGCCCAGCCCGCCTTGCCCGCCCGCATTCTTTCTCTCCTCCCTTGGCACCAGCCCGCAGGGAACCTCGGCCCATCTCCTGGGCCACCAGCAGGAATGCCCGGGCAGGGGGACGCGCCGTGACGCCGCCGCTCTCCTCGGTGAGGATGTCAGGAACCCCTCACCCATGAGCAGTCTGTGAATTTGTTGTCTGCCCAACGCAGCTCGGCTCTTGGGCTGCCCGTGTCACCGGGGGGAAGCTGTGGGCAGCGTGACCAGACACGCTTGGTTTCCTTCAGAGAGACCTTTTAATCAATTGACCTCCTAATCTGTTTTCAGGATCTTAAAATCTTCCCCCTCTCAGCATCAGGGGAGCATCTTTTCCTCTCCTTGCCTGCACTCCAGATTCCTGAGCACAGGTAAACACACGTTCACTCGTCCCAGCCTGTCAGCAGGCAAGGAAAGCTAATTAAAGCGTTTGCAGCACTGCAATCCTCTGCAATTGGATCAGAGAGCTGCCTGGCCAAAAATAAGTGGTATTTGCATTGATTATATTTTTATCATATGCAGCTTACCCCTTTACCGCCGCCTGCCATAACATCTCTATCACAAAGAAGTCCCCACTCCACAGAGGTCTCTCCCCACAGACTTTCCCGAAGGGCTGTGTGTCCACACCAACTTGACCTCTAGGCGAAGGCTGCTCTCTCCCGAGTGCCCTAACAAATTTGCTTACAATGCTGCCGGCTGTACTGGGGGGTGGACAGCCGGGCTGGGGAGGCTGCAGCAGAGGACAAGCCACCCCAACTCGAGCCGGAGGAACAGACGGGTGGCTGTCACCTCGTGCTTTGCACTTCACCTGTTACCTGCCTGCACTTTTCCCTCCGGGAGATGCGGCCAACACCGAGTCGCTCCGAGTTTTACCCCCGAAGCAAAAGTTAATCTGAGTTTGAGAACAAAAGCGGTGCTGTTTGTCCTCTCACGCCAAGGATTACGACTACTGAAAGGGGTCCTTATTATCGGCTTGTCACTGTCTCCGCTTTAATCTCCTCCTCTCCTCTGCTCCCTGCCTGCCTCCCACCGCTCCCGCCACCCCGGGATGCTCGGCCAGGCCAGTGGGATGCTCTGGGCCAGCTCTGCTGGGCAGCCCGTGGCCCCTTCAGCTCCCTAACAGGATCATCGCCTCCCGCCAGAGAAGGAACGCCCACCAAAAATAATTCCGACATCCAGACCCTTTCACCGACCGCTCTTTGATGCAAACGGCCTCGGCAGCCCCAGTAGATCCATGTGCTGTGGGTCAGACGTGTTGTGCCTCCAAACACCTTTCTGGAACCCAGGTTTCCTTTTCCACAGAATTTATCGCGTTCATCTGCCGGCAGAACGAGGCAGAGCCCACCAGCAGCCATTTTCAAGGCACCCTGAGCATTTCGGGAGCCGGGGCGCCGATGTCACACACGCTAACAGCTGGTGACAGCCCGGCGCTGTCACATTAGTCAGCGCTGCAGCAGACGAGCATTATTTGCCCATCAGCCCTGAAAGCCGTCGCCACAACCTGGGAGAGAGACGGGAGACACGGAGCACGCGGCTCGGATGGAGTCACACCGAGCATCATTATCGGAGTGAAAAGCAGCTCGTTTTTAAAGCCCTCGGCGGCGGCATTCAGCCCCGTCTCCCGGCTGGTGCAAGGAAACCTCAGCACGGCCATTATCTGAGAGCGAGCCGACGCTGTAGTTTGCAAAATTAATAGTATTTAGCCCGCTAGTTTCCGTAGTAACCGGCCCGCCATCCCTCCCTGCCTGCTCGTGACAAGGTCTCTGAAGCATTTCACGTAGTACTTATCCATTTTCTTGCTCTCACCTCGCTCTCACCTTTACTTTCAGCGCGCAACGCGACACAATCCAGCGCCACTAAAGACTAGGCTGAGAGTCAGATTAAAATTATCCCTGTTTGCCCTGACCTCTTTTCTCTGCAGGTGAGAGTGTCCCCATTCAGCAGCTAAATGAAGCAGAAATGATGGAGTGTTTGTTTTCCCTGACTTTTCCTCAGCTTGCCAGTAAATTTACAGCCACGAATATGAAGTGTTAATTTAATGTTCCCACTGAGCATCTCATTGTCAACAAAGGCTTCAAACCCGACGAGAGGAAAAGGTTAGCTCATGCAGAAAATGACCCTTATGGCTTGATTGTCTTCTGGCCCAGACTCGCGGCGAGCAGAAAGCGGAGGGCTTTGACTCGCAGCTTAATGCATTTGATGGCGATAAATGGGAGCTCTCCGCCTCGGCGGCGCGGGGACGGAATCACCTGTAATGCTCACTTATTTGTCCGCGCAGACAATCTCCGCGGCCCCCGAAGGGAAGCGCCCCTTCCCCCCCGCCCAAACTAATTTGACAGAACCGAAAAGTTAAACCCTTCATTATCCCCCAACTTCAGCGGAAGGGGCTTGCTGGCTGCAGATTACAACAGGACATTAGGGGTGGCGTGAAGCATGAAATTGCTTTCTTCACCTGGTGCTTCAAAACTTTAAGGCCTCGGCTCTAGTGACGCGCAAAAAAAAAAAAAGCCAAAAAAAACCCAAGCGTTTTTCCAGGGAGCAGTCACAGAAGGAAGGAAGGAAGGAAGGAAAAATATTAGGGTTTAAATAATCAAAAGCCTCTGTGGGCTTTTCCTGGCGGAATTATACATGCAGAAGGCTTCACTGCCAGCACATCCAGGCATTTTATCTGGCCAAAGGAGCTTAGTACTCACTGTAAGCAACGTTCACAGAACCAATTTACAGACCAGTCAGAGCATGAGCAAGAGCCACCGTTCGCTACAGTTGTGCTACGCTAACCCTGCTTGGGATCTTTAAGAGGAAAAAAGAAACCCCGATGGTGGTGTGGAACAGGATACAACAACGCAAAAAAGACTCTAGTACCAGATTTTGTTCTCCTCACAGCTAAAACGAAACCTGGAGGCGAGATGGAGATGATGGCACGTGCTAACACACACACGGCGGGACTGTTCGCTGGGAAACCAAGCAAAACCCTCCACTGGCAGCCAAAACGTTAAAAAAAAATAAACACCCCAAGCCCCAAGCCAGCAGCTGTTGACTCAACACCCACAAGAATGCCTTTCTGCAAGCTCTTCCGAAGGCCCGGTACCCAGACAGGATTGACTCGGGTGAAACCCTTTTCTGCACTGCTGGCATTTGGACTTCCAAAGCCCACTCGGAGTCAAAGGTATAGGTAGAAGAAAACATCACCAGCTGTCCCAGCAGCAGTTTGCAGCCCGTCTCTCAGTGCTTCTCGAGGCAGGCAGGGATTTCAGAGGCCAGAGCTGAAGCACTGGCATTTCATCGAGGGCCTAAGTTACATGATCGAGCCTCTAACTCGTGTGACTGGCTGCGCGGCCGCGGGAAGCAGCCCCTCCTCGCATCCCGCCACCGACATCCCAGCCCCAGGAGAGCCAGGGAGCAGGGGAAGCTGCTGGGCTCGCAGGGACACGGAAGCACTCACAAAACAGCAGCGGGAACCAAATCCCAAGAGCGCCTTTGAACCGCATTTCCGTCAGCAACGAGCAGGAGCAGGCGTGTTTGGAGAGAGACCAGAGCTGCTTTTGGGCCCGAATGTTTTATTCAGTGTGTGCCGAGCCACGCCAGGCCGGAGCTCCGCGAGCTGCTGCCAGCCACGCCGCCTTTGGGAGCCATTTGCCGGCCACATTGTCAGTTAACAGGAGTCATGTTAAAAGCAGCAATTCAGTCTCTACAGTCCTTTCGTAACACCATTTTCAGCCTGCAATTTGGATGATAGGAAAATTACAACCCTGCTGCACTGTATTATGCGGTATAAATGTTATTGCAATTAAGCCGATGAGGAGAAACCCCAGAAAACAAAGATGGCTCGTTGCTGCTTTCTCCTTGCTCTCTCCCCAGAAGTCGAGCACTCACGGAAGGGCAGTACGGGGGAAGAAAGGTTTCTGTGAGCTGGAGGGGCTGCAGGCGCGTGGGAGCAGCACAAAGCCCCGGGGACGCGCCGCGATTTCAGCCAGCTCCCAAACAAGAGATTTCCCTCAGGCACACACGAGGGAGAACTGCTCCAAGTAACGAGGCACAGCCCAAAGCGGTCCAGGTATCCAGGCATCCCTCTGGGGATGGAACAGGACACGTCAGGGCACTCTGGAGGGGATCTCCCACCAGCTGCACCAGAGATCTTCATCCCTCATGTCCTCAGCACCCACCCATGGCTTCCTTCTTCCAGCCCGAGCTCCAAATGCCTCCGGGGCATTTTGATGTACCTGGAAGGCATAAGCCCAGGTAGCGTGGCAACACCTCCCTGTCCAGAGCAGGAAAACGGTGGTAGAGGACACATGTCCCGTGGGTGATCCAGCCCCCAGTCCCGCTGTCACCTACAGGCAGCTGGGGCAGCCTCGGGGACAACGCCTGCCTGGGACACCTCCGCAAACACCTGGCACCTCCTCTCGAAAACCTCGGATGGGCACTGAGCAAATGTTGAGTTACAGGAGCACCAGCTGTGGTAAACGACTCTGATTTCACTGTTTCTGAAGAGGAAAAAAATAAAGCAAAGAAGGAGTCCCAGCACTCATCATTTACTCCAAGGTGCTGTAACCAGGTAGGAACTTGTCTTTTATGTGCTGAACTGTGTCCATGAAAACACATTATCTTTAAGTGGGCACTGGAGGAACCACACTCAACATTGACTTCCTCATGCCATCGCTAACGCTGGATACTTCAATCATTCGAAGGTTTAAGTGGAGATTAGCAGAGACCTCACCTACATCTTCCTCTGGCAGTTCAGCACGTTTTGGGCGTGCTCCGCAGCAGCAAAGCTCCTGGAAGGCAAAGCCCCGCAACCTGCAGAATCTCTGCCACAGCCCCCACCCCAGACAAAATCAGAGCCTGGAGAGGCACGTGCTGGATCCCATTGCTCAGGCCACTTCCAAAGGGTGCCCGGCTCTTCCCCACCCAGCTGCAGATCCCAAGCCTGGCCAGCACCTCAGCAGAAATCCTGTTTCCTCAGCAGTGAACGAGCTCAAACGCTTCGAGAAATATCCCAAGCACCTCTGCCATGCAAGAGGCCTGAGAATCAAGACAGTTATTTCTCCCTTCATTGTTCTTTTTTTGGGCTCCCAGGCCCGGACACTGGAGGATTGCAGAGACTGCAAACGGCATGTGGCTTCTCGGAACATCCCCTTTGAGCATCAGAGAGCTGTGGGAACCACTGGCCACGGATCATTTCAGGTGGAAGGTGGAAGGAAGAAAGTCCCTTGCCGGCAGGGAAGCCAGGGCGCTTCCCAACCTCCCCATCCCACGCCCTGGCGGCTGGATGCTCCCCAGCCCTGCGGAAGCCCTGGCGGTGCTGCCCCGTGCCCCGGCAGCGAGGGCACCGGCAGCCACACGTCCCTAATGGCTGGCTTTGGATGTGCCGCCACGTCCGGCTGATTAGCTGTGGGTGATCTGAAATGTCAAACCATTATCTGCGGCGGCCACCGCCACCGCCGCAGAACGCCCTCCTAATCACGGCACCGGTGCTAAGCGGGAAAGGTGATGCTTAAAACACAGAGCGGAAATAAGCCGGAATTGCTGAAACAAACCAGCAAACCCCTTTGTTCCAGCCGGCCTCTCCGAGGCGGGCCCTGCCCGGCTCGCGGAGGGATCGTGCGCTCGCAAGGCGATTTGCAATACCCTAATTAGGATGGCAGAACCGCTAAGGACACGAAAAGGCTCCTGTCCCACCCCAAACCCAGGTACCTGCACACCCACCCCGCCATGTACGGGTCTGTTACCTCCGCTCCGCGAATGCTCCCACCCCCATCCAGGCGTGGGAGCGTCTGGCAGGAAATTCCTGCCGAGCGCGAGGGGGACGGAGCTCCTCACGGCACCTGCGGCCCACGCTCGCTGGAACAAACACCCCTCCGGTGCAGGGCAGGACAGGGGCGGCCAGCTCTGCCCTCACGCCGTTTGCTTCCAGAGCACAGCTCCTGTCCACATGTGCTCTCACTCCAGCACTCTGGAACAGGCAGCCCGAAAGCACTCCCGGCCAAAACCGGACCCAGACAGTGCTGCGCCCGGCTGCTGTCGTGCTGGACGCTCCTTACGATGTCTCGGGAAAACATTAATTTTGGACATTTCTATGCTCCATGCCAGTGCCGCAGCAGGGAATAATCGCCCCGTTTCAAGCTCAGAGCAAGGCTCAGATGTAGGGAAAAATTAAACAAGGATAAGAGCAAGAAACTGTTAAACGTCAAAAATATTTTACTGCAGCTTCAACAACAAAGCCTGGAGGAGATAAGTCTGTGTGTGTGTACTAACATTTTATAAAAAAGTGATTATTCAGCCCTGGGAACGGAGCTATTGATTCCAGTAACAAAGGGCACTATATACGCTGCAGTGGGTTTGCTCTTTTTAGCCTGGGAAAATTGATTTTCTTAAACTTTCCCTTGAACCTGCAGTAGGGTTTAATCTGAGCCTAAAGGAGCCTTTTAAGAACTCCCACAAATTAAAATGATATCTCTTCGTTTGGCACATTTTGGGTTCCCGCTGTTCCAGCAGAAACACGGGAAGCGCTGCAGAAAGAGGCGGCAGGAAGCGATAATGGCACTTTGCGACAGCGTCCCTGCACACTTTCGTTTCCACACATCAGAAATAACATGTAAACATTGAAATGTTTGTTTCCACACAGAAATAACACGTAAACATCGAAAGTAAGCGAAGCAAAACATAACACAGCTTAACACTACTGCGAGGCTGAAATGGAGCAGGAGAAGAGGACGATGAAGGCTGCAGGAGCCCAGGAGACAAGAGGCTCCTTGAGCCCGCCCTGGGAGCGCACAGGAGGTGCAGGGCAGCCAGCAGGCACCGCTGACCCCACAGGTGCCTGATTCTTTCTGGGTTCCTGCCCCACGGCAGATGGAGGCAGCGCCCGCCGAGGGGCCCAGGCGTGCAGGCCCCGTGCCCGGACGGCCCAAGGCGGGCAGGGGACAGCCACCTTCAGATCCACCCTCAGGTAAAAGGGAGGCACTGCCCAGCTTGACCACACCCAGACACCCGGTGTTACATGTGTGGGGTGCCCGAGGAGCCGGGGGGGTGTGAGGCCTCACACACCCCACACCTCTGTGACACTGGGTGCCATGGAGGTGCGAGGCCTCACACACCCCACATCTCTGTGTCACTGGGTGCCATGGAGGTGT